>VACF01000232.1:0-343879 GCA_006891605.1 Pleurozium schreberi | reverse complement strand
TKKTTKSYTYMAWKKTTTTWWTTTTCATTKCTCATTTTTTGCTTCAATTGTCGAGTTTTCATTGCTATTGTTTTCATTGCTATTGTTTGCCTCAATGTTTCAAATTCAATGCTCTCATTTTCATTGCTCATTTTTTGCTTCAATGCTTGAAATGCAATGCTTTCATTTCCATTGCTTTCGTCATTGTCWGTAGAGGTTGTGATTGAACGATATGTTATGTTGCTTTCGTTCTTTAAGTTGTYGCAGCAGAGTTGCTTCCAAATCATGAACTGTCTGTGCTTTGGAGTTGCAATGGTGGGATTGAGACCTAATGTGATTAATTTGTTTGCAAACATGGTTTGTTGTCATTCGTTATTGTGTGAATTCTAAATAGGAAATCCACGCCACTGTAAGAAAAGAATGTCCAAATTGATAGGTAGTGTCCAAATTGACAGAAAATTGTCCAAATTGACATAAAACATGTCCGAATTGACAAAAAAGTGACAGGAAAAATGTCTGAATTGAGAGAAAATGACTGTTCCCTTGTAGTGGCACTTTGGGGAAGGTCTTCACCAATTATTGTACCTTCCATATGAACATGTTGTGCATGAGTGACATAGCCTATTGTTTCACTTCATTCTGAATGGGTTTGATTCGAAATGAATTTGCAAGATGTGCCCTTGATCATAAAGAAGGTTAACATTCGAAATCTTGCATTTTCACAAAAGGGTGTCGTCGAGAGGGTTAATTCAGTCAGATGAAATCCAAGATGGTGAATTTTGTTAAATTGGTGATGTTCTTGTAGAATGGTGCAACTTTCCATTAAAATGGCACAGAATGTGTAGGTGTAGCCCTATAGACAAGACCATAAGGCCACAATGTGGCTTTTGCAACTACATTTGTAGAAAACTTGATATCTTAATCTCACTAGTAGAAAGACCCTAGATGATTTTCTCATGGTGAATCAAGTGGTGCAATCAGATTGAAAAATGATAAAGTGTGCAATTTTTGGTGAATTTTTTGAGAATTGAAAAGACTCTTTGGGTTGTAACTTCACATCCTCATATCTTTTTTTCTATACGTCCTAATGATTTTAAAAAAAAATGACACATCAATATCATGATGATATATACCTGTAGAAAATAGAAATCATATTTTTTGGAGCACTTTGGAGTATTTTGATTGCAACATTCCCATTTCAACATATAAATACAAAGTACTATTTAACCAAAACATCTTTCATCGTTCTTGTCAATGGTGGCATTTTCACAGAAATTGTGCAATTTTTGTCAATCTTTTTTTATAGGAAAATTACATAACTCTTCTTTCTTTTCAATGGTAGCGATCATTAAAATTATTCCACACTTYTGTAAAATTTATGCTTGTTACAAGAGCTAGGCAAGAAAACAAGAGATATGTTCACACCCACGCACACACYGGTCGTTTAGGGGTCAAATAAACACAAATTAAGAACTACAACCAACTCAAATCYTTCATCTATCATACATACCTTAGTTTTGATTGTTGCCTCATGATGAAGTATAAATTAAATAAATGTGAGGATGTACGTACTTRGAATGCCTGAAGATCCGATCATGTCCATCGATCTTGAACGTYGTCGTCCTGTCGAAAACAAACCAGCTGCTTCTCGTAATAATYRAACATGGTGCATAAAATTATGGACCTTTCTAGTAGTTGGGACCGGCCAATTAACACCTAAATGCTTGAGGCACCAAAATTTAGTGTCAACAATACTTTGAAGTTAAATATAATCTACCAAAGTTTTGTTTTAGTAGATTAAAATTTTGTAAAATTCTCTTTCACTCTAGTTTTAGCATCAAAAATCCAATTTTGAAAATGATTGATTCTGATTTTTCCATTCAAGATTTTGTGCAAGGGTGTCCATTGCAATCTTGACTTTCTATAGTGTTGAGTACTTTTGGAAATGAGCCTCAAAATACACTAGATCTCAGAGGCAAATTCACATTAGAAATTCATTTGAAAAAATCGTAGATGAGGTTTTGAGGAGCCATAAATTGATCCAGGTTATGCATGTTATGTCCTTTAACCTCATATTTTCTTGGTGACCAACTTTTTAGATTTGGCATGTGAAAAGAGGATTGAAAGACTTCAAATCACTTTTGGAGTTTTAACACATTCATGACCAAGCATTATAATCTTTCAATCTATAAGTGATATTGTGATTTTCTTTTCCTATTTCATCTCTTACATCTATACTTAGAATTTGCACAGTTACAATTCCAAAAAAATTGATACCTTTTATCAAAGTGTTGGCTTTTTGTTCAATTTAGAACAAATTCCAATAAACTCAAGAAAGGCCTTGGGCATTTAGGGGTTAATTAGAGCAAATTCCAATAAACTCAATAAAGGCCTTGGGCATTTAGGGGTTAATTAAGTCAATCACAACTGCTGATATTATCAAATCCTAGATTATATTAGCCTACATATGTATGTGTTTGATGATTGGGAGCTAGTCAAAGGGTCCTATTTTGGCTAGCTGAGCTCATATTCAGCTGACCAAAGACTACACTCTAGAATTTACTTCAGGAAAGCATTTAGATTATGCTAGGTAAGGTGGATTCATACTCACTAAGTCAATAGTCATTGGTAGTAGTAGAGATTTCTCAAAGATTGGAGGAGCACTCCTTCTTATGTTTTGCAGACACTTGCAATAATGACCTATTTAAATGGGCGCTACTTACCTTGTAAAATTGATTATAAGACTGGGTATCTTTTGAAAATAAAGGTAAATGTTGGTGATTATTTGCACCATATTGGTACTTATAATTTTTTATAGGGTGTATTTTAAAAAGGGGTTTATTACTTATACCCATTTTTTTCCTTGCCTACCATCATTTTTCTTACATCCCATTTTTTTTCCTTGTCTACCATCATTTTTCTTACATCCTGTTTTTTTCCTTATTCTCCATTATTATTTTTTCAGCCCATTTTTTCCCTTATGCCCTATTATATTTTTGCACCCAATTTTTTTCTTTATTCCCCATTATTTTTCTTATACCCCATTTTTTCCTTTGTTCTCCACTTTTTTTCTTATGCCCCATTGTCTTACCACTTAATTGTAATTGTGAAAGTGCATAGCACTTTTCAAGCGATTTTGAAACACTTGTATCTAAGAAAACAACGAAAACAAAGACAAAGACAATGAATGTCAAAACAAGTCTCAAACAACGGAAACATGGCAAGAAGACCAAATTGGCAATGAAAACCACATTCAAAAAGTCTAAAATCTTTGCAATGAACACAAACGGTTAGTGACTCCCGTGGATATCCTATGCTTCCCTAACATTGCAACCTCCCGTCCTAGCAGTCATTCATCCGTGAACTTTGAATAGAAAATATTCACTTTTCATATGCGCATAATTGATAAAAGTCACTAACCATTGGAGCATACAATTCAAATCATGTACCCCTTGTTTTCTATGGTATTTTATATGCACCAATTACATAATTCTTTGATATCGTATCTTATGCTATATCACTTATAATGATGCTTCACAAATTTATAGCAATGTATATTACATGTACCTTATTTAAAAAATTTATCCAAATAGAGTATATTAGATCCTATTTTTTTCGCATGTAGTTTCTAAGATTTTTGCTAGTGGCCATCTTAGTCTCAAAGTAGTGTGTTAGAATCTTAGAAGAAAGATGTGTCCCCCACAACCAATTGAAATACGCCTACATGTCTTATACAACTCTCTTGTGAATGTAGCCCTCTCKATCAACACCAAATCTTATGTAATTGTGTTTTTGTCATTGTTTTACATCACTAGCATATTGTTTTCACTATAAGAAACCCGTGTTTTGGGGGATGTTTTCACTATTTTTCTTGACGCATTTTTGTGGACATCAAATAAAATAGCCCATGTTTTTATGTCAACAGTGATGCTCAATAATACATTTGGATTCAGGACGGAAATAGAAAGGGAAGTCCATGACTCCATGGAAACATTGTCCGGAAGTTCCCGTCCCATCCGACGCAGAGGAGGTAGCCCGACCCAGAGTAGCAAGTTCAAACCACCGGCGGACCAAATAAAGACGGATCTCATGGATCGACTACCAGAGTTGAATTCGGCTCGAACCAATCCGGATGACTTTGACATGGATAAAGACATACCAAAAAGAGTGGACTCAAGGTTGCTGGTCCGGACAGAGATTTTCTCTGATGATGAGGAAGAGGAAGATGACACCAAGCTCCTCAATGAGTCAGAAGAGGGTGAGTTTGAGAATAACAACGAAACAAATGAGGAAGACTCCCCGTCGCCTGTGAACCGGAAGATTCAGAGCCGGGCAACAACAAGGACAATTCCCGTGTCGACATTGGAAACAACTCTGGTTAAAACTTCAATCAGGGCTCTGCCGATCTACATCGGGAGCGCGTCAAAGAAGACAAAGAAGGGATAGTTAGCAGAAGTTTAGAGTTCGATTAGTTCTGGATTGTTTACGGAACCAGATCGGGTTT
This sequence comes from Pleurozium schreberi, assembly GCA_006891605.1. NCBI lineage: Eukaryota > Viridiplantae > Streptophyta > Bryopsida > Hypnales > Hylocomiaceae > Pleurozium > Pleurozium schreberi. Next base: position 339,396 of record VACF01000232.1, on the reverse strand, counting down.
CCGAGCTTGGGCCTGGATCTGGTTTTTTATTTTTAGGCAGTTGGTTTCATCCTCCGCGGATCTTGGCGGGTCTTTTCATTGGCCACCTGGGTTTCCGGATGGCTGGTTTTCTATTTTGGCTTTTGGTTTTTAAGGGCGGGCAACTTGTTGCCTTGCCATTCCATCCTTGCATTATTTATTTCCTATTTATATTTCCCTYGATGCTAATCTAAACCATCAGTGTAAGTATTGATTTTTAACTTTACTTGTGGAGTGTATAAGCTTGTATGATTCGCTTGAGTATGGACGGATAAGTCGAAAGTGAAAAGAAGGGGAATCCGGAACTGAGGAAGTTTGGGTCTGTTTGTGTGAGCGTTCGTACTGAGGGAAAAGAGTCGTGAAAGAGGTCTTGAGCGTGGTACCTTCAATTTACAGAAACAGTAATTTGGTAGTTTGGTGGTGAAAAAGCAATTCCAGAACTTTGTTAAGTTCAATGCGCAGATTAGCGACCGCCCACGGAAATTCCTCCACATCAGAAGGTTTGTCAGCCACCGAAACGGTCTATGCCTCTAGAGAGCTATTCTCAGACAGGTCTTGAGTTTTCTTGTTCTGTCGCTGTAGTAAGCAATGCTGGAAACGGCTCTGAGTAACCTTCTGCTCGAATAGGCCATTCGGACGATTGTGAGAGTAGTTTTGGAATGGTTTACAGCTGCATATTTTTTGACGAATGTTAGTGAATTCTAGAAGGAAACAGCGTGAGGTTAAAGTGGTTAGTCCCAATCTTTTTAAAACCAATCAAAGGCGACCCTCTGAGGGTAAAACAGTGGTAACATAAATCGAACTGTAAGGAGAGACGTAATTGGAAACCAGAGAAGTAACAATCCGGAATCCAATCCAGATCGTTCCAGAATCAATATCTTTGGAAACCGGAAATGTAAGAATTTGGAATCTAATCCGGATAATTACCGGATCAATATCTTTGGAACGGCATGGATAAAGAGTGAGAAAAATAGATGGATAGAGAAAAATAGATCATTTTTGCGAATCCCTGCCTATTGCTAGCACCACAGCCTACCAATTAACTGCGCAATGTGGAGATTGGGAAGAGCCGGAAGAGGTCCTACCCCCTAGGCCCCCCTACTTCGCAAAAGTGGCAACAGGAGGAAATGAGCACGGATGACATCGGAGGGTTTGGGAGCGCTGTCGTATTGTAAATACATACAGTATTTAAAACGTGTGTATATTAGTCATTTGAGTAGATTCTTGATTTGGAGGAGAAATTTACTGGTGACGGTTCCGTTAACTTCAAGATGACGCTTGTTAACAATAGAATTGTTTTAAGATGAAAGCCTTTGACAAATTTCATTAGTTCGATGTATTCCTTTGAGTTTTAGAATTTGGTTTTGGATTTGGAGTTCAATTGCAAAATGTCAAACTGGAAGGTTTTATGGAGTGACTGGATGTGGAATGACTAAATGTGGAGTGATACTCTTCATCGACTTCAGTTTTTACCTCCACTAAATGAAGGTTGAAGTTTAGTATGACATTTAAGTTTTTGATGATATATGTGTGTTAAAAAGTAAAAGAGTAAGAGTTTAGAAGTAGTTTAATACGTAATTGTTTTGTCGTGAACCAATAGTTGTTTGGAGGCCCATGTGTGGTGGATAGGGACAAGTCTTACTTACCTAAGGGATCTTGAGGCTTGATAGGATGTTCTTGCTCCTCCTAAAGGGGATTATTATGTTAAGAAAGGGATTATGTGGAGAAAGAATTGTTGTGTGGGTAGGAAGGAAGGAAGGAAAGAAGAAAAGAGTGTGTTGGTTATTGGGGTTTAAAAGGCAGATTTTGATTTGATGTAGCTCATTGAGCATTGATCTTTGGAAATTGAAACTTTGGCATCTGATTTATTGTTATGAGATCTTTCCAAATTGTGTTTTCAAATTGAATTTGGACTTGTGAATCAAAAGTTATAGAGTTTTGAAGCTGAGAAGACCCGAGGCTCTCCATTGAAAAAAGTAGAGGCTTTTTTGAGCCATAACTTTTGAAGTAATTCTCAACTTGTCTTCATATCTGGAGGGAGTGTATATCATTGTAATAGATTTTTAAAGAGTCATCATTCATTCAATTTGAAGCATTTATGAGTGAGTTGTGAGTATGGGAAGGTGAGAGAGTCTCTTGCTTTTACCATCTATGGACCAAAACTTTGAGAGGTTATAGAAGTTGAATATAGTTTTGGAATGACTTGAAAGTTGCAGGAGTGATAGGAAATTTTGTTATCTTTTAAAAAAGCTATCAATCTTTTGATTTGAAGAAGAAAGACAAAAGTTATGAGTGTGGAAGCATAGGAAGGTCTGTTGCCTTTTTCTTTTGAGTGGAGTTTAAGTAGTTTGAAGGTGAAGTTGGAGTTTTTTTATAGTTTTGTAGATATTTTTGAAGATGTGAAGGCTTAAAGATTTAAAGATGAAGATTTAAAGAGCTTTGAGGGTCTCCAGTGTGTTGTGGCTTGTGGTTCGTTTTCATTTCTGTTATTTGCAACCGGTTTTGGAAGCTAGTTGTAATTCAATTCTTGCATTGTAAACCTGTTGTGAGCTGTGGTTATCCAGTAAGCGCTCTATTTTTTATTTGTGTCGACGAAGTGAGGTTAATGGCCCACATGGTCGATCTTTTATGTTGTTCCTACTAGTGAAAGGTGCCTCCAGGTTACCGTGGGTTTGAAGTTTAGGATCCCATCATCCGGACGGTCACTTGTGATGGATGTCCCGTTTTACCCGTCTTAGACCTTGTTTTTTATCACACATTCTCACCTTGGCCCATTATAGCTAACACAAGATAGGCCAACAAGGACGTGATTGAAGATTGAAGACCAAAGATTCGACTGAACTCTCTAGCAAACTATTCCTAGTTGTAGCCAGATACTTCGTGTATTCTCAAAGCGCGCTCTTCTCTACCCGACAGCGCGCTCGACAATGGGATAAATCCAAGCGAGGGTGGGTTTGGGAAAAAAACGAGAAAAGGAACGGTGTCAGGTAGAGAAGAGCATACTTTGAGAATACGCGAAGTATCTGGCTGGAATTGGGAATAGTTTGCTAGAGAGTTCAGTCAAATCTTTAGTCTTCAATCTTCAGACTTCAAACTTCAATCACGTCCCCGTTGGCCTATTTTGTGTTAGCTATAAAGGGCCAAGGTGAGAATGTGTGATAAGAAACAAGGTCTAAGACTGGTAAAACGAGACAACCATCACAAGTGACCGTCCGGATGATGGGATCCTAAACTTCAAATCCACGGTGATCAGGAGGCGCTTTTCACCAGTAGGAACAACATAAAAGATTGACCATGTGGGCCATTAACCTCACTTCGTCGACACAAACAAAAATGGAGCGGTTACTGGATAACTACGGCTCACAATAGGTTCATAATGCTGAAACCAAAATTGCAACTAGCCTTCAAAACTGGCTGGGAATAACAAATAAAAACAACCATGTCGAACCACAAGTCACAACACACACAATTCCTCCAAAGGTGTGCAAATCTCTAAAGTCTTGGAATCTTGAAGTCCTCCTTCACCCAAGAACTTGAAAAAACCTCAATTAGTTTCAAAAGAAACTTTTGTAAATAGCAGATGCCTTCAAACTAGTACCACAGATGTTCTACAAGGTCAAATGCTAAGTGCTATAGCATTTTAAAAAACTAATAAGATAATTTAACACCCCTCCAAATCTCAAATCAATCCAACATATTGTTCAAAAGTTATGAATAATCAAAGTCTCGGCTTTCTCAATTGAAAGGCAGCAGACCTCTCTTATCTCAAACTCTCTTATCTCCTTCAAATTTCTTCCAATTCCCAAGTTCTATCATTTTTTAAGAAGCTATTCTCACAAATTAACTGTCCCTTAAGTTTCAAATCATTCTAAACTACTGTCCAAAAACTATAGACAAACAAAGTCTCGGCCTTCTCAATTGAAAGGCAGCAGACTCCTTATCATTCAACAACTTATGACTTTTAACTTATAACTTCAAATGCTTCGAGTTTTGTATCTATAGAAAGCTAAGAAAATTTTTTTTAATGTCTGAAAGTTTCAAAAAAAGAAGATAAAATCACAAACTATGGTAATTGCCCAAATCTCCGCTTTTTTTCGATAGGTGGCAGCAAACCCTCCTCCACTCACATGCTTATAACTCCTCCCTCACAAATTCAAATCAAGCAAGAGAGACGTCCAAAGAAGCGCAATTTCATAAGAAAAAAACCCTTTAAATTTTCATTATCAAATTCATCACACAACAAGAGTTCTCACTAATCAAAGTTTCGGCTCTCTACACACATTCTCTAAAAACACCTCCCAAAACAACTTTCTTTTTTTCTCCACACAACAACCCCTCTTTGAGAAGAGCAAGAACATTCTATCAAGCCTCAAGATCTGTCAGGTAAGTAGGACTTGTCCCTATCCACCACACATGGGTCTCCAAACAGCCATTGGTCCACGGAAAAACAACTACGTAGTAAACTACTTCTAAACTTCTACTCTTTTACTTTCTAACACACACATATATTATCAAAAACTTAAATGTCATACTAAACTCCAACCTACATCCAGTGGAGGTAAAAATTTAAGTCGATGAAGAGTACCACTCTATATCAAGTCATTCCATAAAAACCCTCCAGTTCGACATTTTACAATCGAACTCCATATCCAAATCCAAATCCAAATTCTAAAACTCAAAAGAATACATCGAACTGATGAAGGAGGGATCCGTTCTTGGGATTTTGGAAGGAGGGATCCGTTCTTGGGATTTTGGAAGGATACGTTAATCCTATCCTTCAATAGCTTAGAGTGACTGAAGTTTCACTTAACAAAACAAAACACAAGACACACACACTAGGCAGCAATTATTGCCTCATAACGGAACCGGATATGAATCCAGTCCCACAGGTCACGCAAGGAATCCTCACCAACCTCTCAACACTACAACGATAGATTCTGTCAAGGCCAGAATTCCTTAGGCAGAGCCTAGAACCGGATAACTGGAAGGTTCAACATAAAAATCTGATTCCTACTTCCGGATACAACAGGACCTCTCAGCACTTCGATTATCCTAAGACTGGGTACTACCAGACCTCATTCAATCTAGGAGTGGCTATCCCACACGGAAGTTTCCAAAGGCAACCAGATTGTACTCAGATTCCTCCCAGTACACTCAATCTTCTTACTAACTCACTTTAGTTCCCGGAACCGAATCCGACAAAATCTGGGGACTTACCCTTCCTCTCTCTCCCTACAAACACAAATACCATCGCCAAATAATGACTCAACACTCCAAGCATACCAACACAATACCACAACTTTTCAGACTTGGGCACATAATGGAATAGAAATCTGAACTTTGCATAAAGGAACAGAAAAACAAGATTGAAATGATGCCCCCGGCTGCCATCCAAAGTAGCCCCTAAATACCAACCCAAGGAAACCCTAAAGGTCCCAAGGGAATAAAGCACAGGTCAGGAGAATGACAGGTGTCATTCCTTATCTCCCACCTGTTGACTTTCCACCACCTGTCTATCCTGAAAAAAGTGGATCTCAGATCCGAAAAATCCGGATCCGGATGTCCAAGTGCATCCAACTCAAAATTCAAAAGCAACTAACTAGTAGCTTCCTACCTACCCAAAAACTTAGGTTTTCGGTAAACTGACCTACGCCTAATCTAAGAAACTTCCTATCTACTTCTTAAGCCGCTTAGGAGAAGGTTCCTCATGCTTGGCGGATCCCTTCCTAGCTGGTTGGATTCTACTTGCTGATGCCTTCTTGCCAGCTATTGCTTTCCCATTGAAGCTCGCGGGAGAGATTCGAACTGTATCAGAATCTTCTTCTGATTCCACTTCCTGGTCCTCATCCGGATTCTGACTTGCTGTCTGCTTTCTTGAAATTGTCTGGCGACTCGTCCTCCTCTGATTGCTGACTGACGAGAGATGCATCCCTTGCCCGCTTGGATGTTGATTTCTTCTTGATCGTGCTGTGCTCCTTCGGTGATCGTCTGATGTCCGTGCTCTGAGGTGTGCCCATCTCTGATCCGGACTTCCGGGCTTGAATCTTGGTTCCGGATGCAGGTGTAGACTTTTCTTCCTTCACCGCTTTCAGTTTTGGGGTGGCTTTTGCTGGAGTCTTCTCCTCCTCTGGCTTGTTGCGTTGCTTCCCAGATGCCGATGTAGACATCTCTGCTGTCTTTGAAGTCAGAATGTCCTTCCTTGGGCTGTCTTTCCCTTCCTGCTTCGGATCCGGATATAGACCCGCACGCGTAAGAACATCCCGGATCTTGTACAAAACTTTCTCCGTTGCCTCTGAGAATTCAGCCACGACTCTTACTGACTTCACTGCTGCCTCGTTGCCTGCCTTGTGGATTTCCTTGTCAAACATCTTGGCCTTGCTTACCACATCCTCGGAAGCCTCTATAATGTAGTGGATTTGTTTCAGCGTCATTTCTACCTCTGAAGAAAGCTTCTTCTCATCCTCACCCTGTTTTGTCTTCCTCTCTAACTGACGTTGGAGCGACTCGTTCTCTTTTGTCAGTTTCTCAACTTTGTCTTCCCATTTCTGGGATTCCTTTGACCGGAGTAGGTCTTCTACCTTCTCTTCGAGTTTTGACACGTCAATCCCTCATAGTAGCCCGCACACATTTCTGATTATTCCTCTCTCCGTGTCAACCTTCTCTCGGATCCTCTCGAGATCCTCAATCACTCTCCCCAGGGAATCCCGTCTTTCTGTTTCCGGATCGATGGACTGTCTCTCTTTGTCCTGGGCTCCCTTCCCCTTTTCAGAGGCTGACATCTTCTCCAAATGCTTTCTCTTATCTGAGGATGACTTATTCTTCTCTAAAGACTCTCTCTCAGAATCCTCTTCCGTATCCTTCTCATCCTCACACTCTGGCTTCTGGGATAGAGTGAGATTCAACTTCACCATCGTGGCTGCGGATTTATACGCTACCTTCTCTTCACTCCTCAAAGTCCCCAGATGTTGATACAAGTGAAAGACGAAAGGACCAATGGAGGTGGCCTTAGTGTTGCCTAATGCGTGGACCATCTTGCTCACCAGATTCCTAATGATTTCAGCCTAGCAGACTTTCCTCTCTCCGCTCAGTGCTCCAAAAATCGTATTGGCCCAAGTTACAGTAATCCGGTTTGGCCTTTCCGGATACAGAATGGGGACCAAATATTCTAATAACCTTTTCTCCCTCGGGTCCCTACAATCTACTACTGCGTAGCCATCCTTTGGGTTGGGAGGGTTCATGAATTTACCTTCCGCGTATTTGTCAGTCCAGGATGCCAATCCATCCCCAACACGCGAAAAGTCGTACGTTTGCTTCCACAACTCTATCGTCCACTTGGCCGGAAGCGCTCGGACCGTCTTGATCGACTCGTTGGACTGTTGATCCATGAACTCCCGAACCATGTTGTCGTCCCTCAAACTCCAAGGTCGACTCAAGAACGCGTTGCACCCTAGTTGCCCCAGATCCGCTTCCAGTTGCTTCCTCTCCTTCTCATCCTTCGGAATCACCGGGTAGACAATCTTGAATTTCAGGTTTACAGAGCCGCTCCCCTCCGCCTTCGCCATAGCCCTCAGAGGTAGTGCTCACACTCTAGCCTCACTCTCCCTCAACTCAATTCTTCAGTAAACAAACAACTCAATTCCTCACGGCAGGAACCGGAAACAGAAAGCACCACCCTTTAAGCTCCAAATGCTTCAGCTCCGCGCGCTCTAGCAGAATGGAAGACAAGAAATGAGAGTGTGGGGTGTAACCCCTCCCCTTTTTATTTCCCGTTCCAGCCACTCACCGTTTAGGATTAACTGTTTCTTGGCCAAGTATCCGTTCCTGCAGAATTCCCGGAAAATACGACCGTTGAACGGTCCTCCGTCACATCTCAGGAATCCGTTGGATCCAGAAAATGTCTAGCTGGATGCCGATACCGGTTCCGTTGGCTTCCGGTATATCTCCGGATTTATCTCCGTGATTTCTGCTTACTATACGCGGAATCCAGGATCCTCATCCGGTTCCGGTTTCCGGGCAGAATTAGGAAACTTTTTAGGAGTTTCTTTAACTAAATTATCTATTTAATTATACTACTCTAATGACTAAGTCTTGATGTTAGTAAAGTCCTAATATTCCATGCCTAGAACCAAAAAAAACATGTTAAGATTTGAATCCTCATCCGGATTTTATAGTAATACCCTCTCTCATTCATTTTCAGGTTCCCACATCACCTCATTTTCAAATGTGAGCGTCCCTGCGAACACTAAATCTAAAAGAGGAACTACTTTCTAAGTCTGAATCAGTTCATGTCCCTTAGGATCCGAATCTGATTCAGAAAATGTATCTAGGTTATAACGCTTGATTCTGGATCCATTGACCCTGGTGTCAAGCCATGATCCTGACAAATCTTCAAGCTAAAGAGAACCATTAGGAAAGATCTGATTTACCTTATATGGTCCCATCCATCTTGTGTGCAATTTTCCAGGAAACTCTTCATGACGGTTGTCATAAAGCAAAACTAGCCCTCCTTCTTTTACTCCATGATCCTTCGGCAATCTTGCATCAAAATCCTTCTTCCTCTTGTGCTGAACAGCTACAGTCCGCTCCAAAGCATCTATACTCTGATTCGAATTTGTTCTGGATGGAGTTGAGTTCGCCCTGTCCGAGTTCTTGCTGGGTTGCTGCTCCTGGCTTTGACTGGATCTCTTAACACATGTCATGGTTCCGTCACCCCCCTTTGACTACTGCTCGTTTGGTTTGGTCTCTGGTCTCGACTACTGTACGTTGGTTCTAATTTTAGGTCCCGGCTTTTGGTTTTCTCGTTTCGATCTTGGGGTCCCGATTGCTTTGTTTTCTCGTCGATCCCTAGTTGGTCCTTGCTGTTGGACAGGGCAGGTCCTTGTGTTGATTTTGATTTTCAGGTCTCAACTGTATGGCTCATGCGTTTTGTCCTCAGGTCCCAAATGCCTTGCTCCACCTCACCCTTAGGCCGATCCTTGCTGCTAATTCACTCTGCTGGTTCTAATTCTGACCATACTTTGAGACTAAAACAAATCAAAGCCACGGAAATTAAAACTACACCAGGAAACTAGTAAAATCTAAATTTTTTGGGAATTTTGAAATGATAAAAGTTAACACAAAAAATGAAAATAAACAATAAAAGCAATTTTGAAAGCCAAGGTATGTTCCAACACGTGCTCAAATGAAAAGGGGAAATTTACGGAAATTTGGCCTTTAAATAAGACCCAAAAGGAATATTTCTCGCAAATTCTGGTTATAGCAAAGTCAAAGCTTTGCCGTGCAAGGGCAACCCCAGGTTTTAAAGGATGTCAAAGGCAAATTTTAACTTTTGAAGGTCAAAGCTTTGCCGTGCGGGGGCAACCCCCGGTTTTAAAGAACTCCAAAGACAAATTTTAACTTTTGAAAGTCAAAGCTTTGCCGTGCGGGGGCAACCCCAGATACACACGGTGTCAATGGACAAAAAATAGTATTTTGAAAGTTTTAATCCCTAAAGGAGGTACACATGAAAGTGTTTAACCGAACATTAAAGACTAGTTCCCTAAAATGTCACTGAAAAAGTCACCAATTAATTGCTAAAGGATGTACACATGAAAGTGTTTAACCGCACATTAACAATTAAAGCCCCAAACCCATTATACAACGAATTTTGAACATAAATTAGTCCAATACTCTTTAGCAAGGTCTAGCCCCGCCGCCTTAACTCCTTAAAGGTATTAGTACCAAATGCTGTTTCAACTTTCAAGTACCACAATGAGTTAGTTTTGAAAATTTCAAAGCAAAATAGAGTATGGAGGTCCAACCCTTCCAACTCTCAAAACATAAAACAATAATGAGGCTTAGCTTCTAAAACTTGAATAAATGAAATGGAAATCACTTTGAAGGGACCCTCACATCCTTCAAAATGCACAAATAAAAAAGAAAATGAAATTGGGCCAATACTGACCTCAATTAGTGCTCCGACCACGCCAATAGCATGAAAATAAAATAAACTAAATGCTCCGACCACGTCGGTAGCACAACAAAGAGAATGAAAGCAAAGTGTAAGCATTAATAATGAAGGTACCGACAACCTCAAGGGGAGGCCTTTTATACTTGTGCCAGGCCCCTCCTCTGTAAGTAGTCGATGGAAAACACTTTACTTTCACCTCCCGATATTTCCTAAACTAACCCTAAGGTGTTTTCTAAATATTCTTTGTTTAATGGGAGAATTCTCTAGAACTCCCTCCATTTAGCTAATAAATCTTGGCCAAATCAAATCCAAGATTTATTTCCGAAGATATTTCGAAAATAACCCTAATCTACCTAGATATTTTGTGATTTAATCCCAAGTTATTTCCAAATTATCTTTCTTTAGTTCAAATTTGGCTGCTTACGCAAGAAAAGAGATCTTGAGCAAATCCAATCTTTGATTTTCCAAAAGATATTTGCAAAATTAACTTGGAATTAACCCAAATTACCGCTAAAAAGTCAAAGTATGAGCTGACCCTCTCTATCTTTTAGGAAAAAGCTCAAAACCGAAAACAAACTACGCCATCGTGTTTAGAAGATCCCAATTAGCCTAAGGGACACCTCACCCTTACTTCCTAGGCCATTCGTAAGCACAAAACCAAGTTACGGTAAGTCCAAAGAAAGGTGAAAAACCTAACTTTTGGAGTTTGTGCTTTCCAATTAAACTTTCTAGCCAGGATTGTCCGGAATGTTTTTAGGAGTAAGAATAGACTCCTCATTTGCCTCAATCGGACACTGTACGACTCCGGTACGTCGGTCAACTTGCCACCATGTCGTAAATTCTCCAAAAGTTCACAGTTGTTGTTGATTCTGGTGGCTAGAAGTGTCGGAATGTTTTCAAACTTGACAGGGCGCTTTATTAGCACACAAAAACCTAATCTAATTTTTATTGAGATTAAACCGCAACATGTGTAATTTCTAGGAATTTACGAACATGTTTTTGAGCGGTTGACTTCCCATGGAGTTAAAATGGAATTTTGGAATGAACCGAAAGTTTTTGGGTAACATCTAGGACACTCCTAGAATTCAATTGTAAGCTCCATGCCTACTTGACACTTGTCAAAATTTAGTAATTTTTGAATAATTTCCATCCAAGGGGGAAATTATTCCAACACCGGGGGGAATCTTGGTTGACTGGCTTCAATGTTGAACTTCTTGGCATGCTTCTACCCTAAAGCACCTCTCTGTATGCTCCAATCACGTTTTCCCTCATCCTCGTTGTGATCTAACTTGAAATCTTCAATCTACCTGCAAGAATTTACCAACTAGTCCAAATTCTTTATGAATTAGACTTTTAACGAAACTAAGACTCTCTAACCTACAATAGACTCTAATTCTTAGCCAGACGGTCACATGCACTTTGCAGGCCTAGTTTTGCATAGATAGGACACTAATACTGGCTAACACTCACAACCTAACTTCTCTTGGAATTACTAACTAATCGCTCAAATTCACTAATTAGGACCTAAAACGGRAAAATCATAGGATTTAATGTTTCCCACCATTTAAGGAGACCCCTTGCCACATTGGTAGGGACTTCTATCAAAACTCTCGGCAACACCCTTTTTATAATTTTTTTTTGATAAAATACTCTAAAAAATAGAAAAAATCACAAAAAAATAAATCCAGAGTTCCAAGTGCCAACTTGCGGGCTCACAGGCTGCAGGTGCAATCTCATCTACTCGGGCTTTGAGAGCACTCTCTGTTTGGRGTAACTGAAGTGCAAGATTGTCTAGAGTTTTGGCTGCAGCGGAGTGCATGCGCCAAGCGGGGATGAAGCTATCGTATTCTCCAGGTAAATTACACAAGAATTTAGAAACTACAGCTTGCTCATTAAATGTGGTGTCACCTCTACCGGATAACCGTTGAACCCTAACACCAAATTTCCCGATGAAGTCCACTACACTATCACTTTGACACATGGAGCATTTATAAAACTCTTGTTGAAGAGTATGTATATTCTCAGAAGCGTTTTGCCCTTGAAATAGCTTGAACTTGCCCCGCATCTGCTTTAATGTGGCATGACTACTGACGTGCTTCAGCATGCTTTCGTCAATTGCTTGGCAAAAACTGCTAATAGCTTGATTATCCTTTTTGCGACAAACAGTTCTGGCTTCGACAATATCTGCCTGTGTCTACCGGTTTTGAATTTGGATCGGACCCGTCTAGGACGTCTATGAGCTCTCGTCCGACCAGGACAACCTGCACTTGGAGCTTCCAGGTGTGAAAGTTCAAACCCTTGAATCTGAAGATGTCTGTTAACCCAAATTCTCCCCCTAATTAATTTAGAGGTTCAAGTTAGATTAACATACAAGTTCCTTATGAAGTTTTCATATGTGCAATCTCAATATATAAGAGAAAGACTAAAGAGTTCAAGAACAATAATAAAAGTAGAATATAACAAATTGCCTTCCAAGTGGACCGTCTTTTTATCAAAGGTAAAATATGTATTTCTATATATACATTTTATTTTTTTTTAAATTTTAAAGGAAAGTCAAGATTGGATGTTCAACAAGGGAAAATACAAGAATGAGAGTGAATAAAGACCCGTACTAATGAAGCATACATCACGAGCAGATCTTCTGCCATTGTAATCAACACCACGTTTTCGTCCAAGCTTCAAATAGGAAGTTTCTTAGCTTTCTGGATTCCTAACAGCAAGAGCTATTCACTTCAAAAAGATTTATACTAATATCTTTTACTGCCTAGAAGATATAACTACAAACCTGAGGCTAAAAATTCTACAACTTACCTCACGATTCTGCTTCAGACCTCTCTATACTTTTACAGTTGTAACTTCTATCTATGTAGTCCAAATGGAGTACAACAATATGATCTAGAAGTAGAAGTGTGAGCAATCTCTCCAAGTTATTTCACATAAATCATGTTCTTTCTCACAGAGTGATGAACCTTCAAAGGTTCAGACCTTGAAAACTCAAGGCAGTTAAGCTCTTTTCTCTTAAAAGACCACAATTTTCTACTCACAACTCCAATTATTACAAAATAAAGCTTGATAGAAAGCTAACAAGAAAGTCCAGATGGTCTATGAAAGTTTTAGAGTAAATTATAAAGTGTCTAACCTCCTACAAGTGGGAGAATAATGTCTATGTTAAGCACACACTCAACTATCTTGGATGAACTAACTTCTTGCCTTAAAGAGAGAAACATGAAAAGTCTGGAATACAAAGAGGTACTAACAGGTATGTGAGCCCCCATTTCGTCACTTGAGACTCACTGTTTCTTTTTTCTTTTTTTATTTATTTTGAGTATAGTTTTAGATACAAAACGACTTGGATTGTGTATTATACCAATATAGCCTTTGAACATATTAAGCCTAGTTTTACTAAAAACACCAAATTCTGCATGTAGATAGGGTAGAAATCCACCTATTGTAAATTATAAGAGTGTTAGTAAAATTGCCCAATTATCCACACCTATTGTGTAATGAGACGCAAGAAGGCTAATTTGGTCCGAGGGAATCATGTAAAAATCCCAAAATAGATTTTCAAAGATAGGTTTCAGTTTTCCCATCCCATCGATGAAATAGTAGAAACTCCAAATGTTAGCCTACAGGTGAAGAAAATACAATTGGAGCATTGAGGGGCATCTACAACCTAAGTTTGGTGATTTGGAGTGGGAATCCTATCAAGAGTTCAACGACGCAATCGCTTTACCAAAATTCCCCTTTTTTGTGGAAGATTCACCGTTCACCGGAAGTTGAAAGAAATAGCGGAATTTGTACTATTTTTCCACATGTGCAAGGTAAGAAAATAAACTTGCACATCCCTTGAGGAATTCCATGAGAGGTTCCCCCAAAAGTCTCGGTTTTTCTAATCACCTAAAAATCTTTTTCCGAGCAGTCAACTACAAAAATCCAATATGATAAATTCATGAAAATTACCTTGGATGCGGTAAAAATCTCACAAAAATTAATATACCTTCTTTTATGTTCATAAAGCGCCCCAACAAGTTTGGTGGCTTTTCGATAGCGGAAGATGCTGAAATTAGCAACATCCTCCAAAACCAGCAAATTAAAAGATTAATTGTCAAGTTGACCGAAGTATCGAGAGTACACAACCTCGGAATAAGACAAACTTAGGGACTTTTCTTATTCCCTTGGACCTACTTAAGAGCCTAGGCTAATTACTCTTGGCAGAAAAGGTAAACTCTAAAACTTGGGTTTTTACCCTATTTTGAATTTCTAGTCGCCGCTAGGAATATTTGAGTTTTTGAGGTAGGTAGAGGAGGTCGACGGTTTTGAAGACTAAAAATGGCCTTCTAAAGCCAATGGCGCAATCCGTTTGTGATTTGGAGTTAATCTCCAAAAGTTAGAGTGTAGGACCAGCGTAGAAAGTCAAAATTGGTAAATTAGGATGAAAATCCTAAATGATAAGATTACCATGAGAAAATTAGAGGAGGTGAGTGACTTTGGAAGAGTATAAAAAGGCACTCATTCTCCTCTCTTCTCACCCCTTGTAGCTATTTTTTGGCCACGCATCCACATTGGTCCATTTAATTGGGTTTTTGGCTAAGTTCAAGCCAAGTTGTTGCAACGTGTGCATTTTGGAGCATTTTAAGCTTCTAATATTGTGTTTTTGTTGAACTTTGAAGGACATTGAGGTCCCTTTCAAAGTTTGCTCACCTTCGTTGTGTTTTTGGAAGAGTTTTGTTAGTTTTGTTGAGTTTTGAAGTATTTATTTGTAAGTTCTATACTAACTTGTATTAATCCTAGAGCCTTCCCCTTGTAATTGGCGATGCCGCTTAGAGGAGTCTCTATTGTTTAAACTTCTTGTGTTTATCTTGAAGTACTAACTTTTTTTTGTGTATTCTTATCATTGTACTAACACTTATAGTTTGTACTAACACTTGTTCTTTTTGTGTTCAAGTATTCCCTTGTCCCATTTGGAACGGCGAAGCTCTAACTTTGTGAAGAATAATTTTAGAGGTTATTTTTTCCATGTACAAACTCACGGCAAAGCTTTGAACCCGTGAGGTCTCAAGTTTTTATAGTTTAGAAAACACAGCAGAGCTTTGAACCCGTGAGGTCTCAAGTTTTTATAGTTTAGAAAACGCAGCAGAGCTTTGAACCCGTGAGATTTCAATTAGTTCCAAAATTTGTGAAATTCCCATCCATAGCGGAACTTTGTTCCTAATATCAAAGTTTGATAACATCTGAGTGTCGAGAAACAAAACAAAACAAAAAACACCCTTTATAGTTTTTTTTTCTTATAGTTGTTATTTTGGTTAGTTGTTTGTTTGTTTGTTTTAAATTTTTTTTTATTATTTTTATTTTTTCTTTTTAAAATCCCGAGGTGATTAACTCCTCGGCGGTGGGGAACTCCAGGGGCGGCAAAATCCCCTAGGTGCCCGGCCAGGGGCTCGCCCGCCTACTGTAGGGACTTCCCGCCACGTTGGCTGCGGCTCTCCCGGCAGGGGCTCTCCGCTTGGCTGCAGGGCTCCCCCACCTGCCTCCGCCAATTCGCCTCCTGCCAGGGGCTTGGAGCCGCTTGATCACCCTGGTAGCTTGGCCAAAGGTCGGAGGCCTCAACTCTGAAAAGTAAAAATTTCACGACAAGTGCTCGTTTTTTTAAAGAAGTTTAGTTTCCTATAAAAGTTATAGAATAGATCTAGTAGAGAATAGAGATGTAGTTCTAAAATTTTGTTTTTTTTGGTCTATTTGACTTTGTAGTGTGAATGTGATAAACAATGAGTCTATTTCCTAATTTAGAATGTCAAATAGATGAATGATGTGCATAAAAAGACAAATGACAGAAAATTAGAGATGAATAGGCTAGTAGACTCAGATACGAAAGAGGTCAAGTAAATAGGCGTGAACTTTTATGTGAATAGATGCCACCTTTCAAGATTAATTTTGGGACTATATAACCGAATGTCGATTAGTTCTCTCTCTCTCCAGCATGAAGAAGAGCCCAAGTGTTCAAGTTTTCAAGCTCTCTAGCTGTACAATTTGCAAGTTATAAATATATATAAAATTGCTAATTGATTGTGTTAAAGTTCACAGGTGGTGAATTTCTTGTATGTAATTGTCAGATTGTGTGTAAAATCAATTTGCAGGTTGTAAATTGATTTTCTAATTGTTTGTGTATGTGCAATTGCTTGTGATAGCTAATTGAAGTTTAATCAATAAGTATTGTGAGCTAATTGTTTGTGAAGTTGTGATTATAAAATTGAATACTATTAAGTTGTTAAGATCAGTCGAGTAGTCAGGGTGGTACTCGCTGTAGATATATTGTTCCTAATTGATAGTCTCAAGTCCAGTTGAATGTAAGTTGTGAGTGTATGAACTTGAAGTGAAACAAATGGATCAACTAAATATTGAATGTGTTATCAATTTGTTTGATTAATGGGTGAGTGGTTGGACTGATCTAGTTGTCTGGGAATATTGATTAATAGAGGTGGATGTATGTCAAGTTGAATAAGTGAATGTATGGTCTGGATGATTGGGATGATCAATTTGTCTATGTATGTGAGTAAGTAGTTTGCTAGAATTGTGAGTGAATCAAATAGATTTGTTAAGCTCATCTCAGGATCAGTCTAGTTGAATGGAATTACATTGACCGGTAGAATCAATTGGTACTAAGTAAGTGAATTTGGAAGACGATTAGTTTGGTGAGAATGTGGAAGATCACAGTCTAAATTGATTGAGGTCAAATTATTTGAATCAGTATTAGAGGTGCAAATGTTGAATTTAAGTTAAGACTTAAGAATAAGGAGTTGTTAAATTGATATTGAGAAGTTGAAGTTGAACAGTCCATTTGTAATCAATACTGATTGTGGATTAAATTCTATTAATTCTTTATTTGCTAAGTATGTATATTAGAGATCTCAATTGTACAAATTGCTAGACTTATGCTACTAATGGAAATTGAGAGAGTAATTCATTTAATCAGATATTCATATGATCAAATAGACTAAGTTATAAAATAGCAATCCACAGGAATTTCAGGATTGATTAAGGTGATAAATTACAGCCTTTGTTGAAATAGTATTACATGTTTAGACAAGTTGATCCAGTTACAGCAAGTAGACAGTGAAGTCAATTTGCACGGTCTTAGGATCTACTTGTTTGGTCATACGACATAGAAGTGGAATTGTGGTGAATTGAACCAACATTGGAAGCTGAGATATGTCGAATGGAAAAGCTAAAGCTAATGGGCTGATGTGAAGATAAAATCGACCATACCAGGAATGAATTGTTAAACTTTCATGCCTTGCATACGGTGAAAGTTGATAGAAAATATGGATTTAAATTGAGCATATTAATTTGGAATTAGGCTAGTGAATATAATACTGACTAGTGTTACGAGGGAAAGAAAAGATGACAAGATAATTAAGGAATTTGTACCTAAAAGTTTGATTGTAATTCAAATATATAAATTGGCCATCTGATTAAGTGGTTAGAGCATGCATAAGACAATTTGACAATACCTATGAGAATTTGATAAAGAATATTTGACAAAGAGTCAACCACTAGACAGGACTGTGACAGCATCCATTGTGTCTATTATAATAGCATTGGTAATGGACTGAGATGATTTGACATGAGTGTAGGTTCTTTTGTTTAAAACCGAGAGCTGAGTTATAAATCAAGTAATTAAGCATCAAATATACAAAACTGAGTGACCTTAGTCACAATACGTTAGACTTATTGACCTTTCCGTTGGAAATGACCCCCTATACTAGTTTTCCCTAGGTTTTGTGAGTAGACAAAATCAACATTATATTTTGGCGCCGCTGCCGGGGAAAGGTCCTGGCTAAACGGTGACTAAGATGTAAAGTAAAAATATCCTTTTAATGTCTTTAAATTCATTTTTAGTTAAACCAAATTTTTTTTTTTTTTTTAAAAAAAAATTGTGAGCAATAAAATGTGTAACTTCTATTTTTGAATTCCAAACTCAAATAGAATGACAAGTATTTCTCATAATTACATTTCTTTTTAAAATAAGAATTACATTTGAATTATAGACCAAAACGTATAGGTTTAAAAGGATAGGGATACTTATTACTTTTGAAAAATTATTTTTGAAACATTTACCACAAATATAAACATGGGTCAATGTAGAAAGATAAGTCAAGAAATAATAGATGACATCTTAGAAAACGTCTTCCCTAAAAAGGATATATTGGAACCAACACCAACTAGCATTTGTTATAATAGACCCATACCAATAGAAACTAKATAAGTAATAATTGTACTCCCAACCCTTTGAAAATATTTACATCTGTTTCTAAAAATACAAACGTTCAAGAAAGTAGGTCATATACAAAAGGAAAAATACAAGGGTTGAGGGAAGGAAACCATTGTCATTGGTGTGGAGAAATTGGACATATTAAGAAAACGTGCTTTAAGAAACAAGCCTTTGATAATTCAAAAGGTAAATCCCAAACCCCGATTTATAATCAATATCCTAGTTTTCCTAATTTACCCACTAGAATTTCTAAATCTACGATTCCAAAACTTACACATGTTGATTATGATATAGATTTTGAAATTTTAGTTAAGGGATTAAAATCACTAGGAAAAACGGAAATACCTTTAGATAAATTGCTCCAACTTAAAGCTATGGTCAACACTTTAATCTATTTCCATCCATCACATCGTGAGACCAGGGAATTTAGAGAAAATTTGTATTAGGTTAGAAAAATAACTTTTTGTCTAGATGAGTCAAAATGGGATACCTATTTCCATGGGAAGTACCAGAAATTGTAGAGGATTATTATTCAGGATCTTGTTTTTTTATAGCTTTTTATGGTTTGTATAAAAATGCATATTTTGGACAAGGATTCTAATTATGTGAGATACCCATAAAAGACAAGTTGTTAAAAGAAAGGATAGACCAATTGCCTTTAGACATAAAGAGAATCATTTTTAGCAAAGTTTGGGAGAAGTTTGAATCCAAGAAAGGATTTATTGTAAAGAGTGGAGAATTACTTTTTGATTTTTCCCTTCAATATTTAATTAGCCAATACGGAAAATTAAAATCACAAACTAAAAGACAAGTCCCTAAAGCCTATGCTGCTTGGACTGGTACACAAATTTTAGATAGAATTTATCTATTTACGTATGGTCCAATGAATCCAGCAATGACTCCACTTATCCCAGACTTTATGTGTAAGAAAAAAATGAATCCCTTAAGTCCCTCCTTTAGTTTAGTTTGCCCGACTAGTTTCAACTATCTACGGCTGTAAGACAATTAACCCATATTGATTGTCATCTCAAGGATACGTCACTATAAGAACCTCGATAGCAATAAGTCGCATAACTCGTGAACATTGGGAACCTATTACCCCAGAAGATGTGATAATGTGTCCCCAATGCTTTACGGGTTTTGCTTAATAAATCGGTAAATCTTTTTAAATCTATGGCCAATCTCAAATGTCAGATCGAACCCCTGATCGAGTACTAAAAGAAGCTGCAAAGAAAATAGCAGACTGGAAAAAAACAAAACATAAGAGAAACCCTTCTGTTTTCATAAAACCTTGTTTTTCACCACTTCAACTTCCTCATGCAAGAATTCCATCTAGTCCAATAGATGCAAGTACCTCAGAGTCAATCAAATAATTTCAAAACTTAGTTACAAATTCATAGCAAGATCAAACTCCAAGTGAAATAGAAGAATCTGATATTGATTTTGAAATTAGTTCTTCTGTACTTTTAGGACTTGAAAAATCTTCAAGGGATGAGGGACTAGGTTATAGAACACCTACTACCTTAGAAATAATAGATAGATATATTACTCCAATTATTGAAACATCTGTAAATCGAATATTAGTATACTCTCCAAATAATACACAAACCACTCCAATTAGTTTATTGGCATCTCCCCCTGTTGGATATCTATTTTCCACACCAAATCCACAAACTTTTGAATCCCATGCTGTGCTCACTGATTTTTTGAGAAACACTTGGAATCAAAATGGACGTAGTGTGGCAGAAAGATTAGACAATTATTTAACACCTATCCAAGGTAGTATAAGAAATTCTACTGCCAATTCTGATAATTCAAATCCATCTGAGTCGCCACCAAATTTGGAATTATATGCGGAAGTCGGAACAAAATTTGGATTATAACGAAACTATTAACCCATTTAGTTTCCAAAACCCACCATATCAACTAAAATTGAGATCATACCAACCAGACTTAGGAGCTTATATACCTACCCAATCTCCACCTCATACAATATATCAGACCATACCAACATTGCCTAATACATTAGATTTTAAGATTGAAACACCAAAGTTTGAAGAAAATCAATAGTTTGAAGAATATACCATGACACAACCCCGCCCATTAAATTTGGTCAATTTACCCCAATATGATGGTCAGGCAGGATCAGATCCTGACTATCATATAAATTGGTTTAGCATTGTTTGTGGAGCAAATATGATTCCTGAGGAAAGTTTTCTCCTCACTTTTCCTGCCACCTTAGTAGGAATTGCCCAAGAGTGGTATCATACAAATGGTTCGTTTAGAACCTGGAATGCATTGAGAGAGACATTTCAAACTAGATTCAGACCACTAGCCTATAGGGAAAGTCTACAGAAATGATTAAGGACTATAAGAATAGGAATTGGGGAAAGTGTAAATAGTTACTACGGAAGAATGGAATATATTTTACAAAGGTGGATTGGTCATGGGATTCCTGACGCTTATTTAACTGGAATTTTTGTTGGTGGATTATATCCCCTACAAAGTAAAATTGCAATTAAAGAAACGAATCCTAGAGACCTAGCCACTGCTGTACAATATGCAAAACAATACAAAGAGGCCAGGATAGGGGATGAACAAAAGGGAACGATAGACCCTAGTTTATATTCCTCAGATTTGATGTATTCACAAATAGGAATGCAACCAGTCAACCACCTATCTATCAACAACCTTTAATGAAAAATTATCCACCTCCGCCTGTAGTGGTAGTACTGCCTGTTCTTGAAGTAAAACATACAAAAACAGACCTATTAAATAAATTGGTAGAAGAAATGGTTGATTTAAAAGTACAAATTACGAATGCCCCAATCAAAAGGTCTAAACCCACAAATACTAGAACCAATGTCTGGTGTACAAATTGTCAAAGGCATGGACATTTACCAACAGAATGTCCATCACCGGTCACAGGAAACATAGATCTTAGACCTAGATGTAATTTTTGTGGTGGAAATCATCCAACAAATAAATGTTGGAACTTAGCTTCTATGAAACAAGATTTAAATGCAGTCAAGTAAGTTTTACAAGTAGACTCAAATAAACCTTGGGTCAATAAAACAAACATTAATAAAAGACCTTTTACTAGACCTAATACTAGTCCGCCATATAGACTTAATGATAATCGTCCATGTTGGAATGATACTTATAACCAACCACCGGTTTGGAATGGACCGCCGTCTAACCCTAACACACACCGTTATGGTCCACTTGAAAAAGGTAAATATTTGGTGTGTTTTGGATGTGGTAAACTAGAGCATTACCAGAGTAATTGTTCCAACGCTAAACAAGAAGTTGGTTATACTCCTTGGTGTGGTAGATGTCGTCAAGTAGGTCACGTACCTAAAAATTGTACAGCCTCACCTCAAAATTTTCCACCTTCAGAAAGGGATTATCCTAGGACCAAACAAGTTCAGTTTCAAGATGAGGGAAATTCAAGACCTACAAATCATGTTTCCCATTCTTTACCTAAACAGAATTTTTATCCAAATTTTGTCTTTGTAACTACTAGAGCTACAAAGACTAGACAAGGTCAATTAGTTAATCAAAACATTCATAGTCTTGAAAGTGAAACGGAACCTACTAAGATAATTACGGATAGTAACCTTTTAAACTTGGAACCTGTAAAAAAAAAAATAATAATTCCCCCCATTGAACTACAAGTAGATCCTAATCATTTACAAAAGGAAATAACTTGGAAAGAAAGGCAGGAAAAACTTTTTAAAGAAAAAATTGATCAACCTTTAGCTTAACCCATAAGAGATTTGAACCCGTTAATCAAATTGCCTACTATTCCTAATACTATTCCTATTTTTTATCAAATACCTGCCAAAAGAGGAAATTCTAGAATAAATTCTCAGAATACACAAAGTCAAATTAATCGTAAAATTCCAAGAACCATGAAATTATGGGTATGGAATCATATGATATTTTGGCAAATTTAGATAAAATACAACCCCAAATAACTATGAAGTAATTAKTAGCCATATCTCCCAAGTGTAGGAGTGATTTGACTACTTTTTTAATAAGAAAAATGGCTAAACCTTTAAATATTCATGAAATTTTCATAGATCCAGGAGCCCCAACCGTTGATGTTATAATTGACGGATCCTTGATTAGTGGAGTCCAAATTGATAGTGGATTTAGTGTTAATCTCATGAATTTTGAAATAATGGAAGAATTGGGATTAACTACTATGTCTCCAACTCCAATTATTTTGTGAATGGCTAATCAAAGTCAAGTTAAACCATTAGGAATATTAAACCAAATAATTACAACAATTGGGGGAATAGACTACAAAATAGATTATATTGTGTTCAAACTTATTGAGTCTATTTCATCCTACCCCATTTTATTGGGAAGACCTTGGTTATACTCGGCTAAAGCTAGAGATGACTGGGGAAAAGGAACTTTAATTATTGGGAAAGAAAAATCTAAAATTGTTTTACCTCTTTATCCTACAAAATATAAAGAGGAAACCCACAATGATGAAACTAGTGTTATTATAGAAAATCAATCTGAAACGGATAGTAAAGAAAGTGAAATAGAACCAATCCAAAAAGTTAATAAAGAATTACCTTATAAAAGTATGGGATTAGGACAATATTTCACACCTTTAGTCAATGTTGAAGATTCTAATGATGCCATTTAGCATGGGAAAACTCAGAAGTTCTAAATATAAGTGTAGACAAAAGTTCAGAATTAGAACCTGAAATACAATCTGATGATCAAGAAACCGCAGATCTTTTGGCTTATAGTGATCCTACATTTATGCGAAAGAAAACCTTCAGAGAATCTTTTAACACGCCCCTACAAGACATGAATTTAAGAACAAATAAAAAACCCCAAATTGTAAAACTCTATTATAAAATGACCAAGGTCGAAATGAAATATTAGTATGGATTCTTTAGAAGGCATAAAAGCTTTTTTTGCTTGGAGTTACGTTGACTTAATAGGTGTACCACTAGAAATTTGCGAACATAAAATAGAATTGGAACCAGATGCCACACCAGTTAGACAAAGACAATATAGAATGAATCCTAAGTATTCTCTAATGGTCAAAAAAGAAATTGACAAGTTATTAGCTTGTGGTTTCATCTTTGAAGTTCCTTATAGTGAATGGATATCACCAATTGTCATTGTTCCCAAAAAGAATGGAAAACTTAGAATATGCCAAGACTACCGAAAATTAAATAGTGTGACCAAAAAGGATCACTTTCCTTTACCTTTTACAGACACGCTTCTAGATGGTGTAGCTGGGCATGAATGTTATTCTTTTATGGATGGATTTTCTGGTTATAACTGAATCCAAATCGCCCAAATGTATCGCCTATTAACTGCGTTTACCATMGATTGGAGTATTTTTGCCCATATCAAAATGCCATTTGGACTATGTAATGCACCTGCCATTTTTCATAGATTAATAACTATAGCATTTCAAATGTATTTAAGAAAATATATGGAAATATTTTTAGATGATTTTTGTGTCTATAGCACAAAAGAAAAACATTCAGAGTGTTTGGAAAAATGTTTTGTCCAATGTGAAAAATACGGTATTTCAATTAATGCCGCCAAATCCCAATTTGTTGTACCTTTTAGTAAATTAGTTAGACACATTGTTTCTAAGCAAGGAATTGCTATGATCCAGATAAAGTAGCAATCATAGTCCAATTGTCTCAACCCAATTCTATTACAGAAATTAGAGCATTTTTGGGACATGTAGGATATTATAGACGTTACATTTATAAATATGCTAATATAGCCTTACCCTTGACTGAATTGACTAAAAAAATTGAAACTCCTCGTGTTTGGACTGACGCTTGTACAAAAGCATTTGAAACCTTAAAACACAAATTAACAACTGCACCAGTCTTAATTCCACCAGATAGGAATAAAGATTTTGAAATGTATGTAGATGCCTCAAACATCGCCATAGGAAGTGTCTTAAGTCAAAAAGACGAAAAAGATCATGATAGGCCCATTTACTTTGCTATTCGTCAATTAGTGGCTGCAGAGAAAAATTATACGGTCACTAAAAGAAAAAGGGTAAGCAATGATTTTTTCACTCCGAAAATATAGACATTACTTGTTGAGTTATAAATTTACCTTTCATGTAGATCATGATGCTTTGAAATACATGATAAATAAACCTCAATTAAGTGGACGAATTGCTAGATGGATTTTACTATTACAAGAATTCAATTTTACTATTCAAGTAAGGCCTGGGAAAAATCATGCTAATGCAGACCACCTTTTTAGGAGAAATGAAGAAATAGGTAATGAATCCATTAATGATGCATTTCCAACCGCTGCCTTATTTCAAGTAGATATTATTCCTATAGAATATGGGAATATTATTCATTATTTATCAGAAGGCCAATTGACTCAATTCCCTTCAGACCACACTGAAAAACAAAAGAAAATGTTAGTGTATAAGGCTAGTCCATATACTTTGATTGCTGAGATGCTTTACAAGTAAGGAAAAGATGGAATTTTGAAACGGTATGGAATTTTGGAAGGAAAATATGGAAAATACGGAATTTTGAGACGTTGTCTGAATACTCTTCCTTCACCGTCTGCCCGTAGTCTTCAAGTAGCTAGTCCATAGCTTCCCAAGAGGGAATCAGAATTTTAATTTCAAACTTAGAAGAGCAAAAAAATCCCAAAGTCAAAAAATCTACTTGTGGAATGTATAAAAATGATTGTTTTTTTCACTTCGATATATTGAATATACAATAGCTAATTCAACCTATAGCCACTAAAATCAAAGTTGGTATATTTCTCAAATCGTGAAAAAATCTTTTGATTTATTATTTCATTTTGTAATTTTCAGGGTCCACTAGTAAAAGAGTAATTTAAATTAAAAAATATATTTTATAACCAAGGACCTCAGAAAATACTTGTAATTTTAATACACTAGACTCTATTTTGCAACAACACAAGACTTAGTCTAATGATCATCCTGGATTTTTTAGGATATTTGAATACACATACAATATTTAAAAAGAATATCATCCACGTATTTAAATTATTTTCTTTATATGCTATAAATTAACTAACAAATGAAACTAAAGATCTCTACATTCGTTTTAGATTCAAAATTTGGGCAAGATTTCTACAGTTTTTGATAAATAATTCTACTTGTTGTTAAAACAATCTATGCATCTTACAAATGAAGCAATGATCCCGCTATTACTTCTGAACACGTATATTTAGATGAGATATATTAGATATAATTTTACGCAATAATAAGCAGTTGGCCATTGAAAAAGTCCAACATATTCAATAAGGAAAAGATGAAGATTTGATCAATAAAAATGAAAGGTGAGTATTAGTTGTAAGTTCAGGAGTTGACACTGGAACTTTGAATTTATTTTTTTGTGATTTTCTCTCTTTTTACAGTATTTTATCAAAAAAAAACACAATAAAGTATTGCCTAGGCCCTAAAGTTTTAGTACAAGTTTCTAGTAGAAAACCCCATCCTAGTAAAATCACTATCGGTTTTTGATGAAACCGTACAATGAAAATCATTCTTCCCATGCCAAATTATTTGTACTACTCATTACAATCATCTTAATCCACGCAAAATTTGTGAGAGCCTAAAAGAATTCATCCCCTTCACTAGAAAACCTATTTTCTTAACTTGCTAAATTACCATTGCTTGAGAAAATTGGGCCCAAATCCCAAAACTATATATACTATGATCATTGTCCTTGTGAAATACGTTATTAAAATCATTAGTAGTAAATGTTAAAATACTAGAAAAGGCTCTTTCATTCCTATATAGCATGTTGATTCTTCATCAGATAAAATATCAAATTTCATATCTATTAAGGTTGGAACTTGTGCATCTTTTAATTCCAATTGTGTATGAGTATAAAATGTTTGAGTTAATTTGGAAAAACACTTGGCATAAAAAGATAAAACCTTTAACAAAGTTAATTTTTGTTGTTCTTCCTATCTACGACAATTAATAGCATCTTGTTGAACTTTACAACTTCAATAGTAATGCCCCAATGCAAAACCACCATCTGATCCTGTTGACATAATAAAATTATATAATTACATCAATGTTCAAAAATATATTAATAACAAATTAAATAATAATATTAAAATTTGAAAAATATCGTACCTCCTAGCCATCCACACCCATACATTTCACCGCTTTGCACATGAGAATTACACTTAATTCTACTCACTCCGAGCTTCAAATTTATCAAAAATTGTGTAAGGTCTTCATATTCTTTGAACTCTTCAAGTTTCATATTTTTGAAAAGAATGAACTTTGCGATAAAGACAATCTCTTGACGGTCTTGATCTTGAATCTCCATTGTTCCCTACGATATATGTTTGTAATCATCCGAAGGGATCGATCATAATGATCCTTGAAATCCTCATTTTCAAATGGGCGGACGGGCAAACAGTCTGGTCTGTGAGGCGGATTGCAAATAGTCCGCCCAATCACAACCTCAAGGGCGTCTAATGTATGCGCAATGAAAAAAAAATGTTTAATGTGTGCTTGAGGTGTGCATGAGGTAGACCTCATGCACACCTCAAGCACTCTTTTATTATTTTCATGAAAATTAAATTAAAAATAAAATAAATTAAAAATAGGTTCAAGGTGCGCAAGAAGTGTGTTCAAAGTAGACCTCAACCACACCTCAAGCACACTTTTACTTTTCTCATGAAAATTAAATTAAAAATAAAACAAATAAAAAAATAGGCTCAAGACTTGCTTGAGGTGTGCTTGAAGTCTACCTCAAGCACACCTCAAGCACACCTCAAGCACATTTTTACTTTTCTCATGGAACTTAAATGAAAAATGAAAAAAATAAAATAACAAGCTCAAGCACACTTTTCATTGTTGTTATCGAAATTAAATATAAGAAGCCTTTTGGCCAAATAAATGATTTCAAGAAAAAAGTTAGTATATATATGTCAACCCAAATTCTCCTCCTAACCAATTTAGAGGTTCAAGTTAGATTAACATACAATTTCCTTATGAAGTTTTCATATGTGCAATCTTAACATATAAGAGAAAGACTAAASAGTTCAAGAACAATAATCAAAATAGAATATAACAAATTGCCTTCCAAGCGGACCGTCTTTTTATCAATGGTAAAATATGAATTTATGTCTATATTGTTTATTTTTGTTTATATATATATCTTCTTTAAAGAAAAGTCAAGAATGGATGCTCAACAAGAAAAAATACAAGAATGAAAATGAGTAAGGACTCATACCAATGGCACATATATTGCAAGCAGACCTTCTGTCATTGTAATCACCACCACGTTCTTGTCCGAGCTTCAAATAAGGAGTATCTTAGCTCTATGGATTCCTAACAACAAGAGCTACTCACTCCAAAAAGATTTATACTAATATCTTTTACCGCCTAAAAGATATGATTACAAATCCGAGGCTAAAAGTTCTACAACTTGCCTCACAATTCTGTTTCAAACCTCTTTTTACTTCTACAGTTGTAACTTCTATCTATGTAGTCCAAATGAAGTCAAACAACATGATCTGGAAGCACAAAACATGTGAGCAAACTCTTCAAGTTATTTCGCATAAATTGTGTTCTTTCTCACAAAGTTATGAACCTTCAAAGGTTCAGACCTTGAAAACTCAAGGCAACTAAGCTTTGTTCACTTAAACGGCCACAACTTTCTACTCACAATTCCAATTACTACGAAATAAAGCTTGATAGAAAGCCAACAAGAAAGTACAGATGCTCTATGCAAGTGTTTTAGTCAACTTTAAAGTGTCTAACCTCCTACAGATGGGAGAACTATGACTATGTTGAGTACACGTTCAACTCTCAACTATTTTTGATTAACTAACTCATTGCCTTCAAGAGAGAGAGAGATGGAAGCATAGAATACGAAGGTACTAAGTAAAGATGTAAGTGTTGAATAATAAGTTGGAAGTTGTAAGGGGTAAGTGATAAGTTTCCTAAGTTGTAAGTGGAATTGGAATAAGTTGTAAGTGGAATAAGTTGTCTAAGTTTTTGAGTTGTATTTGTTTTGCCTTCAAGACTCCAATTTATAGCTTCTTGAGCTTCATTTTGTCTTTTGGTTGTTGATTGTCCTCTGGTTGTTGATCGTCCTCTTGTCAGTCTCGTCTTTTGGTTGTTGATCCTCCTCTTGTGAATCTTGTCCTTTAGTTATTGATCTTCCTTTTTTTTACACATCACATTTTTCTTGTCAACAAGTTGTAAGACTTTTCTAGGCTCTCTTCCCTAGGCTTTCTTTCTTGTTAACAAGTTGTAAGACTTTTCTATTCCCTAGGCCTTCTCTCTTGTCAACAAGTTGTAAGACTTTTCTAGGACTCTATTCCCTAAGCCTTCTCTTTTGTCAACAAATTGTAAGAATTTTCTAGGACTTTCTTCCCTAGGCCTTTCTTCCCTAGGCCTTCTCTCTTGTCAACAAATTGTAAGACTTTTTTAGGACTCTATTCCCTAGGCCTTCTCTTTTGTCAACAAGTTGTAAGACTTTTTGGACTACATATATATCTCTCTCTATATATAATTCTTTACCAAAGGTTCTTAAGATACAAATTCTATCCCTAATCTACTATTCCATATAGATATTTTTTATAAAATTTACAAATATTTGGCTCAAAGCCACATTTAGCTTTTGGAACTACCACTTATCTATTCCTCAGAAGACCTACAAATGTCAAATTTGCTTTTGAATTCATGTCTAAAATGCTAAAGTATAATATAAAGTACTAAATGAGCACCTAAGATGAAATCTAGTGCTCACAATATAGTGCAAGAAAATAATAAATAAGAAGAGAAAAAAACAATGCTATATTTATTTTTTATCACTTCCTGAATATCCAAGCACAACTGCCAACACATTTGTCTCCTCTACTTCTAAATCTGATAAGTTCATCTCTCCCATGAAGTATTCTCCAATATAACGTTCTATGACCTAATGTGTGAGGCGGATCCCAGGGTTGTCCGGACGTCCCCTGACATTCGTTCAGGCCGTCCGTCCCGTCCGCTATAGCATCCGTAAAATAAAAATAAAAATAAAATAAATTTTTTTTAGGGCGGACGGTCTGGAGTGTGAGGCCCTAAAGCATTCTCCAATATAACGCTCCATGGCCTGGTCTGTGAGGTCCGTCAACATAGTTTAATTTGTATGGTTACAATTTGTCAATTTCAAATATAAAATAATGCTATTTTTTTGTTCAATACTGAAATGGAATTAATGAAAGCTTAAACAATTGTTTTACAAAATCAATGAATAATGAATTATATATATAATCAATTTTTTTAATACTTGAAGAACTCATGGAAACAAGGATGACTTCCTATTTCACCTACACAACTCCATCTAATGAAATTGATTATACAATTGAAGTATAATAATATTGATTTTTTGCATTTGACATGCACCATAAGGCATTAAAGCCTAAGCCCACATTTAAAGAAAAATCTTTAAATCACTAAATATAGGTTTCAAATTTGTATACAAGAAGATGAATTATAACCTATCAATTTTTATGTAAAAGGTACTTTACAAAGTACAAACGTACATATGAGATCCATAAATGATTAGATCTTATACTTGAGGGGTCATTATATTGGAGGGTCAATTACATTCTTCACTACCGAAGCACCATTTGTTTTGGTATGGGATATAATGTTGACTATTTAAAGTTTAAAATTTAGGATGTACATGTAGTTATAAGGCTGTAGGATAATAACTTCAATTAAGTTTTTGATGTATGAATAATATATTTAATCTTAATATTCAATATATTACATTAAATCATATTAAAGTGCTTAGAGCCTTTTTAGCAACATTTTCTAATACAACAATAAAATGATACAATTGCTTATACTATGCATACCTTGGAATTTTGCAATATCTATACATTTACAACAAAACTTAAAGAAATAGTTTAAGTTATAATTATGTATTTCATTTTAGTACAGTGGAACACACTTAACAATTCATGTTTTAAACCTTCAAAAACATTGAAAACATAAATCAATAAGTCAATGACATTTACATATGTAGTACAAGGCTAGAAAATTTAGGGTTTGGGGTTTTGGGTTTTGGGTTTAGAGCATACATTTCAATGTGTAGAGAAATAACTTCAATTATCCTTATATACATTCAATCATTCTATATTGGATGCTTGTAACATTCATTTGAATAATGGGAGTCTTTAAGACTCATTTATGCTTTTTAAAATCCAATGTTGTTGTCTACCTAGTTGTGGCCGTTGAATTTGCCATCTGCCAGATTGACTGTTGGAAAAAGAAAAAAAAAAAAAAAATTTGGGTGGACGCTGGACAGCCTTGAGGTTGGGATGGGGCGGACTGTTTGGGATCCGCCTCACACACCATGCCGTCCACCCATCTGTCCGCTCGTCCGGCCATTCGCCAAAAGCAATTTTTTTTTTTTTTTTTCATTTTTTTTCTATGGGCAGACACTGGACGGCCTTGAGGTTGTGATGGGGTAGACTATTTGGGATCCACCTCACAGACCAGGTGATGGAGCGTTATATTGGAGAATGCTTCATGGGAGAGTTGAATTTATCAGATTCAGAAGTAAAAGAGACAAATTTGTTAATAAATGTGCTTGGATATTCAGGAAGTCATAGGAAATGAACATGGTATTGTCTTTTTCTCTTCTTATTTATCATTTTTTTGCACTATATATCTACTAACCTTTTTCTTGAAATTATTTATCTGGCCAAAGGGCTTCTTATAATTTAACTTCCATAACGACAATGAAAAGTGTGCTTGAGCTTTATTTTTATTTTTTTCATTTTTCACTTAATTTCCATGAGAAAAGTAAAAATATGCTTCAGGTGTGCTTGAGGTCTACCTCAAGCACACCTTAAGCTTATTTTTTTTTCATTGGGCAGACACTGGACAGTCTTGAGGTTGTAATGGGGCGGACTGTTTGGGATTCGCCTCATACACAGACACACTAGTTCGTCCGCCCATCTGTCCATCCGTCCATCCGTTCACCAATTTTTTTTTTCCGAATTTTTTTTTGTGGACGCATGCTCCAGGTCATCCACCGTCCCCCCGTCCATCCACATGTTCGCCAATTTTTTTTTTTTAATTTTTTTTTGTGGACGCATGCATCTGGCCGTCCACCATGCGCTTGTCCATATGTCCGCCCGTCCGCCCATCTGAGCTCCCGTCCGCTAGGCTTGTGGAGATGTTAACGTCCGCTTCCTTGGGATGTCCTGACATCCGAAATTTGGATGTTTTTTCCCCGCGGACGTTGGATGTGGACAACCCTGGTCCCAACTCCTCTTGCAGTAGTAATCTTTTTAGTTCAGAGATGGTAGAAAGATGTTCTCTGCTCTTCTGGATCTGCTTAAATATGGACCAACACTTRGGGAGTTCAAGGTGAGATTGACAAGATTTTCATAGGTGGTAAATATACCTAGGTTTGCTAGTTGAGTCATGATCAGCTTGATTTCCTGATGATGGTCACCTATCGCTTTACCTTCTATTAAACGTAAAGAGTGCAATTATTTTTATCAAGGATAGACGTTTAGAGGGATTTTGGACGTCACACATGTGCTTGAGACGTTGTCAAATGGCTTGAGGATCGGTAAGATGAATAACACTCAATATAATTGAATCTCGTACCAGAGAGATGATGATATGGCCAGCTTGACATCGAAGCTCGTTCCATTAGATGAGAAACGAGGCCTCTAAAATCATCCTTTTAAATATTACATTACAAAGTACAAATGAGGCCTCTAAAATCATCCTTTTAAATATCAAGTGAATCATTTGCTTAAAAAACAACCAAGAGCACTCGTTGTAGGTCAAACTAGCAAGCATGACACAAGATATTTTTTTAGGCAATTAAATGCCCAACTTCTTAAAAAAATAGGCAACTTTTAGCCTATAGAAAAAAAGAAAGGGTTAATGTGTTAAAATATGCCAGACTATAATCATGGTCTGGCATAGTGTTGCCATAATGTTTCCAAAACCTCATTCCTTCCATTGTGCAAATCCAAAATATTTAAAAATTGCATACTCAAAATTGGCCTCTTTCAATTCAAGCTTCTAAAATGAAGGAGCTAGGAAACTCAAAACTTTTTGAAAAGAAAAGCCACATTACCATTTGTCCAAAAACCAAAAAAAAAAAACTCGCATGACTCCCCCCTATCATACAAAATTCTAAGGATGAACATCTGTACTTCTATCGTTCATAGACATAGAAGGATTCCCTGCCATCCATTGGACACTCTTAGGTTGTTGTGTTGTTACATGGTTAACCCCTAAAGCACTAAACCAGTGCGTTTTTTGGCAACATAGCAATTTTGGGCAGCTCACTGCGGATGGAGTTTTTGTTTTTTTTCTTTGAAATTTTCACACAACATGTGCCCAAGGAATAGCTTTAAGGCCCAACAATTTTCATAACTTTTGACTACATGGTTAGAAAGTTATGGTATGATATGTTGTTTTCATTGCTCCGCGGGCAGTCTGGGCAACAAAAAAAACTTCTTGGAAAAATCACTTTTTTTTAAAATTAAAATTTGAAATTGGTTCTCTAGATCTATATATACAAGGACAGCTTTGAATCATTCTATCTTGATAGTTGAGTCAAAAGTTATGAGGAGTTTTAGTTTGGAATAGTTTGCGGGTAGTTATAGGATCTCTACTCTACAAAAAAAAGTTTGAAATCCATTATTTAATTGAATTTTTAATATTTTTGGAAAAAAATAAAAAAATAGGTGTAAATTTTTTATTACAACATTTTAACCATTGGAATTGGCATTTTTTAATTCCATAAATAAATAGTTTACAACTTAATACTTTAAGTCATTTTTTACTTCTCTCTACTCCCTATTTTTTTCCTATATGTTGTACAATTCCAAATGATCTGAAAATTTTCAAGCATTTGTCAAACTTGCCTTGAAAAATGAATCCAAAGAGTAACCACCATTTTGGGCATTTTTTATATACATGTGACCATGTGAAGTGCAACTGCCCAATTTTTGCATAGCCAAAAGAATTTTTTTTTCCAATTCAAATGTTAATATCTTGCAATCTACACAGTGGAAATTCTTGAAATTTTTTCACATGTTCTCAAACTTGTGTACTACAAGATCCTATGGACACATGTGTTCAGAAAAGTCTTTAAAAAAAAAATTTGATACTTGTCCTAGAAATGGCAGTTTTGGAGCAATTTGGTGAAAACATAGTCAAAAACCTTTAGGGATCAATGCTCTCAAATGTAATAAATGTATAATTTGGGATGCATCCACACAAAATCTAGACTTGGTTATATTCTTTAGRATTGTGCTCAAACAACATTTCATGGATTATACAATTGAGGCTACCAAGATTATAATGGAGTTGAAGGTCTATTTTCCATTAAAAAGACGTCATTGATGCATAAATAAATATTGATGCATTGATAAATATAAAATTTGTCCCCAATTTTTTGGTTGATTATTTTTTTTTAATTTCACCTCTGAATAATTTGGCGCCTTCCATATACAAATCCAAGTTTCCCAAATATGATCATTTTCGTTGAAATGATATAAGAAGGTTGGCATTTCTTGCCAATTACTGAGTTTTGATCCAAGAAATTAGAGAGTCACTCAATGAATGCTCAAAATAGTCATTTATGCAAAAAATGACCTTGTAGAATTTTTTTGAGAAAATAATCTTCCAAAACCTTGTCATATATTTTTAGAAATATTTTTGGCGACCCCTAAGTTTTGGGCATTGCCAATAAAAAAACGAGTAGTATACGAGCAATGTACAAAGAGACTCAAGGTTTAGCTGTGAACTAGCCAAATTTTTTTGAAGATTTCCAAATGACATAGAAAACATTGGGATGAAGTACCAACCCCCACCCACATGCCAAGTCAAGAAATTGACCGGACAAGAGAAGAAAGTTTCGACAATTTGACTAGCTACCTTAACAATACTTTGGATATAAATTTACCTATTTAATTTGTTTGAGTTTATTTTCAGTATTAGTTACTATAATTTCAAATACACCATGGTTTTATTAATATTACTTTAATTATAGAATCAAAAAAATTCTTAGAAGTTGTATACCATTTGGATTTTGGTTTTTCTAGCAAGTAGCCAAGGGAAGAGAGGTAGGGTGGAATTTTTTGGCTAGTATAAGACTTATTTTGCTTGTGCTTGTTGAATTGACTCAAGCGCAATGTGTGTCTATTGCAACTTGTGAGAGAGTGTTTAATGCGCAAAATTTGTTCAAAATGTGTATTCCAAATAGGCTAGGTAGCAATTTAGAAGCTATATTGAGGATTGCATTGGAAGGGYAAATTAAGGAATTTGATTAAATCATGGATGATGTCATCCCTTTGTGGAAAAATGAGACTATGATAAGAATTGTTTTTTGTATGCTAACCCCAAAAGTTATTTGTGTTCTTCAATTTGACCGAGTCAAAGTGATGCTCCTTGTTTGTATGGTGTACTTGATGTGAGAAAAAACAATCGTCTCATCTTGCATGTCAGTTTCCGTACTACCTAGCCTCTAAAAAATGCTTAATAGGCCTTTTAGGGGATCCTTGTATGTTTTGAAAGCTACATCCTTGGCCCTAAGATGGTGGGGGCCTAGGTTCAATTCTTGCCAAAGATATTGCATTTTACAACATACATGAACTCCTCAAAAGCATAACACACAAAAACATAACCAACTATACATACTAAAATCCATAAATATRCTAGAGTGAAAATAGCCCTCCTTAGAAATTTGTCAAATAGCAAAGAAAATTGTAGATTTTAACCTTTAAATGCTGGAGCCGACATTTTGTGTCCTTTGGATGATAGAGAGAATCAAACCGTGTAGGACAAAATTGTAACTTTTCATCCTCAGTAATAGGACTAGAAAGGAAAAATCTTTTCTAGTACTTTGACTTCCAATGAGGATATTTGGCTTTTCAAAGTAGAGGATATCACACGGTATCTAAATTGCAAGATTTCCACGGCCACCAGTCCGTCCTTCAAGGGTTACACTAGAAAAACTAGACACTTTGGGCAAGCTTCCGAGGGAAAAAAAACATCGTGAACCTTGTTCAAAGTGGTTAGAAATGCACCAATTTTTCTATAGAACTTCACGGACTACACTAATGATGGTAAATAGTGTTACCTACACTAATTGATTTAAAATAGTCATAAGTTTTTACTCTTAGTGAATATTTTTACCAATTGTAGGTACAAAGTATTCCC
Organism: Pleurozium schreberi; assembly: GCA_006891605.1. Lineage (NCBI taxonomy): Eukaryota > Viridiplantae > Streptophyta > Bryopsida > Hypnales > Hylocomiaceae > Pleurozium > Pleurozium schreberi. The sequence goes on along the minus strand of VACF01000232.1, from coordinate 303,936 downwards.
AACTATAGTAATAATAGGATCCATGCACTCCGTAAAAATATTCATGCAGAGTAAAAACTTATAGGATTTTAAAAATAGTTAGTATAGGTACCATCATTACTGTACCGGTATACAAGGTCCCGGTCAGTTTTCCTCCCCCGCAGACCCCGTTCACACGGTCACCTTTATAAACCCTTTTCACACCCGCGTCACACCCCTGTCGCAGTTTCCACACTGCAGCTGCGCTGCAACAAGCAAAAACAGAGACAGACGCTCATGGTGGGCAACAAGTTGAAGACTTMGATGACGGTGCGGACGCTATCRCCACTCTTCGCCGCYCCAGATGCAACCCTGATCCATCTCCGCAACCCCCTGCACTTCTTAACAGCCACGATTTGATACCAAATCGACCTGCATTTCCRTTTGCATTGGCGTTTGCGATTTTTTCAACAGTCGGTCGCAACAGCGATGGCGATGAGCGTGTTGCTGGAGGTGAAGGAAACCGTCATGGCGCTTCTTCCCGACGTGCCTCTCACGGACGCCGTMATCTTCGGCGTCCACATCCACGGTACAATGCGCATCCCGTAAGAGTTTAGGGTTTCCTTTTTCTAATTTGCGATCTTGGTTGTTCTTTTTGGTTTCTGAGGTCTTTGATTTGGTGGAGGAGGAGGAGAGTGTTTGGGATGAGTATGATATGGTGAGAGATTCTGGAAAGCGTGAATTCATGGAATTTGAGGGGGGAAGGAGGAGGGCTTGTTGAGRGAACTTGCGGTCATCGTGTTTGGTTGTTTGAATGACAGGGCATCTGTTGCTGGAAACTTTGCTTGTTGTGGTGATTTGTTACCTGCTGCTGCAGCAAAGTTATACGCCGGAGAATCGGACGCTCACTGAGACTGTGAGCTTTGCTTTTTTCCCTTTTTTTCCCTTTTTCTGTGTTGTGTTGCTGTTGACGGGGGTTTGGAAACTTGGAGAGGTGGTTGGAATTAGGGTTTAAGGGTGGTGGGGAACTAGTGGTGGTGAATTGGTAGAGGAATGGACTGAGAACAGAAATTTATTTGTAGGTGTCKTATAGAAGGATGCCTGATTGAGATCCTGTTTGAAGTGTGTACATTGTGGTGACGACTGAGGTGTAGCTCATGATTTAAGTATTACTATGCGAAATCGTTGTCCATATCCAATATATGTATTTTAGTGTTTTTCGTTGTAAAGTAGTATTTAGTAATGATAAAATTTTATTATTTCCAGACRAAATTGTTRTCCGATATAGGTGTAATGTTATGCAGTTGGTGTGGCGTTAATTGAGCTGCTGAACCCTAAATCATGAATAGAAAAATTTTGGAGTCGTTGAAAATAACTCGAAAACACTTCACAAATCATTTGCAATGTTCAAAACAAACACGAGCATAAGAGCATTCTCTTAAAATGATTATTGAAGTGATYTTTGACTYCCTTTTTCAAAGGATGCGAGGGSCAAGGATCAATGGTTCGCGRTCTTGGTTYTATTGAAATAGTTAGACATACCYATTACCAACTAGCTCTCAATTTTTCCCTTATGTACTGGTGCARTAGAACACARAATATAGAATCTTTGAMTTTTGTTTTATAGGCACTCCGAGAAAATATATCATATAAGGTTCATKTTTTAACTCAATTTTCATTATTTYTTAAACCTAAAATGTGCATGGGTTTTAGATGGTTGCTACAACATTCTCACCATTGGGATTGGCATGTTCCAAGTCTAAGSTATATTTTTTTATTAGCAATTTTGTTTTCTATCATTTTGTACATCTAGYCACATAATGATTCTTTAAAGTATGAAATCAAGTTCAAGATAATAGTATTGATTTTTTTTCTATAGATTCTCAATTCCTTCCGACGTATCATCAAATTTATCAAGTTGAAGATCCGATATTTTCCTCAAAAAGTTTCAAGCCTTCTCTACTGGGAATTGTTGAAAAAAAAATCTTGTTGCACTACTTTGAAAATTATAATCTTGGAGACACTTTGGAAGTAGACTTCAATAATTGCTGTAGAAATAGACGTAGTAGCTTGGTGCAAGATCCTATGGTTGCAAAAGAAATTACCATTCCGTCCTCTCCACCTTTTTTCACAGTGTACTGTTTTGTTACAGTTTTACTCAAAAACTCCACAATTTCTTTAGGGGTTAACGCAAGGATGKTTGTGCAGGAAATTGATCAATTGTGTGAAGAATGGACGCCTGAACCCCTGCACCCACTGATTACAGATGAAATGGAAACGAGCACTCCTGTCCTTGAGAGGTACATGTGCAGACCTTAAGAATCTGCCGATGAAAAATTGCTTCGATTTCAAGGAGTTTTAAGGAGCATATGAGCTTGAGATATTTGTCTTGGTGTGCTTTTTCTAAGTAGACTCAATTTGCTTTGAAGCTGGTGGAAACCTGTTTCAAGTGCTTCAACTACAGTCACCTTTTTTGACTTCGTATATGTTTAGTTTACTTGGTACTTCCTTCTTTTCGTATCTGTGAGAACCCTTTCGTTGCTGAAGCATTTTTTGCCCTTCCTTCTTATTGTAAGCATTAAACTCTCATCTTATCTTACAGTGCAGCAGGTCCGCACACAGTAATTGATGGCAAGGATGTCATTAATATGTCTACGGCAGATTATTTGGGACTGATTGGGAATCCCAAAGTCAAGGTAGTGCATTGCCGATGTCGAAGTTCCGTACTGTCCTATGTCAACCTGATGCAGCCTACTTTCAACTGTGGAGCTAGTCATGGTCCTATTGTTTTTACTGGACATTTTATGAGAATTTTTTTTTGTTGGCTCTTCTGTGGGCATAATTAGCTGGAGGGGAAGCTGTACTGATTTTTTGAGGTTTTACAGGAAGCTTGTAATGCTGCAGTAGAGAAGTATGGAGTCGGAGCTTGTGGTCCACGRGCGTTCTACGGCACAATGGGTAAGTAGCAAGTGCCCGGTGCAGTCTGTTGAAGTTCTGATCCAGCTGTAGTTGAAGTTATCTCATTTTACCGCTTCAGCAGTGCTTTCTTAGCTGACTCCTGTTTCGTAGTTCTGGTATCATGATTTGATCCTGATTCGACTGTTGGACTACTATACTTTTCTGTATACATSCACAAATTAAACTCACCATGTGTGAAGCTGACAGATGTGCACTTAGACTTCGAGAAGAAAATTGCCGATTTCATGGGCACTCAAGATTCAATTCTGTATTCGTATGGCTTGGCGACCACTACAAGCGTGATCCCTGCATTCTGCAAAGCGGGTGACCTCATTATAGCGTAAGATTCAAATAATGATGAAAATTGTGTCCCTCATGCATCCTGTTTGGAAGAGGAGAAATTATACCTTGATTTCTCTTAAGTGGATTTTTTTCGATGTTCTATCCTGCATGTGAAATCGCAGCAGGCACAGATTTTCTTACTCTTTTGTTTTTGGAAGCATGTTTTAATTAAAAGCTAGTTCTTCGRGACCCGCGTAATTGTTATTTGCAGCATTCGAACTGTTTCTTTAAATGGTACTTCCTTCAATTGCAACATACCTCTGAGTTCATGCCGTGTGTCTCAGAGATGATGGMGTAAACTGGAGTTTGCAGAATGGGTTGTACTTATCACGAAGTAAAGTAAAGTTTTTCAAGCACAATGACATGCAAGATCTGAAAGTTCGTTTGGAGGAAGTGAGAAAGGAAGATCAACGTAAAAAGAAGCCCCTGAATAGACGCTTCATTGTCGTTGAAGCTATTTACCAAGTATGTCTATTGTTCCATCTAAACTCCTATAATATACATTGATGGTTTGTACGAAATCTCTTCTACAGGTCTCATCTTTTTCCTTGTCRCATGTACTTGAACATCACTTACATTCGAGGTTTTTGGTGATCAGAATTCAGGTCAGATGGTGCCTCTGGATGAGTTGGTACGACTCAAAGAGGAATACAAGTTCAGAATTCTAGTTGACGAAAGTAATTCCCTTGGTGTGGTGGGACGGACTGGGCGGGGGATCTCCGAACATTACAATATCCCGGTATCTTTCTGACTCAACTGGAAATTTTTATTGCATATAGAAGCACTGCCGTGGTAAACTACTGTGACAATTTTAGTACGTATTCATGAGTGAAATGTCATGTAGGTGGAGAAGCTGGACATCATCACTGCCGTAATGGGCCATGCTCTGGCATCCGAAGGAGGAATTTGTACTGGCAGTTCAGAGGTTGTCAGTCATCAGGTTTGTGTGACCTTTTGGGAAAGCAACACTCCTAATTTGCACCCCCACTCCCCATCCCTCCCCTCTCGTCTCTCTACCCATTGGGAGTTACTTTACACCAGCAAGAAATTAGAAAATCGTGGATGAAAGTGTGCTGCATTAAAATTTGCTATCTTGACGGATAGTCGAAGATGGTGACATGTTTGAACTTATTTTGAAAAAGTTTCTTTCGGTGCAAAGTGAATTCCCTTAGTGATGCAACATCATTGGGATATGTGTGCGCAGCGTCTTTCAGGATCAGGGTATTGTTTCTCAGCAGCGTTGCCTCCATTCTTAGCCAGTGCTGGAATTGTGGCTGTGGAGATTTTGGAGGAGAATCCTCAATTGCTGTCTCGACTGCACCGAAATATTTCCCTTGTGCGGTCAAGTACGTGAATGACTAACTGTATACAATTTCTAATGAAAGGCATATCCTTAGTTTCTCTTTTTAAAAGCAAAAAAAAAAAAAGTTTTTCTTGTGCGGGGCAGTTAACAAATTGAAAGCAACGTTTTCTTGCTTGTAGGTGATGATTTCAGCTGCTTCTCAAATGCAGACATTAATTTGTGTACACTGCCTCGTTGTATTGAGCAGAACTTGCAACGATACCTGGCGTCCGAGTTGGAGGTGACAACCTGTCCCCCACTATTTTTTTGCATTTGCAGAAGTCTACATCCTTTGGTGAAGACTCCTCCATTCTGCAGCGAATCGTCGATCTGGTAAAAAAAAACTCTGAATTTCTCTCTTGCCTGCGCTCCAGATTTCCAAGATTTGGACATTTGGTTCCTTGACATGCATTCATGTTATCTTATAATCTTACTGATAGTTACTAAATRTATGCACGARCASTCRGATCTTGTAAATGTTAGACTGAGYTACATTTCTAGGAATTTGACCTCTTGTCACATATGTAAGAAGATACTGAAGTAGAACTCGATCTTGTATRTGAGCAGATGTTGGACGACGGTGTTCTTGTGTGCTTAATAAAACGTTCAACTTTGGACAACTGCAAGTTACCGGCAGCAATCAAAGTTTGTGTCACGGCAGGGCATTCAGAAGGTGACCTCCTTCTAGTTACCTCGAAGTTGAGGGATGTCATAGGTAAAGTCCTCAGCTGATATGAAAGACATTTTCTTAGTAGAAATCTAGAGATGATTGATACTGGTAGATAACAGATCTATTGTCTCCTCCAGGGGCATAGTTTATATTTATGACATTCAAAGTGTACATTGAAATTCCATGGTAGAATATACTCCGTATATTACAGGCACAACCAAAGAGCTAACTGCACATTTCAGTTCATTATACTCAGTGGCATGCTTGACCACAAGATTTCTACTCTTGACAGAATGTTGACATGTAATGTAGATGTTCAAAATAGAAATTATTATGGGATTTTCTTCACTTTTGAKATAACAGTGACTTCCTTGTTGAAACTGGATTTGCTGACCTCGTGCTCCAACAGACTTTCAGTTTGTAATAGACGTGGAGTTGACTACAGATTCTCTAGCTAAGTTAACGTGCAACTTGGCATTCAGGTGGTAACTCCTTCAGTAGTTGCCTGTAGGCTTTAAAGTTTCTGGTCACCTTCACCATCATTTCTTAGGCAAATCGTCAATCTTCCTCAGCATGCTGAATAGTTAGAAATGACTGTGGAAGCTGGGTTTGTTATTGTATTTGGTTTGAAAATGTTTTCAATTTGATTTCCAACTCAAAGTGATTGGTTACATATTGAGCATGCCACACTACCGTCAAGGTAAAGATACCGTAAGGTAGGCATCTTTAAAGCGCAACAAATTGGTACTGTGCCTAGTTACTATACTATTATAAGGCTGTTTAGATTTTCATATTGTCTTGTTGGCAAGTAAAAGGAGGTTCCAATGCACCAAAGAATGCAACATTTGGATACAATATGCAAAAGTTATGAAGGGTCAAAGTTTGATTCTAAAAGCGTTTCTCCCACATAGGTACATAATTGAATTTGGAGATGTACACAGCGAGAAGATGGCGCTTTTAGTTTAGTGGCGCTTTTGGGTTACCCACCTTATGTGTACTTGGGTCAATTTCGTAAAAAACTTGGTAAAATTTGGAAAATAAAAAGAATAAAAAAAATAAAAATAAAAAATTTGAAAAACTATTTCTAAATATCTTGAAAAAAATACTCTTGAAAAAAATTTGAAAAAGGAACATGCTTACACATGAATAGATGAATCACTCTAAAATTAGGAAAAAGTGTCGAAAAAGAAAAAATACCTATCTTCTTGTTGAATTGATGAAGTGTAAAAAGTAAACTATTTAGGAATGAACTTGCCGGAACAAACCTACATGAATGGTATATGGACAATATATGGACAGTATATGGAGTACAAACCCAAAATTGCCCCAGTCCAATTGCGACTTCTACTTTTGGATCTAATTGCACCCTTTCCACCCTAATGAAGGGAAAATTGTAAAGAATTATTATTATGACAACTTTTGTTGTGGAATTGGGTTTGAGGAATCGTGGTTTGAACACATGGCAAATGGTTCATGCATTACTCTACAATTTGAAGGTATGTTTTTGGATTACCATTGCAATTGTGTTGGGAGATTAAAGAACTACATTGGAATCTAAATGGATGGGCAACAATAAGAAGCTCCCCCCTCTATTTGGAAACCATGTATCCACTCTCAATGCAATCACCATTAAGAATGGATACACTATTTCCAAATGGAGGGAAATATACTCCCTTTGTCTTACTAAAAACCTCCAAATTAGGCCTAATTTTTGTGCCTATAAAATAAATTTGTTTATTGATTTTGCCCGTTGAATAAGTGTTTGCCTTATTGAACATCCTCAGACCATGCTTTGGCTTAGCAAGGTTGATTTTGCCCATATGATGCACCTTATACTTGTTGCTTCCTCAAACAATAATGTAGACAATGTGTTAAGTGACCACTTTGGTGCGATGAAAATTGTTCATAACATGGGCCAAGTTTCCTTGAACATTGCAAAAATTTAGGTTGAGTAACATATTTCCAAAGTCTCATTGTTGCCATTACTTTTTAAAACATCTAAAATGACATAGCTAACAACATTTACAAATTATGGTCATATATCATATTTTCTACATGATCGATTTTGGGTGCCTAAACGACAATGCCTATGTTAGAGATTTTGCATAGATGTGAGGGATGGATCACTAAATCTTGAATGCATGTATTGGTGGTACTGTGACTAAAAATAAAATTATTTCCTTTAAAAAATATTTTTGGAGGTTTTTAGTAGGACAAAGGGAATATGTACTTGCTTTGATTGCATACAATGTGTCTTTTTTATAATTTTTAAATGTATTGATGCAAGACATTTGAAAAAATATTTAGTTTGCAATGCTATTATAAAAAGAAGTTTCAGTAAAATTGATTTGGCTAAACAAATGCAACAACCCAAGGGATGAAAATGAAGTCAATATTGATGACAATGAAAGTGTAATCATGTAAAATTTGGGTAAATGCTCTGCAAAATTCCATTAAGATATGAGGCAAAAATCAAACCAATTCTAGACTTGAGTGGTGCAATTGTATAGAGTATTGGCAATAATTGCTACATAACTCCTAAAAAGACCACTTACAATCCTTTAAACTAGAGGAAGAGGAATAGGTAGTATGCTCTAAATGCAACCACTATCTAAGAATGGGTGACATGTTCCTTGAAATATCCTTGAAATGTCAAAATGAGTTGGGTAGGCTTAAATGGTTGCTTTAAGAGCATGCTATCTTAACCCCTATGAAAATTTTCATGTATGTAGCCAACTTACCCTAAAGAATGAATTTAAAGAAGCACGACCATTTTGGGCATTATTTCATAATGATTCGACCTTGTGAAGTGCAGCTGCCCGGTTTTTCGCAGGGCCCAAAAAAGGATTTTTGTCACTTCAAATGCTAATATCTTGCAATCTACATGGTGGAAATTTCTGAAATTTTTTCCACATATTCTCAAACTAGAGTACTACAAGACCCTACAGTTAAATGTGTTGAAAAACAATATTTTACAAAATTTTGGTACTTGTAATAGAAATGGCAGTTTTGAAGCATTTTTGGTGAGAACATAGTCAAAGAACTTTAGGGGTTAATGGTCCTCTAGTAGGTTGTATTCTTCAAAAGTAAAAAAATGAAATAAAAAATCTTGTAAGCATGTATGAAATACAATTTCTAAATTTGTAGAACTCTATGTCTAAATGGGACAATATAAAAATATTTCAACCTACAAATCTTGTTAAAGAATTGTAGAAAAAGAAAAGACATCAACCAATTATATGACAAATAGCTTCAAATTTACCATTAAAGCTTGCATTAAAATAATATTTTGTATTCTAAAAAGTATTTTTGTCCTCGAGAGTATAAATATAAAAAATTTGTTAAAAATGAGATTCAAAAAGGAATCCTTACGTAATCAACATGGTACACTATTTCTTATATTAGGCAATTGCTACTTTTTTTCCCCTAGGGATCGAATATGCGTAATGATAAAAAAATTTACATGGTTTTAACTCAAAGAGTGGAAGATATTGAAATGAAATTATCAAAATTGCGGAAAACATAAAAGAACTTAATGTAGGAGAGATCATTTGAAAATGGAGGCACTGTTTGTTATATAGAAAATCCTTGAAGCAAGGGATGCAAAAAAAATTTGATTTACAAAATCCTCACAAAAACAGAATGTATTGAATTTTACAATGTTTAGTATGAGATAAAAAAAATTTACATGTTCCAAAGTCAAACGGATATGTGGATATGGATTAAAATCTGTGGATAGCATTGATGGGTGAAATGAACATCTTAAGGCCCAGTTTACATTTGGGGCCGGATTGAAGGCCGACTAGAACTCTCAAAGTTTGAATCAATAGCATCACTCAATTTCTCCAAATCCAACCCAAGGGTTATACTTGGGGCCGGCCGGAACTACAACTCATCCTACATGTCGCATGAGGTGGCATGGTTTTGGCACCAAACCATTGAGCCCCAAGGGAGCAATCAGGCCGAGGTTTTTGGTGGCCGGAACTCCCATCTAGGGCCAGATTGGGCTCCTCCGTTGGATTGAAGAGATCTCTACCATGAATTGTTAGAAATTCATTTTTATTAATTAACTATTTTTTATTGTGCTTCTTGCCGCTCTCTCTGTCGAAGCGACTTTATTTTCTACACTCATTATTTATCCAGTTACATAGTTCTTTTGACTTGGTGTTTTATGTTTATTAGATGGTTATTATGCTTTATATTGTGAGATCAGTCTCCAAAAACCCAACTGATTTTGTTTGGTGGTCCAGATGTTAATGCAAGAATTATTAATTTATCTAATAATTTAAATAATAATAAATTTATAATATTAATGAATTTAGGTTATATAATGATACATTTATAATTCAAATAATTTATTGAAAGAACTAAATTAGCGTCAAATAGTTATATTAAAAGATATTTTTTATTTTCTTTAATTATTTGAAATAAAATTAATTGTCTATCAATTAAAAATTATCATTAGTGGATAGTTAATAAATTCTCTATTTTATTGTTGATTTTTGAAAGGAATCCTCTCCACACCAAAGAAGGCGACATTTGGATACTATATTATATTTCTATGTTTCAAAATAGTTTAGGCAAAATAAGGTAGTCTACCCTTCAAGCAACCATTTAAGATTTTTGTCTTTTCAAATAAAAGCTAAACTCTTTCAAACAATTTAGGTTTATAGTAAGAGGAATAAAATTGAATTTCAATCTAGGTTTATGGTAGGAGGAGTAAAATCGAATTCGACATTTGATCAAGTCGTTTTGTATTTTTTGTAAATCAATTTTATGAACTAGTGGCACATCAATATATTTTAGAAGAATCCTCCATCCTCTTTTTAAACATACTAAAGCAAAGTCATTTGAAGTGATGATACGAAAGCGTTCACTAGAAGAAAACTATGTTGCGTTGAACAAAAGTTGGGTGACATTTTTGTTCACCGCAACACAATTTTCTGAAATCGTTCACTACAACGCAATTTTCAGAAAAATGTGTTGCGGTGAACAAAAATGTCACCTGGATTTTGTTCACTGCAAAATAGTTTTCTACTAGTGATTTTGCATCTGAATAGTCATTGTATTGCACAAGTAGGAAAATAGGGAATGTATCTCAATGTATATTGACAAAATAAATAAACAAATATAAACAAAAAAACAAATATAAAAAAATATAAAATAAGATATGAAGTTTGCTTTCATTTAAATAGGATTTTGAAATATTAAATTTAGAAAGGAGAAGGAAGAAAAAATATGAATAGAAAGAAAATTTATCAAAAAAGAGGAAATTTTATTTTATTATTTTTGAAATAAAATAAATTAAAATATAAAAGAATATATTTTTATTTYTATTTTTTCTTGATAAAAAGTAAAAGAAGAGGAAGCTAAACATGAGTGATTTTAAGTTATTTTAATTGAACATTGAAAAAATTCAAGAGCCATGAATTGTAAATCCGGCCTTAGAATCCGGCCCAAGGGCTTTACATTAACTGAGGTTGGATGGAAAAGCTAGGGCTGGACTGAGGGCAAATCCGGCCAGCCTTCCATCCGGCTTCAGGTCTAATGTAAAGCCGGCCTTAATACTTCATATGTTTTGGACCTCATGGATAGGAAATTTAATTTTTAATTTTTTGATTAAAAAAACATGCAAAAAATCAAATGTACCAAAGTAAAGAAAATTCAATATATCAACGGCTGTCATAGCTTTGTCAACAACTTGCACTCATTTTTGTCTATTTAATATTTTTTGGATTGAAATATTTTATTTCTTGATTGCACCCTAGATCTTATAGTTTGCCAAACCAACAAAAATATTTTTGGGGCCCTTATAAAGCCTTCACAAACAAAGATTTGAACATGTATAAATCTTCTTTGCATTTGAACATGTATTTGTAGTAACTATTTGAATATATGTGGCCAAGTTTGATTGACTTAATTTTTTCAACTTGGTGACAATAACAAATTTATTCATTATCACCAATCTAATCATTGAACTGGACGCCATACTCCCATCGTACTACATGATATGTGTCAGTCGTTCATAGTCTATAATATTAAAATAAATACATGTCAATCTCATAGGAAATTTCAAAAGTTATCAACAACTTAAAAGTGAAATAGAATGTAGTTCATATTTACACACATGAAATAAAATGTTCTTCTGATTGTAACAAACAAAGTATTTAACCCCTAAAGGACCAAGGTCTTTTTTCTTTGAAAAAACACTCAAAACTGTCATTTCTGTAGCAAAGTGTAAAAATAATATGAAATTATTTTTTTTGCAAATCTAACCGTAGGAACACCTAACTAGTACGAGGATGTGTGAAAAAAAATTCAGAATTTTTGACCACACAGATTGCAAGATATCTGCGTTCAAAGTGAAAAAAACAAGTTTTCCAACACATTGCGGCATTGTTTTATTTGACTTGGAACCTTCTTAACTTTAATTTTTTGCACTATAGAGTTTTGAGCTTTAAATCTTTCTGGTAGAGAATTGAATTGAGAATCTAGGTGGGAAAAAAAACTTAAAAAAAAACTTAATTTTTATTCTTTAAAAAATTGTTTAATAGGAGTAGGTATAAGATAGAAGGAAAATCTAAATTATTAATATTTCTAAGGTGGAATTAAAATGCATTGATCCCAAATGGTGGAATTGTTCTAGCAAGCAAACTTAACCAAGTGGAATATTTTTTTTCATGAAATTGTGAAAATTGCATTCAGAAATGAATCCTACAAGTTATTTTTTTGTAGAAGATGCTCAAATTGCCCAAAAAACAAGGTTGTCCATAACTTTCTCATAACAAATCCAAATGGAATGAATCAATGCTTCCCATATACACAAAAATATAAACTATGAGAAAAAAAAATTCAAAAAAAATTCAAATTTTTGAAACTTTTTTTTGCTGCCCCCCCTCTCCCTTGTGTTGACTTGTTTTGGGCATAACTTTTGTTCCCGGGCACCGATTGAGAAAAAAATTATATTCCCATGAAGCTAATTAGTTTTTCTATCATCAAAAAAAGTTTCAAAAAATCTAGACCAAAATTGAGACCGTAGGTACATGGTCAAAATCTACCTTGTCCCCCGAAGGGACAAACGGTCCTTTAGGGGTTAAGATTGTAACTTACTAGTTAGGGTTTGCTTGAATATGGAAAATTGAACAAGGGCCACATTCATATATGCCATCTATCTAAGTCAGCAATCTACTATGGTCTTTAAGGAATCACTGACTATAAGATAATGACAAGTTAGATTTTGCTTGAACATGACAAATTGAAAGGTAGTTAGGTTCATGCAAGCTGTCTAAGTCAGCAATCTATTATGATCACGAGAAATCACTCACTGTAAGATAGTGACCAGTTAGATTTTGCTTGAACATGACAAATTGAACATGGAGCTAGGTTCATGCATGAACGGATATTTTGTTAAAATGGCAGTATTCCACAAACTTGGCACCTATAAGTTTAGACCATGCTGTCTAAAATTTACACTTCTCCAAGATTTCAAACAGAGAATGATTATAATATAGATTTCATATCTTTAGTCTTCCAACAAAATATCATGTAGTTACTTGAAAAGATCAACAATTGATTACGATGGCAATATATATATTTTCTTTTCATAGCATGGTTTCTTAAGCAACACCTCAATTGTCCTCCAATAGTTTTGTTTGGAGCTGTGTTAAGATTTGAGCACCTTTTTTGAATTGGAATTGGGATTAAAATGCTTGTCCTAAGTCTCTTTGTCATAAATCTCTATCTAGCTAACAAACTTTGAGTCCTAGCCAAGCTTGATTACTTCTACAGCTTCTCTAACTAGCAACAACAACAACGGACACGAGAACTGTTGCTAAGGAATCCATCTCCTTCGTGTTAGGATTTGAGCACCTTTTATGAATTGGAACTGGGATTAAAATGCTTGTCATAAGTCTCTTTTTCATAAATCTCTATCTTGCTAACAAACCCCAAGTCCTGGCCAAGCTTGATTACTTCTATAGCTTCTCTAACCAACAACAACAACGACGGACACGGGAACTATTGCTAAGGAATCCATCTCCTTCAATCTGCACTTGCACAACACCAGCAAAGCGTTTTGTTAAGCTTGCTTGGTAGCTTTCCTCCAAATTGTGACAAAGAATGGTGACAAGAGGAAAATCGAGTCGGCTTTTATAGCTCTCTCCACAATTATAGGACCTTTGATTTGAGGAATATTTAAACTAGAGTGGAGCCTATTGTAACACCACCAAGAAATTCATCAAAGACTTTACATCAAGCTTCAAGGCTTCTTTGACTAGTTACATGTTTGGATGTCATTAAGGTTTAGCAAGAACAAATAGGTGAAAAGTTCTGGAAAGTTATGTGGGGGACATAGTTGGCATTTAGTATAAGAATATCCAGTTGTCACTTTGGTCTCTGACAATTCTATGCCAACACTCTGGTCAATTCATGATCTCTTTCTTGATCTTCCGATCACCTTTTGTGGATTGCCTTGCTTGTGGTTGTTCAAAACAATTATTATCTCTAAGTGCAAACTGATTTTCAAACTTCTCACTAAAAGTTTTAGGTACAAATGTACAATGAAAGTGATTGGAAATTTTCAATATTGACTAAGAAAATTTAAGGAGACTAATTCATGTAATGGTCCAAGAAAATTGTGAAGCTCTTAAAAAAATCAAGATTCTATTAAAATATCAAAATAGCCTTTTGAAGTAGATAAGGTTTTAGTGAAGTTGGCTCAAATATGTAGAATCAAAGATTTTCTTGGCCTGTTATTTCTAGAGTCTTTTTAATACCATATATTCTATGTTCTAAAATTTGGGACATTTTTATTGACTATTTGACTGATGACTAATGACCTCGAATGAAGTTAAAAGTAAAATTACCACCAATCAAAACCTTAAACATGACAAATTGAATAGAGGTCTAGTTTGAAGTAGGCTATCTTGGTTAGCAATCTACTATGATCCTTAGGAAATCACTCACTATGAGATATTGACCAATTAGATTTTGCTTGAATATGACAAATTGAACGAGGGCTAGGTTCATGCACAATGTCTAAGTCAACAGTCTACCATGAACCCTAGAAAATCACTTACTATGAAATAGTTCATTTACTTGCCAGTAGTAGATATTTGAAGAGAACATGAATAATAAAGGTGTTATAAGTAAATTTTGCAAAATAGAAATTTTTTGAAAAAAATTTCAAATGTCTTTTAAATAAAGTTTTTTGCTATATCAAAACCACTTGTCTTTCCAAAAAGTTTATTTTCTACTCCCTCCGTCCCAAAATGATCTTCCTATTGGCCTTCATTTTTTGTCCCAACATAATCTTTTTGTTGTAGAAGAAGGTGGTTGGAAATTGATTCTTGTACACACTATGGAGACATAGTGGCCAAATCCTTGAAACATGGTGGTCATCAAAGTTACACCTCTCCCATAGGAGGCACAACCCTGAAGCTAATCAAAGGTACCCCTCCCATTGGAGGCACAACTCTGAAGCTAATCAAAGGTACCCCTCCCATTGGAGGCACAACTCTGAAGCTAATCAAAGGTACCCCTCCCATTGGAGGCACAACCATCTTGTCACGGATGGCTTCCCCCAAAGATGCACCTAGGCTCCACTCATGTCAAATTTTTAAAAATCTCACCTAACTATTGACTTCCTGGATAGTTCATGACCATAAATAAAAAATTGAGTGGACCTTCTTTGAGTAATTAAGTGGCCACGGGTGCTCCTTGGAAGTGCCCCAAAATTTCATTTTTTAAGTTCTTCAAAACCTCATTTAAAAAATTAATTTGAAAATGAAACTTTGGGGACAATAGGAAGGCATAGAATCCTATTCACAAGTGGAAACAAATTTTTGAAATGATTATTTTCAAGCTTAATCCTCAATGTTTTGTCAAACAAGAAGATCATTTTGGAACGGAGGGAGTATATTTTTGAATTAAAACAAACTTGTCTTTTCTCTCTCATAGTTTTTAAGATTTTAGGTGTAGTAAAATCTTAAGCACCATGATCAATTTAGGACCACATTCATTTCATATATTCTATGGTATTTTATGCCAATCCAATTTTAATATTGCTTCAAACTCTAAACTAAGACTTAGGCATGTTGCCATGCCTTTCCAACTTTCACCCTGTTTTAATACCATATTGTCCTCTATACCTTGCAATCCGATTAAGAAATCCCTTCATATTTAGTCTTACCTTCATGTGATCATTTCCTCTTAAATTTGAAAAATCTAGATTGTTCCTTTTCTTAGTTTTTTTTATTGATGAAAGTTTTAAGGTTCTTTTTGCAACTTTCTTCTATAAGATTCAAAATGAGTTTTCCTTCATACACAAGAGGAAATATTGGATATTCTATAGTAGTCTCCATATTTTTTTGCATATATTACTATAACTATTCACATCTAGATATAAGACAAACAAAAGAAATATTAGATCACCAAATCCAAATTCAAATTCCAACATTTCAAATATAGACTACAACAAGTATGGACCAAGATTGACAAACCTTCATCTAATATTCAATTCCTCCCCCTCTACCACAATAATTAAGGTACAATAAAGGCTAATAATATAATTATCCTACAAAGTGATTTTTTCCCTCATAAAATTATCATAAAAATATTCCCAACTCCCCAATTACTCCGAAACTTATTTCATTTATTTACCACCAAGCCTATCCTAATACTTCTCTAAATAGTGAAATTAGGTTGCCCCTTCCTAATTTCTCAACACTCCATACTATATAGATATTTATTGTTACTATACAAGAATGTGCTACTTTTAAATTAGACATTGGCCGGTGTAATTGGAACTCATGAACCCCCATGTGTACAAATAAAAGTGTTTGTAGAAATATTTGTTGACTTTGAAGACTTGTAAGGTAACTTTCTTGGGGTAGACAACCTAATTTCACTATTTAGTGTAGATATCCCTACATCTTTTAACAATAGAATAGGTGCTATGAAGCCGTGGCCTAAAAGGTCAAGCAAGCATTATGCCAAGACGAGTACCCAATTTAAATCTCACTCTTCTGCATTTTAGTCAAAAGAATTCACGATATCAAGGAGACTGACCAGCTGCCAAGCTGGAGATTCTTAACAACAACAAAGTAACGACGAAGCCCGAAACCGACCACAAACGAACGAACGAACGAACTCACGAACAGAAACGACGAACGAACCCTTCCCAACGAACGAAACCAACGAACGAACCCGACGAACGAACCCTGCACCACGAGCGAAACCCACGAACGAACCCTACACGACGAACGAAACCGACGAACGAACCCTGTACCACCAGGGAAAACGACGAACGAATCCTGCCTAACGAACGAACTCGACGGATGAACGCCCCGAGCGAGCGAGGGCGTGACGGTGTCCGTGGACGGAGCCCCCGACGGAAGGAGCTCCGAATGGCGAAGAAAGCGTCGACACGAGGCAAGCGCTCTTTCCGCCAGAATGGAGGATGACGCCCCGTGCGCTTCCGCCAAGTGTCGTCCATCCCGCCGCTGCCACGCCTTGATCTTTTCCCAGTGGCCCAGGCCGGGAAGACGCACCGCATTCGTCCCCGTCGCCACCAATCGCCTTCCGCCAGCGCCGCAGCCCCGCTCGACACGTGGATTGGCCCTGCAGCGACGCCCGCCCCGCCCCCTCTAGACCCCGACTCCCCTTTGGCCCTTCTCGCACTCATCTCTCTCGCCCAACCCTGCTTTTTCTTCCTTCTTTCCGTGCGTGGCCTAAGCTATTGCTTGCCGGGGCCAAGCTCCACTTCGCCATAGCCAGACCTCGGCTCCCGCTTCTTCGTAAGCTTTTTATTTTAGGGCAACCACGGGACTCGGCGGGAGGCCACAAACGGGACACATACAAGAGACGGGAGTCAAGAGAGTGGAGAACGACGGGCAACCGGCGAGTGAAAGAACGGTTGGAGATAGAGATACAGATAGAGATAGATAGAGGGAGAGAGAGAGAGGACTGGCAGTGAGAGTGCATGCAGAGGAAGAGGAAGAGGTCGGAGGAGAGGAGAGAGAAGGAAGGGGATGGGGATGGGGATGGGGATGGGATGATATGGTGGTGAGGCTATGGCCACAGCTGAAATCTGGAGCAGGCGGAGATTGATGGAGGACAGTCCGACGTCGGGGTGCAGCACCGATAATGGAGCGGCGGTTTCGTTGAGGCGGCGGAGGATGGAAATTCGGAGATTCAAGATGCTCACGAATGTAGCGCAGCCCGTAAGTAAGCGCTCACGCCCTTTCTCTGGCGTCGTGGTGTCTACTACTRATCAGGAGGAGGAAGAAGAGGAGGAGATGGTGGAGGTTGATGGTGGTGGAGGGAAAGGTTTGAATCGGGGGGATGACAATGACAATGCGCTTGCTTCTTCTACTTGTACTAGTGCATATGAGTGGGGACAGGGAAGCAGGATGGGGTCTGTTTGTGGTGTTGGAGAGCCAGGGGGAGAGCAGGCCGCGTCGTCGCTCTCTACTGCATGGGAGAGGCCGTCTGGAGGTCAGTCAGTCTCGCTTTTTGGAACGATGAGCTTCCAGCTATGTCGGTCTGTCCATGCTTCTGGGTGGAGCGTGACCAGTTGTTGCCACCGCCGTCAGGGCTGAAGAGAGCCCGCCGGTCCCTGGCTCTTTTATTTATTTACTCGATTGGAATCTGTTATCTGGAACCAATCCCGAGATGCGCAGGATTCAGTCCTGTCGTTAGAGGAATTGTATGGTGGATTAGGATGCTCTAGGCGTACAGTCCTGGGGGAGGGGATAGCTTCGGATTGGTCAAGTGTAGGACGCTGCTTTAGAAAAGCGCAGGGACGACTACCCTGAGACGCGCAGGATTTGGTTCTGCATGTCTGGCATTGGAGAAATGCTGTCTAGATGTATTAAGTGTCGTGATGATGAAGGCGGGGAGTCATCTTTGGATGGATGTCTTTTGACCTGTATACTTGTAGTGCCCTTCGAGAGTTGCATGGTAGAATCTGAGTCTATAGTAAAGTGAGAGGGTGATGGAAATTGTAGGTTGTTCGCTCCGAACTTGGTTTGATGTGTTTTGTTTTTTTGCTTTCTGAGTTMTTGAAGTTAGCGTTGGTTGTGGATGGAGGAGATTCGTGAGTTGTTGTTGATGATGAGGTACGTGGTGCTGTGCAGGTGTTCGTASACTTGGCGCGGAAAATGAAAGCGCAAACCCCAGTGACACTGTAGGAATCAACAGTAKTGACAGGATGAGCAGTGGAGGCAGCAGTGGAAGCGCCGAGAATAATATTGAGGAGTCAGATGTGAGTTCTTCGTTGACGTCGGTAGGTGGAGGGTTTCAAAGTGCCCTAGGGAACGAGATTGTACGACAAGAGTCTGGACCACCACCACGGGGGGTTCCGACTAAAGCAGTAGCGCTAGAAGAATCGCCCGCAACAATGGGACCTGCAGAGAGTTGTGGAACTGCAGATATGTCTTCCACTAGCACTGGCATTGGCACTGAAGCTGTGACGACTGGTCATGTTGACAACCAACATTTAGAGACCACGCCTTCCGGTTCATATCCTCAACAGGCTTGGCAACGTTCGGGAAACAACAAGGAGACCATTACGGAGTCAAATGCTGTGGCGACTGGTAACCTTGCTGGGGGATCTGGTGTACCCGCTAATTGTTTTGCTAGTAATGAGTGCCCGTCACATGGCATGGTGAGCTTATGCGGAAGGAGACGAGAAATGGAGGATGCTGTGGTATCGAAGGATTCTTTTGTGGCGTTACCATGCAGTGAAGTMGGAGGGTGTGATGCTGCCGGATTGGAATCTGCTCCTTTACATTATTTTGGAGTTTACGATGGGCACGGCGGATCTCAGGTTAGTACATGTGTTCCTTTATACGTTTATGACAAGTTCATTGTATTAGCCCATGTACTCTTAAGGTTATTTTGGGGATGTTATTTTTGAACATCTTTATCATCTAGTATATGCTGTTTTTGAACGCCTTGGATGTGCATAGATGTTGCTTGTGTYGAGTGATTGTTGATATTATGTCTRAAGTATGTATTTTAAAYAGTTYGAGTATTTGCTTGGTTTTCTGAAGTTTTGTGAYGTGTTATTGGTYAAGTGTGTTGGATATGTGTTATGATTCCAGACTTCCATGTCATGTTAGAGAATCCCACGTGAACCTATAGGAAGATTTGATATTTGTTCTGAACTTCCTCAGGCACTTGTTCAACCCTTTAGCTATTGATTTACTCGTTTTAACGGGGTCTCGGTTTTGCAGGCTGCAAATTTTTGTGCAGAGCGTTTGCACCASACACTAGCAGAAGAAGTGGAGTCCTGTTTTGTACAGGGTCAAAATGTTGACCAGACTACGGGTGACTGGGAATCAAAGTGGCTAACTGCCATGACTCAGTGCTTCAAGAAAATGGATGCTGAAGTGGGAGGTTTCTGTCTGGAGGAAGGTGAGTGCCCAGCTAGTGATAATCCCAGATGTTGTCCTGAGCCTATTGCTCCAGAGACGGTGGGGACAACTGCGATTGTGGCAGTTGTGGGTGCGTGTCAAATAATTGTTGGAAATTGTGGGGACTCACGAGCTGTCCTGTCTCGCGGTGGAGTTGCCATTCCTCTTTCTGTGGATCACAAGGTGTGTTTCTGTACTGGATTTTTCGTTTTTCGAGTTCTAGCAATTTCTGAGATTTGAATCTAACGCTGGACGCTTTGTTTACGTATTTTTTGATGATTGTTGATGTGACTACCTTGAAACCTGCAGCCAGAGCGAGAAGATGAGATGGCACGCGTAGAGGCTGCAGGTGGCCGTGTAATTTATTGGAACGGTTATCGTGTGCTGGGTGTGCTGGCAATGTCTAGAGCTATTGGTACGTTGGATGATTGGTTATACGTCTTGGGTTTGTTCTATTTTTAGTAATAAGTGAAATACGTGTTGATTTATTTTCACTGTCAATTAGGTTTCATTTTTTTTGTATTGATGTTTGTCTTTCGTCTTGACCAGGTGATCGATACCTTAAGCCTTACGTCATTGCGGAGCCTGAAGTGAAGTGCATCAAACGTGCTGAAGACGATGAGTGCCTTATTTTAGCTAGTGATGGACTCTGGGATGTCATGTCAAACGAGGTTGTGTGTGATATTGCTCGCAAAGCTCTGAATTGTAGGCGGAATGGTCAGCCCCCACCAGCTGAGGCCCACACTGGCACGGACGACGACTCTCCAGCTGCTCAAGCTGCAGCGCTGCTTGTGAAGTTGGCCTTAGCGAAAGGTAGCAGTGATAATATTAGTGTTGTGGTGGTGGACTTAAAGGCTCCCAGACACAGATAGCATCCGGCTGCATAGCGGAACGATTGAAACTGTAGGTAACAAGTGGATGGTGTATGTTCGATTACTCTGCCTTTTCATCGCGACTTAGCATGTAATCAGCATATTTGGATCTTTCAGAATAGTGGGAAAACAAGGAGCTTTTAAGTTTATATGATCTGAAGGGGATTTGAGGGGTGAGGAAGAGGAAAGTTTATTTATTGACGTTGAAAATCTGTGTTGCAAGCCAAGCTGCATTCAGTTTGAGGAAAACATTGTTTCATGTTCAACGAATCAATAACCCATTTGTTTGCTGGAGACACAAATCCCCGAGTTTTTTAGTTGGTCTCAGCACTCTTTCTGGTGTTACGTCTACTATCATCGTTCCGTTTTTCATTAAGGGTGAACAATCCATTTGAATGGCTGGCCTTGAAACCATTTTACACTTGAATTGTGTTGATTGTACAGCTTTGCGTTGTCGTTAGCCTTTGTGTGCAGCACACGGGGAGCCGATGTTCATGATGTGAAGTGGGGACCTCGCCACTTCGGCTTTAGATTAATTGTGACCTGGAAGGATACTGTGACTAAAAAGTGGCCAATGGATGATTTTGAAGAATATTGAAGAAATGGAGAATGCAGCTCTCTTGTCCAAAAATCATGGATTATTTCATGGACTATAGTAGACAAGAAGTCCTTATTCTATCCTTTACCCTAACTCTATCCTCTATGTAAACGAACCCTTTCAAATGCATTTACGAAATCGTGTATAATTGTGAAATGTATCTGGTAAGAGAAATAGAGAATTTATTAAAATAAATAAAAGAATTTTGTATAGTTTTTTACCAATAGATTATAAATTACAACACCTAAAATTTTTTTAGTATCTTATCTCACTAAAAGTTGTAAATAGACAAAAGGTGTGTCCCACTGAAATGTAGTATTTCTTGATTTTGATTGTTTACCCCCCCTTAAACGACATTGAGGCCATTTCTTGGTCGATGAATGAGAGAGCATCTTTCTGTGTAGTACAGAAATGCAACTATTCATCCTCGGAATTTGTGGTGGAAAGGGAAGATTTTCATTGCTTTGACTTCCAACAATTGTTTTTGGATTTTTTATGCCAATGATTTCCACGGTTTTAGAAATTGATGATTTCCAGAGTCACCCCGCGTTGTTCAAGGGTTAATAAATGTATGTTTTGTTGAACAATCTTGTGGGAACAAGTGAAACAATTTGGGAGTATTCACAAATGACGCCCAATTATCATTCTTTCGAGAGAATTTTGGATTTTGGGAGCCTAATTGATAGCACCTAAGTTGAAGATTTTGGCATAGACCTAAGAATGTATTGTTGGCACTGTGACTAAAAATACAAGGCATCCGGTAAGAAGTTTTTTGGAGTTTTTTGGAGTTTTTTGTCAAACAAAGGGGTTAAACCTTAACCCTTAAAGGACTGACCTATCACCATGGGCGAAGGCGGGGTGCAATATGTAGTGCTTGATCAAGGGAAAAAACACTGTTCATGCACATGTTCAGCTTTGGATAAATTGTTCAAACCAATACGTGATGCTACCCATTCAAAAATTGCGAGAAGGGCTACGTAGCACAAAATACTTTCATGTGAAAATCTTTACTATCTTCATAGAATTAGGGCTACCTAAAAGTATGGAAGCAATTAATGACACTAAATTTGACTTCCCATGATGATTGACATATATGTGGTCACTTTCAAGAAAAGAACGGATGAAAATTAGTGAGTGTCCACTCACTAGATGAGATTTTTGTCATCCAAAGGACAATAAACGTCCTCCTCGTCGTTCAAGGGTTAAGACTTGTTCTCCTCTTTTGTAATCACTATAATTGCGAAGTGATACAAATATATGTCAAATATTGACTATTTTTTCCAAATATTGTAGAAAAATGTTCATTTTGTACACATGCACAATATAAACAATTTTTTGTATTGTTTTTATTATATGATATTTTTTTTTTAGCATATTTTATGTCACTTATGAGGGAATTGAATTCTATTTGCTATTAGCAAGATTGCCCAATTGGAGTATGAGTGTTTTGCTCAACAAAACACAAATAATCTTGCCCACATTAGAAGAGGTAGAAAAAACAATAACAACAAGTCATAGTCACTACTTCGAAGTCAAGGTAAACTTGGGCCAAAAATTAAAGCATGTTAAATTTCATTAAAACTAAGGAAAAAAACTTCTATGGTAAAGAATTGAAGATACAAATCCACAATTTATAATTTACTTATTCTCTTATTGGCTGACCTTGACAACACTTTTCTAGGAATCAACAGCTTCTTTGTAAGGGAAATTCTCAAGAGAAAAGTACTAGCCAAAAATGCACACAAGGGGAAAATGTTTGGCAAGTCTATTTCTATAGCAAGACTTGCTGGGAACTTTAAAGTGGAAAAGTACCTCTTGTTAACCTAGCACCAAACAACCTATTTCAACATCTATGAAGTACTCCAAAACCAACTTACTCAAGTGCTATGACTATGAAAATCTGCACCACAATTTGAAGATTGCATTGATATTGAAGGGCGGGGCATATGTAGCTTCACAATTGGCTTTCATTTCAACCTTAAACAAGCCGTATTGGTTGTCTAATTGAGACGATGAAAGCATCTCAAAGGCAATATACGACTTCCTTCATGTAAAAGCTTCCTTGCATTCAAAATTTTTGCAGTAGTAAAAAATTTTGAGCATCAAGAAGTACACTAATGATGGTAAATAGTGTTACCTACACTAAATGATTTAAAACAGCCATAAGTTTTTACTCTTTATGAATATTTTTACCAACTATAGGTACAAAGTTTTCTCAACTATAGTACTATTAGGATCCATGCACTTCGTAAAAATATTCATGAAGAGTAAAAACTTATAGCATTTTCAAAATAGTTAGTATGGATAACACTATTTACCATCGTTAGTGTAGTGAGCCAAGCTTTTTCTGGACCCCTCTTGCTTCCAATATTGCAAGTGATGCCAAAAGCATTAAAGATCTCATGTTGTAAAATTCTCCTGCCTAGCTCATCATAAAGTGATTGAGCAATCTCTGCACAAAAGAATAAACTAAACAAATTGTAATCCATGAAAAATACATACAACACAAATACACTCAAAAAATAAATTAAACTTAAATCTTGAAGCTTATAAATTAAAGCAAAAGTATCCACCATTGAACAAGAAAAGAAAACTTTGATTGAAACTTCAAACTGAGAATTTAACCCCCAAAGGACTAAGCCATATTTTGGGCAGAAATTGTCAAAAACTACCACATTTTAGGGCAGCAAGAACAAAATGATAAAAAAAAGTTTTTTTTCAAGATTTAACCATATAAATTTGTACTAGGTTTCTATGGGAATGTGTGGAAAAAGTTTCAGAAACTTTGACCGCATGGATTGAAAGATTATAACGTTTGAAGTTGGGTGAAAAAGATTTTTTCCAACCTTGCTTGATAGGACTTGGAAACATTTACTCCTTGTAGAACGAGATTTTTACACTACGCATGGTTATTTTTTTTGACATTTGCATCTTGTACCATGTAAGCTACATACCCACCAAATTCTGCRCTCAAACTTTAAACCGCAAAACTTCAAACCAGAAACTACAAACTGGAAAAATCCAAACCAATAACTTCAAACTTCAACTTCACTTTTGTTTGTTTGAAACGTGGAACCTCAAACTTAAACGCTCATACTTTGAATTTCAAACTTCAATAAATGCTAAATTCTTGATCTTAACTCTCAAGCCAAGCTTAAAAACAATTAAATGAAAAACAAAAACATGCAAAAAAGACAAGAAGATGAAAAAAAAACTAGAAATTGAAGCCAAGACTTGAATTTGAAATGAAAAAACTTACTTACAAACTACCTTTCAATATTGGTTTAAGCATGCATAAACTCCTCTTTAATCACAAAGATGTGTTCCCCTATTTGCTTCTTGTGGTAGAAAGCAAAGACATGGGTGTGGTTGAAGTTGAATCAAAGGTGGCAAGTATCACTAATCCTAGGGAACTCCTTGTGCGTACTACAAAGGAATTTCATCACACTTTAGTTTTATCAAGTCATTGTCTTGCTTGAAGTTCATTATATTGAATGTTTTAGATGCGTCAATGAACATCCTTGCGAGATCATCTTGACAAACCTTAATGGATTGCATGAAATCACAAATGAAGACATCATTGCTTGAAGCTTAGGATAATATTATTAAGTAATGCAAAACATTCAACAGTGGAATGAAGCATGGCAAACATAACAAGACCTTGAATACATCGATGAAGTTGAGATTACTAGTAGCTGCAAAATTGGATTTCTATCTAGGACCTCATAACATATTGACGCCCATAATCACTAGCATAGTTTTATACTTATTCATGATCCTTTAAATTGGGCTCTTCATGGATATCTTATGTGTCTCAACTATTAGGAAAAATATAAGCCTTGCAGAAGGTTTTCAAAAGCAATCAGCCGTAGGGTCTTGTGACATTACAAAAAAAATCGTCATTTTTGAATTATCATTTTTAAATTATAAATTTAAAAAATTATTTAAAAAATTATTTTTTGTATTGAAAATTTGACATTGCACTAGTAGTGCCATGCAGGTTTTTTGAACTTGCAACCCTTGGCAGGGCTCATATTATTCCTAATGATTCTTTAGAATTTCCTTTTTTAGCCCCTAAAAGCCCAAAGGGTTTGGACAAAACACAAATGTGTGATGAAACATGAATTCTATCATTTTTTTGAAGTTTGCATCAAAGAAGTTTATGTGAAGCAAAAAAAGTAAAAGATATCCATACGGTCAAAATTGTAAAACTATTTTCATATTCTCTTCAAATGAATTTTGAAGATATAACTTCAAAAATTCACCAAAAATGCAATTTCTATCCTTAACACTTGAATTTTTTTTTTATTGGTCAAAATTGTGGTTTCTATTGAATTGTAAAAAAATGCATGAGATCTGTTCATAAAAATATCAATTCTTTCCTCAAATAGTGAGTTTTTCAACACTAGAAAATCCTAATTAAATATATTGTGCTATTTCTCTTCTGATTTTTTTCTGTCCATAGTGATCTTGGTTTTGAATATGAATACTGAAAGACAACACAATATTTTCAAGGAAGAAAAAATTTCAAAAAAAAGTTTTTTTCTACCTGAAAATTCTGCCTGAACTCGGGCAGCAACCAAAAAATGGTCGTTTGAGCGCTTAGGGGTTAGTTTCCATCAAATTGACAAGCTTTTGCAACTCAATACTCTACTTGTAGCTACAACAAAAATACAAGTACACAAAATGGAAAGGCCTTCTACACAAAAGACTATTGGGGTAGTATAATAGGGTTCCAACAATAAGGTTGATACTATAATTACCACAACTTGCAGCAAGGCTGAATGGAGTTTATTTCTCCCAAATTTGGGCAATATTCTCCGTCTTTATACCCTATAACCTGCTCACATCATCAGCCTTAAAAGAGACCAGCTTAGAAGCAATCTCTTCACAAGCTAGTCTTTTCTTGCCCACTAAAGCATATATGATGACATGCATCAAGTGATTAGCAGTGCCATTGTTTAAACACTAGTAATAAATGATGTCCCTAAATGATTGTCTATGATGACTAAAAAGTATCCATAATGGCTCATTTTTATTTATAGTTATTGTGGACAGCTTCTAGTTGTTTAGGATAGTCATTTATAGCTTGTTTCCTACTAGTCAAAATAACTGATAAGTGCAGCAATGTTGATGGAGATGACTCTTTCAAATTGAACCACAACCTTTAGGGCAGATAACACGCAAGCATGCAAATGCTCATTCTTCTTCTATCTTGTTGTCTTTGACCAATGCTTTCTAGACATATCTTTCACTTGAAGTTACCTTAGCAAATATTACTATATCAATAGTTGGCAAAAAGGAACTTCAGTCCAAATTGGTTGTAGTTATTCTATCCACAATCCTATATTGGCAAAAGAAAATGAAGGATTTTGCAACTATAGTTTGCAACTATAGTTTGCAACTATAGTTTGCAACTGCTTTTGTATTTGCATGGGACATTTTCAATTTGATAACAATTTGGAGACTGGAGTTGCAGTAGAAAAGTTGTAGTTGTTGCATAGGTTGGCAAGGTTTCTTCTTTATCTAACAATGTATTTGGAACTGACAATGAACTCTTTTGACTTTTGATGTGTGTTTACTTATATGGAACTTACTTATGTGTTACTTGCTGGCAACATATTTGCAACTCATCTGTGACTTTATTGTGACTTGTCTGTGACTCATTTGCAATGTGTTTGAGACTCATTAAAAACTTGTATGTGACACATTTGTGACTTGTTTGTGACTTGAAGATTTGTAGATTTTGAAATTCTAATCTTATTGGTTTGTAGATTCAAAAATTTTAGACCAAGTTTCTTTATTAGATTACCAAATCCAAACATTGATATCAAATAGATTTCACTAATTTATGAAACTTTACAATTTCACATGTTTTAAAATTTACTAGACATTAAGTATTTATAGATTTTTATAGACTATAAAAATCTACAGAATTGTAAGAGTCTACAAACAATACAAAGTGTAGAAATACTAAAATCCCATTAATTTAATTCATYACATAAGAATGCTATAACTTGCAACTTTACAAGTCTCATATGTCCAACATAATGTTACTCTTGGCAATTGATATGGGACAATTGATATAAGACTTAATTCTAGTCAATTTCTAGTTGTTTTTTTAGTCAAACTCTAGTTGTTACCTAGTTAAAGTCTAGTTGTTTTTTAGTCAAATTCTAGTTGTTTCCTACTCAAATTCTAGTTGTTTTCTAGTTGAATTCTACTTGCTTTCTAGTTGAACTCTAGTCGTTTTTTAGTTGCTTTTTAGTTGAACTCCAGTTATTTTGTAGTTGAATTGTAGTTGCATATAGATTACATGCAACTACGATTTAACACACCGAACTCTATAAAATATAGAGTTGTCCACATCGACAATTGTGATGAATATTGGATGTGGAATGCCTCACATCAATTCTTTTGTTACATTCCTGTAAACATAAACTTTGTTCTATGACTACTCTGCGACTACTTTGCAACTATAAAGATGTACATGTCAAATTTGGTGCAAATAGAGAGGACTACAATTGCAAGACAATTGTATAGGACTCGAACTTGCATTTCAATTAGTTGTGGCAAATACATTTTTCTTCTAGGACACATGGGTAAGTAGGGTTAATTCTAAATAAATAGACAAAAACATCAATGCAAAGGAGAGACAATTCTAATCAAAAAGACCAACAACAATGCCCAAAGTCCTAACCCTTGTGAAAAAGAGGGCCTAGATGTGGCCATTAGGCACTGATAGTCAAAGGTGCAAAAAAGCTATTGGATGAAAAATCCTAGAAAATGGATGCTAGTGCAAACTTGGATGAATCTTGGGGGATGAATAAGCAAATTTTGCACTATTTGTTCAACGAGGTGTATAATTTTTCTCAAATATTTATTCTTGTGGGAATTTCTACAATGCACATTTAATGCATGATTTTTTTGGGAAGAAACCAAGTGCAATTTAGCAAGTTTGGAGATCACTTATAAAAACCTATAACTCAAAATTCAAATTCAAGAATGATTTAAATTARAATATTTTTATTTAGATTCTAATACATGGAGGTTGCAAAATCAATAATATATTGATTTTTTGGAAAATTTTAGTAGTTTAAAAAAGATTATTTTAGCTACATTCTTAGTTCAACTCAATACCAAATATGGATATTTTGAAAGCTAAAATTGACTTTTTTTTTCATGTGCATCTAGTTTTGAATGCATGGATCATTTGTCTTATGTTTAGGTCACAACATTATTTACATAATTTGCATACAATTCCTCCATTCTAGTGTGAGGGAATTTTTCAATAGTTGATGCAAGATCTCTTTTGTTTTATAATATACAAAATCCCTTATATTGTAGCATGTKCTAATATTTCATTGGATGCTCATTCAAATATTTTGTATTTACAATTAAAATTTGAAAAATTCATTTTTTGGTTAAGAATTGAACAATTCAAATTTCTAAATGTAGGAATAAAAGACCCTAAAACAAAGCCTAAATTTTGGTAGTTCAAGGAACTGTAGGTGATAATGTTAGAGGAAAAATATTCAAGCTATTAGAAGACCTTTTGCTGCTATTTTCCTTCATACTAAAAAGCTTGCTATTGCTTTCCAAAGATGCCATGCACTCCCTTMCCTAGTAGGGGTACCATTTAGCATTATGATTCTACAAAGTATTTTTGCACTTGGCCAAGTGCAAAAATCTCTAATAGTTTGTCTTATAAATCAAATTCTTTTTTGTACCATTAGATGTTTTCTTGAGACATTTAAAAGACTGCAAGTTCCCAACTATGGGAACTCTGTGGGAACTTTATGAGAACTCTATGAACTCTGCTATGTAATCAATCTCACTTGGTTAAGAGACTGCCATGTCAAATAATATTAATCAATTATTTTTTTAAATTATTTTTAAACTATGTTTTTGAAAGAAAATTAATTTAAAAAAAAATCCAGTTTTTAAATTCTTTTTTAAAATTTTGAAAAAGAATAATAATAATAGTAACAAATTTTTAAAATTTAAATATGCTAACCAGCAGTGGCTAGTTCACAAAATAGGAAACAGAAAGGTGAACAATCTCGAAACAGCTCCAGAGCAGTTTTCTTGAGGCCTCAAAAAACATCTAATGTTTTTTTCTTTCTTACATCTAAAGCATCCTTGACGATATATTGTACTTGAAGTTACATTTTTGCCATCAACTTAAATTTAGATCTTGTATAATTTTCATGTGTGAAATGAAATTTTTGGGAGGCCATAAAGGTACAAGGGAAGTTGTAGTGTTTATGAAGAAGAGTGTCAAACATTGAGAAAAGTTGTGAAAACTTTGAAACAACTCCATACAAAACCAAAGGACCAAGTAATTTTAAGTGCTGAATGCAAGAGGTCTTTGATCCTTAACCCTTAACCCTAGAGCGTCATGATTCATCTTCAAAGTTGACGTCTTGAGAAAAATCATTATAAAGTGATATTTGGAAGCATAATTTGGAAATGATACACAAATAAAAGTTGTACATTGAGAATTGTAGATTCCATGCGTACGGTTAGATTCACCAATGCTGTCACCAATATTTTTTTGTAAATTTTGAAAGGAAAATTTCAAAATTCCTTCAAAATTTGATAACAAGCAAAGTATTATCATTTTTGGAGTAAATGTTTGTGGAATGGATTTGAAATGGGGTTCTTTTGGCATGGTGATTTTTTGAATTTCTTTTGTTCTTAAAATCTATGACCTCATTTTGGCAAATCCAGTTTTGAACTAAAGTCAATGCAATTTTGGCTTGGTCAACCACTTGACATACTTGCACACTAGTAATTTTAGAAAAATATATTCTCTAGTAACACCAAATCCAATCCTTAGATAGAACAACAATTTGATGTAGTATCCTCACAAATTAGAAAAACTTTCATCCAAGCAGATAGGAGGATGAAACTGCAATTTCAATATGTTCATCCAGTTCATTTTCTGGACATCAACGCGCTCTAGGGTTAAACACTAGTCAATTCACCATGGAAATCATGACTTTTGATATTGCAAGAATCATTGGTTTAGAAAAATTTCAAAAGTAAGCATTGGAAGTCAAAGTATTATAGAAGATCTTCCCTTTTCACAGAAGAATCCAAGGATGAATAGTTGCACTTCTATCCCACACAGAAAGAAAGATGTTGTCATTCATTGACCAAAAAACAACCTCCGTGTCATTCAAGGTTAACCTTGTAAGGACACTACGGACCAAAGTGGTCCAATGGATGACTTCACTATTAATTATAAAAAAAGAGAATTGGTCCAAGAATCAAAGAATTTTGGTGACTACCTTGGTCATGGGGTCCATGGCCTTCCAGGGTTAAAAAATTCTTCCCACATCAGGGTGATGCATGAACATGACCCGCATGTATGTACCCCACACAACAGCATCAAATCAAGCAATGCCAATATAGAAGATRAGAAGGTACACAATCCAATATAAGCAGTTCTATTGAATAAAGCAGCTCTGTTACAATGCATGCTTGCGATGTTAACTTAATCTCGGTTCTTCTAACATCAAGCCCAACTCTTAAAACCAGTTGGGCAAATTCTAGAGTCGCATAAAATATCCACATTGCCATGTTGTCACAATTATGGTAATTTCTAAGGTTGTATACCATTCAGCMAGTCAACAGGAGAAATCGTCCTGAAACTAAGTTTACATGGAAGAGCAGGAGGTAGTATTCAACAAGTTCTTAATAAGTCAGCCTACTCCTCATTCCCATCTCCAAGTAATTCAGCAAGGTCAAGCGCATGATTTATGTAGTAAATGCTACTGCAGGTGCCCAATTAAAAAACTCGACCTACTTACGAAGAAAATTGTTAGATCACAGCAGTGGTACAMTGCAACMGTGCTGGGCTCCATCATGCCCGCCAATCCTTTCCAAAATCGGCTTTASCCCAGGGGGATTGGCCTTTGTTGGTACCGTCCTCRAGCAGCGCGTCCGTCTCGGTGCTCTCTTCCAAGTTCAACGGTTCAGATAACTCTTCTTCCTTCGTTACCTGAGCAATCGAACACGAATTAGTCTAGATTACGAAAAGCCGATAAGAAACCAATTCTAGCACATACAGACAACCTGCAGTACTGATATCAGTTGATAAACTGCGATAGAAACCATTGGGGGTAATCAGACACCATGAACTCTKTAAGTATGAATGCTAGAAGTTAAGAGGAATCAGACCTGGGTAGATATGATTGGAATCTCTTCTGCTTTCTGCTGGCTTTCCACTATAGACGCATAGGAATATAATACCATTCCAATCACTGCTATCAAGATTCCACAGATATTGCGCCAGCTAAAGGGGTTCTTGAGAAGAATGTATCCAAATGCCAAAACCAAGCACGTCTTCAGGTGTCCAAGCACTTGATAGGTCACAGCTGATGTCTTTCCAATAACTAAAAATGTGCTGAAGTTAACTGATACTGATATCATACATGAAAGGACGATGAAGAACTGTCACCCCAACAAGCCACAGTAAGAACAAATGTCTGAACATCATCCTCTCTACACTATGGTAAGTRTATTTACTGCCGGCAGGTCATTAAGAAACTRAAATGTCTTTCCATGAAGTYCATACTAAGWAAAAACAAGTCAAATGCAACTGGTGAACGTCATTATGTGCAGGAAATACTAATTCTAACACAGAAATTTGCCAAGGAAATCCAGATGCAACGGATAAGCATCAAAGAACTCAGAACAAGTCTACAACAAAGATAAGACAACCTCATGCACAAGCAGCTCTTAGCACAAAAGAAACAGTGGCAACAAGGATTACTGCTAAAGATCCTGCTAAGGATGACCAGAGGTCTCTAAAATTATCTCTCACTGTAGACAAAAACACTAAGATATTTCATGCAATTGATGGCTCACCATAACATACGTACTGTAGTCAAAAGTGAACACGTTCTGATTGGTCAAGGCAGCATCAAGGAAGGGCCCTGAAAGGCACAGGGTGGCAGCTTGATACGGAGAGGACTGGTACAAAAGTTGTGTGGATGACACCTTGAACCGTTTCTGAATGGTGTTCGTCATCTAGCATCCCAAAGCTAAGGAAGGTGTCATACGAAAATGATGAAAATAATTGCAGGAAGGTATTTCGACAATCGATTGAACGATACTGACTATTTTAATTTCCTGATTTAATTCTGATTAACGACGGAGGTCGGCCGAGGTGGGCAATTCGATCCCAAGTCCCCGAGTTTAAGGAAGTCGACCAGCTCCTATTCAGATAAATGCTCTTCRCCGAAAAGGTTAAAACTGCGACTAGAATTTCTTTGGCATCCAGGTGATCGTGCGATTAGTATGTTTAGACTTGCCTTTACTGTTAAAGGACCTACTTGAAATTCTCAAAAGTCACATCAACAAGCACKCATTGAGAGGATACAATTTGTGCCACACATGTAGTCACAATAGCTAAACAAGAGATCACAGAACCAAGGACGTTGAGCTGCAAGTCTGTGACCGTCGCAACTCCCACACCGAAGAGTAGCAACGCAATTGAAAACTGGATCCTCCGACTGCAATCAGCACATAGTCAATCTCCTAGGCCACTCGAAATTAGAGAAATCCATTAACTGAACGATCGTGAAGTCAACAATTCCCGCGTAATGACACTATATGGAACAAAGACGTCACATTGAATTTGATTGCATATTTTTAAATAAAGAATGGTGTCAGGTGAGCCTCATAGGCTTCCGCAAKAAACAGCAATCCCCTCTGATCATTAAACTGATGATCACCAAGGCATTTTTCGAAGTGAAACAAAAGTGCCAGAGCCAGAGCTATTAGAGCAAACCTGAAGCGCTTTCTGTAGAAGAGTGTTTCCAGTAACACAGTGCACGGGATGATTGCAAGCTTTGTCATCTGCGATGAAGTGGCACACATTACTCCCTCGAGTTCACCTCAACTGTTGGTGAACATTGCAGCAGGCTAAAGATCCTAATAGCCGAAGAGCGATAAGCTCGCAGTAAATACTAATATTATATACTACGTACTAATAATAATGATAACTATCCAGATGTAGTCAAACAAACTGCAGACTCAAAACCTAGATAAGCCACAAAGGAAGAGCTTACCTGATAAAACCCAACAGAGTTGAAACCCAAGCTCAAATTTAATAGGCCGATAGAGATCCCGTTCAGTACAGCAAAACCAACAACCGTTTGAGAGTCGAAGGGTTTGTGCTCAAATAGTTTCAACCATCGAGCAACATGAAGAGAGCAGTAAGTCACTCCTAGATGCCAGCTGGTCAACGTGGTAGCTGCACCAAAAGATCATCGTCAAATCAATGCCATCGTTTCAAAGAGCACTAAAGCATTACTGCCGCCACTTCAAAGAGTTCCATGGTATCATTATTCTACTGCATGAGGGAAGTCTGGTTGTTCAAGCCTAAAACCTTAGGCAGCATAACTGTCAACATCAGGGGATACCAAATGTGCWTTCAAAMGCAGTCTAAACCTAAGTAAAAGTGATGAAACATGACCATAATACACATCGACCACAGTAATGCACAAACCCCGACCTCAGATTCTTTGCAACCATTCCACGCTCTACTCAATTTCATCAGCATCAACGAAAAGTATTTAATTAGTAAACTGAAATTTACATACTAAATAGATTCGAATTAGATATTCAGAGCACAAACTAATCTTGCTTGATTTAATCGACAGGGTATACTACAGTTTCAAACACCTCGTCGTTTACATATGAGGAAAGAGACTCTGATCAACCTCAAAAAAGTACTCGCGGCCAATATCTTCTGATCTAAAAAATATAACTCAAATTGCACTTCAAGAAAACAATGGCATTCAGCGATGATTCCCAGACTAAACACAGCGAGCTGCTACTCGTTCCTCCTTTACAATAGCAGTTCGCCGCAAGATTCCACCATTTCTCTTTATCCTCAAAGACTTTAAAATATTCAAAAGAAACACTATAATTGACTCMAAGCCTTTATAAAAGAGAGCGATATCATCAAATAAGCCGTCGTAGCCATTCTGAACTTTATTCCCTAACCCAATAATTGTAAATCGGYGATCAATTATAACCAGCATCAGCAMACCTCCGCCAAAAGAACATCACCACACACCATGTCCCGAGCGTGTTGATGAGATTCTTCTTCCACATAACAATAGAAACCGAAGAAATTACAGACAGGCTCAAGCCCGTCCTTATCTGCCTTTGATGATAACAAGGCACAAATCCGCTACTTAGCAATCCCCTCACCATTCCAATATTCCTGTTCGATTCTTACAGCATCTAGCTCTCGACGCCGCCAGCATCTAGGTCTCAATTTACCCTAGCGATTCGCCACACTCTCAAGATTCTTCCGTCATTTCGATTTATCCTCAAAGAACTTTAAACATAAAAAAAAAAAAAAAAAAACATGATGAAACACGACTGCGAGCCGTGAAGGAAGGAAGGAAGGACAGAGAGAAATAATAATATAAGTCGTCGATCCTGTACTTCACTCTCAGCCCAGCGATCAATAAATTTACGGAGATATCTCTTATAACCAGATTAACACAGCTCCACCAAAAATGCATGCCACAAACGATACCGACACAGAACCCGAGTGCACAGACGAGTGCTTTCTCACAGACAACAAAAGCAAGCTACGATACCACGGCCACACACAAACCCCGCGCTCTCCTCCGCCAATTCCCAATCCCCTCACAATTCCAATGCGCCCGTCCCTTTCTAACAAACATCTAATCTAGCTCTTACCTTTACCCTAGCTATTCACAAACCTCCTCCACCAATTTTCACAATCCAAACAAAAGGTAATAAAACAGACTAGGAGCTACAATTAAAAAAAAACTTTAAAAAATGAACTAAACACGCCGTAAGAATCTGAGCTCCATTTCCCCCAGTGATCAAAACGACGATCCCAAAAATGCTCCATCGCCTAACCAGCACCAACAACGATTCACCACAAATGCTTCGCCACAAAATGCAATCAAGACCATCATACCAAAACAGAACCCGAGCGTGGTGATGAGCGTTTTGTTGCAGATAACAATCGCCACCGAGGAAATCACGGACAAGCTCAAAGCGACCGCAGTCCCGAGCCCGCCCTTCTCCGCCATTGCTAACAACGCTCCCACACAAAACTCCACTCCCACAATTCGCAATTAAACTCCGAATTCAAGAACTACCTCCCGTCCGCATCTAGGTCTCAGGAAACCTCCCGACACGAGGTTCTCATCGTCTCGATCATGTACGGCATTTGTAGCTCACAAAACGCATGAAAATTTGGTACGAGAGGTGGAAGAAGCGAAACAACTACAGGCCTGGCGATGGCGATGGCAATGGGGATGGCAATGGGGATGGGATGGGGATGGGAATGCCGATCGCGATGGCGATGGTCAAGAGATTGAGAGCGAAAACGAGAAGGGTTGCGGAGAATGGAGACCGGTTCGGCCGGTTTTGGGTACTGGTTCGACAGGTTGCCTGGTTGGGAACCCTAATAGGTCCCTTNCAGACAACAAAAGCAAGCTACGATACCACGGCCACACACAAACCCCGCGCTCTCCTCCGCCAATTCCCAATCCCCTCACAATTCCAATGCGCCCGTCCCTTTCTAACAAACATCTAATCTAGCTCTTACCTTTACCCTAGCTATTCACAAAACTCCTCCACCAATTTTCACAATCCAAACAAAAGGTAATAAAACAGACTAGGAGCTACAATTAAAAAAAAACTTTAAAAAATGAACTAAACACGCCGTAAGAATCTGAGCTCCATTTCCCCCAGTGATCAAAACGACGATCCCAAAAATGCTCCATCGCCTAACCAGCACCAACAACGATTCACCACAAATGCTTCGCCACAAAATGCAATCAAGACCATCATACCAAAACAGAACCCGAGCGTGGTGATGAGCGTTTTGTTGCAGATAACAATCGCCACCGAGGAAATCACGGACAAGCTCAAAGCGACCGCAGTCCCGAGCCCGCCCTTCTCCGCCATTGCTAACAACGCTCCCACACAAAACTCCACTCCCACAATTCGCAATTAAACTCCGAATTCAAGAACTACCTCCCGTCCGCATCTAGGTCTCAGGAAACCTCCCGACACGAGGTTCTCATCGTCTCGATCATGTACGGCATTTGTAGCTCACAAAACGCATGAAAATTTGGTACGAGAGGTGGAAGAAGCGAAACAACTACAGGCCTGGCGATGGCGATGGCAATGGGGATGGCAATGGGGATGGGATGGGGATGGGAATGCCGATCGCGATGGCGATGGTCAAGAGATTGAGAGCGAAAACGAGAAGGGTTGCGGAGAATGGAGACCGGTTCGGCCGGTTTTGGGTACTGGTTCGACAGGTTGCCTGGTTGGGAACCCTAATAGGTCCCTTATTGGTATTGGACAAAGTCAAAACGTTCTGTTCATGGGAGCGTAACTTATTTAGGGATTGCTGGACGTGCCATGAAGTCCGCCCAAAATAGAAAGTTCGAGAAGGTGTTTACACGTTGTGATAGGTTGGCACTTATAGCAACGTGCTTTTGAGGTGGGAGGCTCATAAAGCGCCCCATTTAAGAGTTGAAAGTTTTTTGGGGAGGTAAGATTTTTTTTAAATTATTTTTAAGGAAAAAATATAGGAATTGGCATTTAATCCAAGTCGTTTCATAATTTTTTGGAGCTTTGTAAAACTAATTATGAATTTTTGAAGTTGAATCACTACATGCAATCATCATTGAAAAACTGAGTACACCTTTTGAAATGTTTACACTATTTGTATATTGATGAAGGAATGAGCCAAAAAAAATGTACAAGTAGTGGACATTTCAAGAAGTGGACACATTTGGGGGCTCGAACACTTTTGTAGACCTACTATGTTATAACCCTAGTAGAAAGAAAATCTTTGTAACATCTTTATGAGCATCTTCATATTGTCAAAAATAAATTGTGCACCGTCAATGCAACAACTTTTGCATACATGTACACTAGAACCTTGTCTACTTGCAATCTCAAACATCTTAATACGACATCTCTTAAACAAACATGAGCTTGTGCATGACTAAAAATAGATTCTTACAACATACCAAGGATATTCAACAATATACCAAGAGTGTACAAAAAATATTCAAGGATATTCTACAAGCACATCTAACATATTCAACATATATTCAACATGGTACCATTCTAACACATGTTCTAGGAGACAAACATRGACTAATACATATTTGATAAAACAACATTGCTCACAAATTCCTATTTAACCCAACTTCAATGGCATGCCTATGGATTTCCTTCACCCATTCCAAAGCACTTGGCTTTGGAAAGGCGTTGAATATGTTTGTGAAGGTTAGGATATTTGGTTGAAGCCTTTGCATTTTATTTGGAGAAATAGACAATAAGTGACATGCCCACATTCATTTGTACAAATCAACCATTGTCCATGTGATGACTTCCCGTTTCTCCATTTTGTCAAAAACAAGTTATGCAAAAATTAAACAATCAATCTTTTACATAGATGTTGGAGAGGAGCACAAATGCACATGCATACATATTACCCTCCACAATGGTGCCTTCATCAAGAATATTTCACAAATAAAGTAGCCTCATGTTCCAAAATACTTCAAAAACATCTAGCAATATCTCCTTCTACCCAAATTTCACCTTGTCTACATTAACTGCAGCTTTTTTTATTACAATATGTACAACATTGCTTGCACTCAAGGAAATCTRAGGTACATTGAAATTTTCACATGCAATAAAACTAGGGTTTAGGATTGTGAATTTCCACCAACACATTTTCTATCACCTCCAAGAATAAGTCACAAAGCTCATCATTGAAGTAAAAAAATATAAAGTTTAGAAATATATGAAATGGTGCAATTTTATTGTATGCAATGGAATAAATTAAAAATTAAAAATTAAAAAGATATAAAAAAACAATCCATAACATTTGCAATAGCGGATTTTCTTCCTCATTTCTAATCTCTTTGACTGCTTAGTTTTTTTTGGAATTTGCCTCTTTTAATACAGATATTTTTTTTTATCAATAATTGTGTTGTCAAATTGGTCATAGAAAAAGGGTCTTTTTACAATTCAAGCATTACTTGGAATGAATGGAAAATTAATTGGAAAAATCATTGTTATATAATAATTTATCATCCACAATTAAGGATTTTAGAGTACTCTAAGATTAAAGCCCTACATAAACCTCCATTCAAATCATTCTTAACTACAAACTCAAGAGCTCGTCTTTTGTAATTTCAAGAAGTTTACTCTGAAAGGCAACAGTCTTTTTCAAATCAACCCTATAATTAGTTCTCRGATGGATATGAAGTGGTCCACTTRAATTGACCTCTTTAGCCATTGAATGAGTGGGTTGAGGATAAAGTGTTGTTTATTGGAGGAGCCAATATTCTCCTTGGTTCTTCCATAGGTACACTTTACAAGTTTCAAGAGAATAGATTTGGAAGGCCTACGTTCCAAATAGGTGCCTAYAATAGAAATCTTTGAAAATTCACAAGTAATTCWATAAWGCTTCAAAAAATTTGAAATCACTTGTATTACACTCCACATCTATTTTTCTTTGTCTAGAAAATGAGATAAAAACCTACTTGTCCTCTAAAAACCACAATAAAGGTGGACCAACCTTTAAATGGTTGCTTCTAGAGCAAACTAACTTATTACCTGTTGTTTACATCAAAGTTAGGTAGTTGGGAATCTCGAGACAGCCGTTTAAAGTACAATTGCGGTAGGAGGTTCAAAAATGGAGCATCTAAAGTCTAAAATTGAATTATGGAGAAGTAAAACATCTTGAAATATTTTTTAGTAAATTTTCCTCAAAAAAGACAAGTGAAATTGACATCTAAATCAACTAGGCATTTCATATTTTTTGGAGATTTGTAGAATTAGGTATAAAAATTTGAAGTTGAAATGGCATAGAAACTCTAAAATGGAGAACCTCCTAAAATATACATTGTTTGTATATTGCTAAAGCCTATGAAAAGAAAGTTATACAAGTAGTGTACATTTAAGGAGGTGCTCCAATTTAGAGCTTGAGCCAACTTTTAGAACCCCCTACGTATTGTAGATGATTCGGTTTTTTTTGGCCATTCATGGACCGAGATTGTTGTTCTCTCTTTGTTGTCTTCATATTGTTCCGCTTTTTCCATGTGCGCCTGGCATTCTTATTAATTAGGAGTGCATTTTAAACTAAATAGGGGTATTAGGGTGATTGCAAAAAACACATGCCCTAGTTTCCGTCAGACATTCAATGCAGAAGTTGTTTTGAATGTGCCATAAGTATTGCAAAACCAATTGATTGTACATGAAATTTAGAAATAAGCTTTCTATAGTAATAGAAAATGTATATGAATCATTTCAATTATTTCAAAATTAATTCAAAAGGTGAGATTGAATTTCAAATATATGTCACAAATGTGGTTTGGATGTTTTTTTTAGTACTATTGAGTACCTTTTTAAAAAAAATTACATCATTAGATTTGGTAGGCTAGCTCTTCTAATAGAAATACATTCTCAGAAGAGGAARTTTCAAAAAGATGTTCCTAGTGTGTTCTGTATAGGCCTAAATTGTGTTATATTTAAGTCAAATTTATGTTGAATAAAATGAGGTTTTTTAATTCTAGCTTTGATTTTCCTATTTGGCTCTTAGTTGGCAACAATGGCCACTTTTAAAATAAAATTTCAAGAGCATGTTCCAAATTTTCAAAAATGAAAATATGAAAGTTTCATTTTCTCGCAAAAATTACAGCTTCTTACTCAAAACAGTACTTCCGGGTACATAAAATGACTCTATAGCAGGTTTTTTTTTTAGGCAATTAAATGCCCAATTTCTTCAAAAAAAAATGTCTAGCTTCAAGCCTATAGAAAAAAAAGAGGGTAAATGATTGAAAAAATGCTAGACAGAAATCATGGCCTTGTACACTAATGCCACAACGCTTCCTAAACCTCATTTCATTTGTCATACAAAGCCAATTCATACAAAAATTGCATACAAAAATTACATATTCAAAATTACATACTGTAAATTGGCCTCTTTCACTTAAAGCCCTACAAGTGATGAAGCCACACAACTTAAAACCTCTTGAAAGGAAGGCCACCTAACCATTTGTCCGGAAACCAAAAAAAAAACTCTGCTCTATAGTGCTAGTGGGATCTTGTAGCGCCTTCAATCTTCTAATATAGATTGTTTTTATGGCAAATTAAGTATTTTCATAATGTCATCCACCTTTGCTATAATCCAATGATGAATATCACTTGTTGTTATAATAGTAGATATGAATTTCAACCGACCATCTAGATTTCATGTTCCAAGCCCCGAATAAAACTGAAGGTGACTTATAGTACAAAAGTACTAAAGACTAAAAATAAGAAAAAAACAAATTTGGCAAGTGTTTCTTGCAATCACCAATTTAGGGGACCCATATTAATTAATCGACATTTTACACTGTATAGATACATACCTCTGATGTATAGTACATCAATCAATTACTAAGTGTCCGGGGTTGTATTGTACATTATGTTTCAAACATCTACAGTTTTCCACAATTATAAGTCCTTTTAAGGGGTGATTGCAAGAAACACTTCACGTTTTTGTCTCAAAAACGCAGTTTTTGGCCACAGTACTTGTACTCAGTCGTACTACTGAAACTATGTGTCAGTGGCGTGCCTATCAATGTATACCATTGATTTTTAGTGCTTACAGATCTACGTCGTTGATTTAGTTCTATACAATACTATGTA
The DNA here is from genome assembly GCA_006891605.1 of Pleurozium schreberi. Lineage (NCBI taxonomy): Eukaryota > Viridiplantae > Streptophyta > Bryopsida > Hypnales > Hylocomiaceae > Pleurozium > Pleurozium schreberi. The sequence goes on along the minus strand of VACF01000232.1, from coordinate 263,045 downwards.
GTACTATAGAGTGCTATGGAGTACTACAGAAGCCACTGGCAACAGAAAATAGCAAAAAAGGGGTATGTGGACCTTTTCATTTTTAATAATTCAAAAAAAATTCAAAAAATTATTCAAAAAGAATCCATTTTGCTAGAAAAGATTGCACTTGCATTACACTAAAAAAACCATGTAGGAAATTTTTTTCCCTTTTCATAGCCTTTGCGCAAAGGAAGGTCACTTTGACCCCATATGTGCAATCGACATATTGCTATTTTCATAAAAACTCATCATGAGTCCTTTCAATGTTAATAGACCTCCAACATATCCAATTTGTGGCTTCTGATCCACATTTTGGGGTCAAAAATAGGACTTAAACCCCCCAAAATTGCCAAGGTAGACCGTAGGCACCCAATCGGGGGCAGATTAAAAATAATAAACTAATTTTTAAAAATTTGAAAAAATTACCCAACGTGGCAATGTCTGCAACTACCACATGTACCTTCATTTCAAGTTTCATCCTAAACGAACAAAAAGTGCAAAAGTTATGAGCAAAAAAACACCTGTCCAATAGCAAGGGGACAAAAAAAAGGACAAGTGTTTCTTGCAATCACCCTAAGGTGCGTACACCCAAAAGCACAGCTGACCTTAAAGTGCAGCTGACCTTAAAGNCATGTTAATTGGCGTTGTTCCATCGTGCGTTCCCAACTCTGCACCGACGTACATTTCGAAATTGGGTGCACTGAGTGGTGCGAGACTGCAAGACTGGGAATTCTTGATTTATTGGAGTCCTGCATTCTTATCTCATTTTCGATAGCCGCTTTTGCTGCTGCTGATTTCAAAATGATACTCTAAGAAAAAATACTAGAAGTGAAAGACAAGAACATTATAACCAAAAAATAATGGGGAGTGAATTAAAATCCATCATCAAAATGCACGACTGACCTCATTTTTGACATTTAGGAAAGCGGCAAATTGAAAAACAAAATAGCAACTAATTACCCAATTCCATTAGGAAATAGGGAATGTCAACCGATAAAATTTACACCCTCTAGGCCTACTGCCGGGTAAAATTTGAAATATCCGAGCCACCTCCTAGAAGCTAGGAAATTCTTTGATTTTCCTACATAACTCCCTAGACTGTGATTACACTACAAGGTGATTGCAAGAAATACTTCAGGTTTTTGTCTCAAAAACGCAGTTTTTGGCCACAGTACTAGCAGTACTTAGTTGTACTACCGGAATTATGTGTCAGTGGCGCGCGTATCAATGTACACCGTTGATTTTGGGCGCATGCAGATCTACGCCGTTGATTTAGTTCCTATACAGTACTATGTAGTCCTATAGAGTGCTATGACAGAAGCCACTGGGAGCAAAAAATAGCAAAAAAAGGGTATTTGGACCTTTTCATTTTTAATAATTAAAAAAAAATTAAAAAAATTATTAAAAAAAAACGCATTTTGTTAGAGAAGATTAAGCTTGCATTGCATTAAAAAAATCATGTAGGAAAATTTTTCCCTCTTCATAGCCTTTGCGCAAAGGAAGGTCACTTTGACCCCATATGTGCAATCGACATATTGCTATTTTCATAAAAACTCATCATGAGTCCTTTCAATGTTAATAGACCTCCAACATATCCAATTTGTGGCTTCTGATCCACATTTTGGGGTCAAAAATAGGACTTAAACCCCCCAAAATTGCCAAGGTAGACCGTAGGCACCCAATCGGGGGCAGATTAAAAATAATAAACTAATTTTTAAAAATTTGAAAAAATTACCCAACGTGGCAATGTCTGCAACTACCACATGTACCTTCATTTCAAGTTTCATCCTAAACGAACAAAAAGTGCAAAAGTTATGAGCAAAAAAACACCTGTCCAATAGCAAGGGGACAAAAAAAAGGACAAGTGTTTCTTGCAATCACCCTAAGGTGCGTACACCCAAAAGCACAGCTGACCTTAAAGTGCAGCTGACCTTAAAGCGCCATCTACAATCGGTGTACATTTCCAAAATCAAGAACAAATTTTGACCCTTACTTTTGCATATTGTATCCAAATGTTGCGTTTTTTTGGTGCGTTGGACCCGGTGCTTTCATTTGCCAATAAGGCAATATGAAATTCTAATCAGCCTAATAATAGTAACTAGACACAATACCAATTTATTTTGCTTTTGGGTGTACCCACCTTAATTGTTTGGTCCTTTTAAAACCCCTATTCAGTATACGTACATTTCTATAATTGTTTGGTGTTACTTGATACTCTAGTTGTTGCATCGAGCTAGCAAGTATGTACATGGTCAATTTCGTTATATTGACACCATTCTGCCGCCCAAAATGACATTCATACCGCCCAAAATGGCGATATTTGTGCCATTTTACTGGAATGTCTTGCAATTTCGAGCGTATTTCACGCCATTGTAACGGAATGGGTGCCATTCTAATGAAATGGCCCGCCATTTTAAGTGAGTGGCGCCATTATAACGAAATTGACCATGTACTCAGTAAGGTATTGATCTGCGCGCGCAGATGCCTCTGGATCGGAAGGGTTTCCGAGCTTTGCAAGCTCGGCATCGATCTCGATGACGCCGGTCGATCCATGTGCAGCGATTCCAGATTCACCAAGCCTACTAATCGGAGCACCCAACTGATGATCGAACGACAACCTCCCACTGCTCGATCGATCACACTTGGTATGTTTTATTTCGCTGATTACTAAATATTAAGCTTTTTCTCGGGATTTTTTCTTCTTTCCTTTGCGCAATGATCGAATTAATTGCGTGCTTTCAATTCACGTCGTTTTGCACATCTTGCAAGTTCGATCTACATGTAATCAGTTAGCGATCGATCTTATCCATAATAATGAGTCTTCCAGTTTCAAATTTAGCTTGAACCATCTAGCTAGCTACACCGTAGCCGTATTGACATTAATTCGATCTGTTCATAGGAACGACGTATATATGTATGCAGCTTCAATTTGATTCAACCAACTAGCTGATGAATCTCCCTGATTACGCAATCAATCAAGGACCAGGTGCAGGATCGGTCAATACATGAAACCAGCGATCGCGAAGGGTTTGGTACGTGTTGCTTACATTGAAAGGAGCAATGATCGACGCGACGCGCAAKGCGATGATTATGACAACGCGATGGCTTCATTGTTGACGACTACTATACTGGCCGGTGCATGCGGCTAGCTTACTATTCTTATTTGTCTAAGTAGCTAGTTCGGATCTGTGTAACTACTGTCCGTTGTTGTTCATCAGGCCTGCCATGCCGTGGCTCCTTTTTCCAGTCCTCACTGATGAATGACAATATGTGCTCTCATCAATCATTTTGGCTGTCTGTTCCCTATCTTCCTCGAGGATTGAAGTTGTGTCATTTTTAAAAGTTTCATGCTGACTTCGGCTTGATTGGAGACGACTTTGGACGTTCCAAATAGTGAAACCAGCAGGATTAATTAATCAATTGTGGCGTACTCGATCTGTAGCCAGGATCGATCGATTGCAGCCCTAGCTCTAGCTGTAATTCCCCCGACTGCGGATAGATAGAATACAGATTGGTTCCTTTTGCTCCCCGCTGTACGTGCGTTCCATTTTCAATTCCCCAGAGAATTATTATGTTTGAACATTCGATTACACTAATAAATACTGTTTTAATTTGTTCTGCTAATGATTTGACCATTGTATTTTATTCGCCATTATTGATCGATCGAGTGCTGGGTGCATTAATTGTACGCCTACAGGTTAAGCTAGCTAGGAGTCCTGCAATTGTCGGTGATCGAGAATTGCATTCGTCTGCTAGCTCATTTCCCTGTTGAAGCTAAGTTATTATTGTTTGTCTGTGATCGACTGGGTCTAGCTCAAATTTGTTTGCTAGCTAGCTAGGCTATCAGAAGGGCTGCCTGGGGAGGAACTAATCAGTATCCAAACTAGCTAGCTAGGCTGTGCATATAGAAGCTCGCACTTGATCGAGTGGCTGTGCATATAAGGTAGCAACACCCATAACCGTCAAAATAAGCAATTTAGCAGAGTTGGAGGCACTTTTTTCTACATAAAATATTTTTTCTAGATTAGCAATTGAAAATCATGAATTTTCAAAAAAAAAAAAAGAATTTTTGGATAAGGCATCTAATTTCTATGAATTTGCAAAGTAGACCTTCCTAGGGCACCCTAAACCACACTAGTAAATCTGCCTTGATTCTAGCACCAAAATCTAAATAAATCAAAGGCCACCAACCACAATTAAGCATGGCAAGGTACCTTTGGAGACAATTTAAGGGAACTCTAGTGACACTTATGGGTACAGTGACAGTTATGGGTGTTGCTACCTTATAGGAGTTCGCACTTTATTAAGTTTAATATTGGTGTGTGAGTACTTCCCAGTAAACCGATCCTCTTGAACCGATTCTAGAATGGAAATCAAATCCAGAAATCGCTCTACACATACTTGCAAAAGACTGTGATCAACACAAGAGTGATATCAATGCCTGACTTAAACTCCAGCTTGTGTGTACAAATCATGGTAGTTCGCTCCAGCCCTAAACGAACACTAATTGGCAACTAAAATGGCAGCTTACAACGACAATCGAAAATCATCGACACAGTACAACAAACAATAGCAAACAGCAAACATCACGCATCAATGCGTACATCAGCTCACGTCAATGCGCACTACATAGATTGATGAGTTCAAAATCACACCGCCTCAGTTTACACAAAACCCTAGAATGCAGATCGCCTTCCAAACCCTAAAACAGAAAAAACAGAAGATCGACCCCCCGTCTAGCGAAATGCTCCCCGCCACCGATTTCTGGAATTATTGAAGGGATTGGTGAGAACCCACATTTCGCCGTCAAACCCTAACTAAAGGCCTTTGGGGGTTTTAAAAACATCATTGCTTTTGAAGTGTTGTAGATCTAAATGTCACTAAGGTATGAAAATCCCAAGTGTACAATCTTGTAGAGTATGTCTTGCAGATGACATGAATCAAATTTGGAGTCATTTGGCCAGTAGATTGCACATAAGAGTACTTCTAATGTTTTAGTGTTGACGTAGGATGCTGAAATTTTAGTAGAAACACATTTTGGTAGGTCAAATTCAATTTCTAAACTTACTCAAATGAGAAATTTTTTAAAGTATAAAGTGATTCAAAACCAACATCCAAATAGATTGGTAAAAAAAAATATCATTCAATTGACACATGGTGCCTACAAAATGGCTTTGAAATGTCAAAAAAGAGCAAGAAAAGTTGAAAAAACACATATGAGGGTGTAATCTCTTGCTACTAAAATGCTTCTCAATCACTAGCAACTTCTTGGATTGCTATGAAATTTGAGCCACACAAAGTAAATTAGTATGGGCAACTTTTCCATAAACAATTAATTGAAATGGACATTGTATGAAGAAGAAACAAGCCACCAAAGTTCATTGTAATCCAAAAATGTCCAGATTTTGAACTTTGAATTACTCCCAAACATTCAAAACAACTTGGGGTTGACATGAAAATTTTACCACAATAACCAAACTTTCAGGCAAACATAATCCACCAAAGTTTATTGAAAATAAACATTGGATGAAGGAGACACAAGCCCCCAAAGTTGCAGCCATCAAATGCAGTTTGGTGAACTCATATTGAATGTGTGAACTTTGATTGGCTTTTAAAAAATCATTACATCTTGGATTAATTTGAAAATTTTACCACACAAACTAGAAGAGAGCGTAAATTTATTAACTAGTATGATTGAATTTGGACATTGGATGCAAAAGTTATAGCACTTTGAATTATACTTGAAACTATGTGAGGACGCTTTTGGTCCCCTACAGCATTTAGGGGTTATCATGGCGCTATTCCATAAATTTGGCGCTTTCTAGTGTAGACCATGTAGTCTTAGAATTTAGGGCCAAAGAAGGAATAAATGGAAAAATAACAGATTTCACATGCCATTTAATTTAATGAAATTTCCCATTGAGGGAGTTGAAGCCCACGGCAATGAATATGTCTCTTGATGGTCATCAATGGCGTAAAAATTCACTTTGTAGGCCATAAAATTGTAGTTTCCATTTCTTTTTTCCAAATATCTTCTTGTTCCCACTTCATATTGCTCTAATACAACATTCCACCATTTGGATTGTAAAATAAGTTATTTTTGAAAATTTGGTAAATTTCACTACAAAAGAAAGGGGTGTATCAAATATAGTCCTAGAGATAAGATTTAAAGTAATGACTCAAAAGGAATCTTTTAAGTAAGAATTTACTAGAAACACATGTTTTTTTAGGAAAAATTTAATAGAAAGACATTTGTGTTTAGTAAATTCTTACTTAAAAGACTCCTTATAAGTCATTATTTAAAACCTTATCTCTAGGTTATATATACTTAATATATTCCTTTCTTTTGTAGTTTTTATTGATGATTCTTAGTGATTTCTTCATTGCAAAGGGATCATGGTAGTGCATGGTGTATTAATCTTTCACAAAATGAATTCAAGTTTTGATTTTTAATATACTAGTTTTCAAACCAACATGCACACACTAAAAGATGAAAGCTCAATTCCATATGCTTTATTTTTTCATTGTATTTCGAAGTCTGAGATACACCCACAGATATGTAGTAAAACAAAAAGCTTTCTACATTAATCACTTTGGTTTTACAAATGATAAAGAATTTGTGTTTGAAACTTTTGTGCTTATTCTATACGGAAATAATCTCAAGATTTTGTGGTTACAATTTTCATTTTGAAGAATTTTCTCCATCGAAAATTCTTGTCAATGACCTAAAAGTGACCATTTTGGGCAATTTTGGGGTTCAAAATGCCAAGGATTTTTAGGAATTAAGAGTTTAAGTTTTTAGAGGAAAGTAGTGAAATGCCTTCAACTTTCATTAGTTTAATAATATTAAAAATTATGATATTACATGGGGTGATTGTAGGAAACACTTCATGTTTTGTCTCAAAAACACATTTTTGGGCCATAGGACTGGCAGTACTAAGTTGTACTACTAGAACTATGTGTGAGCGGCGCACCTATCAATGTAAACCATTGATTTTGGGTGCCTGCAGATCTGCACCGTCGATTTAGTAATATACAGGACTATGGAGTACTATAGAGTGCTACGGAGTACTACAAAAGCCACTGGAAGCAAAAAATAGCAAAAAAGGGGTTTGTGGACCTTTTCATTTTTAATAATCCAAAAAAAATTCAAAAAATTATTTAAAAAAAAATATTTTGCTAGAGAAGATTGCGCTCGCAGTGCACTAAAAAATTAATGCAGGAAATTTTTTCCCTATTCATAGCCTTCGCCCAAAGGATGGTCACTTTGATCCCATGTGTGCAATTGATATATTGCTATTTTCATAAAAACTCATCATGAGTCCATTTAATGTTAGTAGACCTGTCCATTCAAAATGTCCAATTTGTGGCTTCTAATTCACATTTTTGGGTCAAAAATAGGACTATAAATCCCCTAAAATGGCCAAGGTAGACACCCAATCGGGGGTAGATTAAAAATAATAAACTAATTTGAAAAAATTTGAAAAAATTATTCAATGTCTCCAACTGCCACATGTACCTTCACTCCAAGTGTCATCCTAAACAAACAAACAAGCAATGCAAAAGTTATGAGCAAGAAACCACATGTTCAAGGGCAAGGGGACAAAAAATAGGACAAGTGTTTCTTGCAATCACCCCATGACATATTAGTGTCACACGTCCTAATAGGATAAATCAGTGTAAGATTTTACCCTATGAATTCCTAGTACTGGTATTCATATTGTCCAATTTTATTACTTCCCATTGAGATGATTACATAAGATAGAAGTGTAATTAATAATCCTAGAATGCTAAAGAGACAAATTTTGACTTTTGGATGACAACACATGCTTGGTAGAGAATGAAAACAACATTATTTTGTCCACCTTTTGTGGTKGTTCACAATCATTGTCTTCTTGTTATAAGGTGGGAGCACCCCATGGTATCAGTGTACCTAATGGCGTCAATTTCTTCATATGGTAGTCCTTTCAAACTTAAATGTAGGTAGACCATGGATAGCTTATTTTATTTGACCTAAATGATAAGCTATTTATAGTTTTCTAATATTTATGTTCAAAAATCACTGCCTTATATAGAAACTGACGTCATTAGGTACGCTGACGCCATTGGATGCTTCTACCTTAAAGTGCTTTAAATCATCATTGGAGTGTTTTCTATTTTTATAACAATAGAAAGTGTGTGCCATGGATTAAACAAATGCCTTTCTAGTGTATTTTGACAACTTCAAGAGTCTTGCTCTTCATCTGAAATTTAACCATATAAATGTGTTTCTTTCAAATTTGAGACCAAATGATAAAAGGAAGCTTATCGCGTATCATTTATTTTCTGATTCAAAATTTTAAAAAAATTACTAAATTGGATGTTTTATTGCAATTTGAACATTGGGCCTATAACCGAGGTCTATTGAGTTATTAATTATAGATGAACACAAGTATTTACTTCATACTATGATTTTATAAAATGATATACATGCATATTTTGAACATATTTTGTATTTGATATGAATATTTTTCACTTTCCTTCAAAAATCACAATGCAGTGACAAACAAAATTGAGTACAAGTTTGAAACGATTTCATTCAAGCAACCATACCATAAGCATTAGCAGACAAAATCCAAAAGTAGATATAAAAAGTTTTTTTGTGCGACATAAGTACTATATATTAACGTGGAAGATCGAAGAAAAAATTTAATTGTGATTTGCAAGAAAACTAATTTCAAAGTTAGCCATGTTTAAAACTTGGGTTTGTACACCATGAATTGGGGGAATGCTAGCATTTGAGCATAGACCTATGAGCTCATGAGCCAAGGAATTTAATTCAAAAGGCCTTTTATAGTTACAAGTGTTTATGTTATAGGTACCTATGTTATAGCTAAATTTTTTCCATCTTATAGTGCACCTATGTTTATAAGTGCATATATTATAAACACCTTCAAATAATTGTAGGTATATACTTACAACTAGGTTCAAGGCTCATAGGCTCACATCTCTACACTCACATGCTAGAGTCGAGTACAAATCATTTCGTATTCTTGTACATAGAAAGTTAGGAAAGTTGCTATTTTATAAAATTTAAAATATTAATAATTTGACCAACATACAAATGATGATGGTTAATTTTTCACAATATTTGAATTTTTTTTAATGGATTGAGAGCACGGGATTGCGTTAGCAATTGTAGAGAGAGTATAGGTTGCAACATGGACCATTGTTACATCTCAATGCCTTTGTGTTTGAAATATTTGTTGAATTAGACAATGCATTTAATTTATATTTCACAACTGTATAACGTGTTTTTAGGTTCAATTTTGTTTACAAACACTAGAGTTTATGATGCATATAAGTGATTCTAAAATAAATAAAAAATGAAATTATCATTGTCAATATCATTGAAAAGAACTATCAATGTTCCGAAGGCTAGTGTAATTTTTGGCAAAATTGACAATATTTTGTTTTTTTGATATTGACAATGATGATTCAGTTTTTTTGTATTTTTTGTAAATACCCCTAGATATGATGATTTAAGGTAAAACCTTAAGTTGCCTTGCTTCACAGAAGCTTCTTCTTTACAGTGCATTTAATTCTATCATGGAGTTTATTTAGATTATAGGTCGAATTAATATTCTCTGTCGTCCACGTTAACCCTTGAAGGACAACACGGATGTTTTGCATCCTTTGGAAGACAAAAAAATCATCTGGTGAGTGGATACTCGCCAATTTTTATCCGTTCTTAATGTGAAAGGGACTACACATGTCAATCATCATGGGAAGTCAAATTTAGTGTCTTTAATTGCTTCCATATTTTTAGATATTTTCCTAATACTATGAAGATAGTAAAGATTTTCACTTGAAAGTGTTTTGTGCCACCCTGCCCTTCTCGCAATTTTTGAATGGGTAGCATCAAGTTTGGGCTTGTACAATTTTTCCAAAGCTAAACATGTGCGTGGATAGTGTTTTTTCCCTTGGTCAAGCACTACATATCGCACGCCGCCTCTCCCGGCGTTGATAGGTCCATCCTTTAAGGGTTAATGTACGTTACATATGTTTGATGTCTGGTGTATAGTAAGTGTTCAAATCGTCCTACTAAGGAGATTTTCAATGAGCTAGGTTGGATATGATTTAATGTTTCAAATTTGTGACACCAATTTTATTTGGTAGGAGCCTACAAAGCCTTTCACTCACGTCACTAGGTGATTTTCTTTGCAAGATTTAGTGCACGTTGGTTGGGCCTTCACAATGTAAGAAATCAAAGAGAACAAAGAATTAAAGGTGCTAGGAAAGTACTAGAAGAAACCAGTGTTTAACCCATGAAGGACGCCGCGGACCAGAGTGGTCCGATAGATGATAGAGTGTATTTCCGTGTGGGATAGAAGTGCAACTATTCATCCTCGGAATTTTGTGTGGAAAGGAGAGATCTTCTACAATACTTTGACTTCAAATGAGTTGTTTTGAATTTTTTAACCCTTAAAGGACGAACCTATAACCACTGATTTTAAGCCTCAATGCCCATCACTCAGTTTGTTGCCATTTTGAACTAGATATGTATGAAATTTTTTATATTTATTTTTCAGAGATGAAGCTACATATCTTCTTCACTTCATAAAAATTTCAGATTTTTTTGAGAAAAATTGATTTTTATGAGAATTTTTGAAGAAAAAGTGAAGAAAAATCATATTTCAATTGGAGTAGAAACTAGAATAGATGAAATTCATTTCATTAGTTRGGCTCAAATTCAAAAAATATCATTTTTGTGGAGAAATTTTAGATTTAGAGCAAAGAGCCWCAACTTCCCAAATTACACTGAAAATAGCATATTTTGTGATCCGTTTTTTTTTCTAATTTCTTATTCACATGAAGAGAAACACTCACAAGACTACAAAGTGAATTAGGTACTCTTCATAATCCTTTGTGAAAGGTCAAGCAAACCAAAATTAATGAAAAAGTGCGTTCAATTTCGTTGGACACTGTTGGAAAGTCATCCAAACGCCAGGAAATGGCGTTCCCGGCGCTACAGGGTTAAGACCAATTGTTCCCGTGGTTTTAGAAATGATGATTTCTACTCGACCCCCGCGTCCTTCTAAGGTTAATGTGGCGGCTTTTAGGTGATTAGATGAGATAACCCATGCCGAGTTTTTATGTCAAAAATAACGTTCAATATAAAGTCTTACAAGATTACATGTCATTAACCCTTGAACGTTTTGAAGGTACTACTATTAACTAAGTAACTACTTTCAATGAATACTTTTGGATTTTTTTAAACTAGTGATTTCCACGGTATCAAGATGTATAATTTCCACGGTCACTAGTCTGCCCTTTTAAGGGTTTAGGACGGTAGGACTACAAAAGAAAGGGGTGTTTTAAGTATAATCCTAGTAGTGTAATCTTTTAAATAATGACCTATAAGGTGTCTTTTAAGTAAAATTTTACTAATTATATAGATAGCATGGTTTAATATATGGCTGAACCAAGAACCTGAACTGATTTCACAAAAACTCTCCCACAAGCAACATTGATGTCCTAAAATTTGGAAGACTCAATTTCTTGTGAAAAACACAAACCTGATTCTTCCAATACGAGGAGGAACGCTCCGATCCAGCAGCTTTTCCGGCGGTTGAAGTGGTGACCGTTACAAGAGTATCATTCGTACTAATGTTGGAAGCCACCACCCCGTCACCACAAGTGTGCTGTGCACAAAGAAACCAACACCCCAAAACGACAAGATTAACCCTTAAAAGGATTAACCCTTGAAGGACATTTCATGTCCGGGCTTGGTCAAACTTCATTAGATTTCAACATTAGAATATACAATTCAAAATTTTGATATTTTTCACATGTAATAATATGTGTTTAAAACTTAATGTTAATTTTTCCGTAATTTAAAACATTAAATTGAATTTCATATGAATTTTTGAAGAAATTTCAGTATAAAAATCATAGTAATTACAAAAATCCTTAAAATAGTATGGAAATTTTTATTAAAGATGGAAACAATGGTGTCAAACATCATGACATAACTGGTGTATATTTGGAGCTCACACAAAAAGAAATTCAAAAGAAAAAGTTAAAAAGTGTTGTGTTTTGAGCCTTCAATATACTATCTTCAATGTGTCACAAAAATTTGCAATTTTAAACATTTTGAAAAAAATCAAATGGAAATGAAAAGTAGATTATTGGAGCTACATTTTCTAAGTTAAACTTAAAATCAATTAAAATCAAAAACTATATGAAAAACTCAAATTTGACTTTCAAAATGCCCTTCGGGCATGCAATGTCCTTTAAGTATTAAGAACCAGAGAAATTAGCAACTGAAATCAATATTGAGCTGCCATCAGTCTAGCTGGTAGTCTAGATGATGGGTGCTGGCTTGCTCCCTATTCTTCAAAGTTTCAAGAGATAAGGTGGAACCACCTATTACCAATCAGGGTCCAATAACCAACCTATAGACTAATGTATTTTCAACCAAGGTTAGAATGTTTTTTTTTTCTCCTTTTCAAAGTTGGGACTAAAAGTTCATAACACATGTCCCAACTTAGTGTGCAAGAAAGTAGGAAGCAATTGAGTGGAAAAGTAATTTTTTGAGTGATTGGAATTGGAAGACTCTAGTGATTGGCAATGGGTCCGACACACTTTTTGCCTTTGAAAATTCATAACAATTTCAATTCAAATGATACATCTACCAAAGTTTTTACAATCTCCGTCCTTTTTATCATTGCACCTATGAAAATATTTGCTTTGTGTTGTAGTACACCAAATCATGTCTAGAATTGCTTAACCCCACAACGCCCAAGGTCCAACCATGCTTGAAAGCATCCTCCCTTTGCAAGTGTTAAAAATCCTCCTTTCAATCAGTTATGAAGATCTCAACCGTACAATATTGTAGTGTGCATGTTGTAGATGTTGTGGAACAAATTTGGGGTCATTTGACCCTATAGATTGAAAGATTATAATGTTTTAGTGTTGAAAAAAGGTGCTGAAATCTTCTCAAAAACACATTTGGAGGTGAGATTTGATTTCTAAACCGACTCAAATGAAAAAACTTTAAACTACAAAGTGATTCAAAACTAGAATATAAACACTTTGGTGGAAAAAAAATTCATATAAATGACTCATTGTGTCTGCAAAATGGATTTGAAAAGTTGAAAAACAGTGAAAAAAGTAGCAAAAAATCACATCTGTGGCTAAACCTCCTTCTACTAAAATGCCTCTCAGTCACTCATAACATCTTTGATGGATCTAAATCTAAACCACACAAACTAGATGAGTAAGCGTAACTTTTCCAACAAAAATTATTGAAAAAGGATCAAATACAAAGAAGTTATGAGCCGCCAAAGTTCACTGAAATGCAAAAATTTCTGGATTTTGAACTTTGAATTGCTCCCAAACATTCAAAACAACTTGGATTCACATGAAACTTTTACCACAATAACTAGACCTTTATGGGAACAAAACCTAACAAATTTGATTGAAAACAAACATTTGATGAAAAAGATACAATCCTCCGAAGTTGAAGCCATCACAATGCAGTGTCCTGAACCTAAATTGAACCTGAGAACTTCGAATGACTTTCACAAACTCAATACGTCTTGGATTGATCTAAAAATTTTACCATAGAAACTAGACTAGTATGCGCAACTTTTCAACAAGTTTTTATTGAACTCGGACAATGGATGCAAAAGTTAGAGCGCTTCAAAGTGGACTGCCAATTGTGTGAGGCCACTTTTAGGCCCCTTGGGCGTTGAGGGGTTAAGTGATTGGTTATGGGTGGTTCGACCTTACTTTACTTATCATATGTCCGCTGCACATGACAACCAACCCTGGAGGTTCATCAGTTTTCCAAACAAGAAGCTCAACAAGCAGCACACAAACTCGGCAACAGTTGACTGATGGCTAGAGCTCTCGTACTCAGAAAGTAACGCCAGTATTGGGATCCAGGAACGGAAGGGAAACAAACCTGTATAAATAAAAGTTCAAATCAACGCGTGCTTCAGGATCAACCCTAAACCCTAAACGCTGAAAAAGTTCAAATCAAGGCATGCTTCAGGATCAACCCTAAACTCTAAACCCTAAAATGACAACATGTTGGTGTTTCTAAGTACGAGAGCTCTAACCATGTCACAAGGAAAACAACACTCCCGTACTGGTCCTTGCCGCCTTGAATTTGCTACGTACGAACTCCCGATGCCTCAACGAGCCATTCGCGCGCAGGGGAATTAAAAATCTGCAGCAAAAAACAAATATCAATCAGAATAAGGAAGCATGAAAAGACTATGAAACGACTATTTGCAGCATTGGAACTGAAGTGGAACTGAAGTGGAACTAAAGCAGCATCAAGGAGAGTGACGAGGAAAGCAGGATCTACAAAGCAAAGCAAGCCTGGATAAGAATCATCTTCACAGGTCAATCTTGACAAAATTTTTTACCAAATTATTATTGAACCTGCCCAACCCATGCCAAAATTAATTATGAATTATGAAGCAAGCTAGCTAGCTGGCTCCAACGTGATCGATCACCAATTCCATCGTCGGTGTAGCTAGTCCACAATTGATCATGCCAAAACAGATTTAAGGCCATATTCGTTATATTGAGACTTTTCACAGTCTCATTATTATCCTCGACTCGAGGATAAACCGCTTTATCTCTTCACTAGTATTTTTTTATAAATAGGTAATAACATCGACTTTTAGAATTTCATTATAGGATCGTTATTTGAGTATTATTTATTTATAATTTCAATTACTATTTTTTAAAATGAATTTCTCAATAATTAGCATTCTGTCTCAAAATCTGAGAAAAGTCTCAATATAACAAATATGGCCTTATTTCAAATGAAGCACAATTAATGCAAACATGGCTGGAATCTTTTCGCTTTAAAGAACGCATCGATCGCAGTCGATCCCGGCCAAGAATTCCTTCCTTGGCAGTGCAGTCTACCTTCAAAAGGGACCGTTAAACCAAGGCTAGGAAATCAATCCAGTTTTGATTTACATACTGTGCCGGATAAGGAAGTTTTCTTGCGCCGGTTTGCTTCAGGGCCGGAACTTTGAATTGAGATGCAAATCTTGGAAGTCACACCTCCTCCGAGAAGCAATTTTCTTTGAAGTTGGAGAAATTGGAGAGAGAGCCAACAGGGGTAGTCACACCTCCTCCAAGAATCAAATTTAGTTGAAGTCTGAGAAATGTAGTAGAGAAAAGAGGACCCAATAGGAAGCCTGTGTTGGTGGAGAAGGTGTGACTGCCCTTTTTTTTTATGTTTGGAGCAATCCTAGAAGAAACAATCACCTGTCACATTGGAAGTGAGCTCTGTTGATCAAGTGCGGCCAACCATCTGCAAATTCCTCAAGAATTTGCTCTGAGGAACACCGTTTTTTCATATGCATGGGAGAAGAAACGACACTCCGATTTCCCTGAGAAATTGTGCTCCACAAGAGACTCTCAGACTACCACGTCTACATTCTCAGAGAAATCACACTTTCTCGAAAAAGGTGTCACTACCCCTAATGGTGAGCCATTATGTGCATAAAGGAGGTGTGACACACACCACTTTTTGATGTTTGGAGCGATTATCGAGGAGTTTCTTACCAAATTGTAGGGAGCTCCGCAACTCACGTTCAACCAACCAAACTATAGAGTTCCTCAAAAAAAAATTCTTCGAGAACATTTCTTCATCTTCGGAGGAGAGTAAAGAAACAACACTCTCGTTTCTGGAGGAGCTGTGCCTACCAACCAAGGATTGCCACGAGTACATTCTTGGAGAATTGACACTAAGAAAGAATAAATGACACTCTAGAAAATGAATCCCCAACCTCATTAGTCAAGAGAATATTATGACATTCACTCAAGGGATGATTTGAATGGCTAATATCCATATTTAGAGCAACTCCAAGTTGCTGGCATACACAAAAGGTATACATTGTGAGTCATCAAGAACATCTTCTTTAGAGAATTTGAAATGGGAAAGTAGCCAACTTATTTCTAATCACCCCCTATTTCCAACCTATAGGTTGTTCTCTTCCCGTAAAATTACGGCACAATTCCCAAAGCAATTGTGACCCATTAAGATGGTTGCAAGGCTCCCAATATTGCAATCAACCCTTAGTTGATTTTACAATTAGCCTAAAGATTACAAATAAAAAGGTCTATATCACCATTGAGAATCTTCCACTAAAAAAATTTTAGTAACTATGTTTTGTGTGATAAAATTCTGAAAAAATAAACAATCCTTCCAAATTCTATTCCTGTACATGAGAATAATCACGCATTCAAAAAGCATGCACACCAAATATGCGTAATTGCTTAAGTGGTTGGAAATGGATCGGCTACCTTAATTCCAACCATAAAATGTTGAAAATGCATTCAAAGGACTCTCAAATTGGATAAAAAGAAATCCAGACCTCCATCTAGTATTGTTGAGTTATCCAAGAGACTCTTTGTAGCACCCATAGGCATTTCAAGGATAAATATAGTCATATTGGTGCATTAGCAATGCAATAACCCTGTCCTTTCAAAATAAATGGACCATTCAATGTAGCTACTTCACTCTATCCATTTATTTATTTATTTTTCCAATAAGAGCCAAGCCCTAGGACAGGTCGGACACATTACATTTCTGTATAGAGGTTATTACATTAAAAGAGGGTCATTTGCAATCTTGATGTTTGTATGTGGCCCAAACTAGGACCAATCTAACATCACTGTAGAGAGGTTTATTACTTTAGAGATTTTTATTAGAAGTTCTACTATATATGACTTGTTTGTGAGGAATATTGATCTTGCAAATAAGAATTATAGTCTCTTAGAAACATATCACTAAACAAGTCTCAAATATGAAACTGAAAAGCTCACAATATGGCAAATGGCTCACGATAAGTAACTGAACCATAAATAATTAGTACAGTCAAATTCAATAGTGAACATATTCACAAGGGATCTAAGAGCACCCCCACCAGTGAGTTCCCTATCCCTAAAAATTTAGGGAGAGGACCTCAAATAGAGATAGGGATACGGAACCTTCACCGCACCAAGCTTTTCCAAGTTTTGTATCCCTAAATTTTGCAGAACTCGCGAATAGTTGCACCCCAATTTTGTATCACGAGCCTCATTTGGAGAACTTGCCAGGTCTCATCTATATATATGAGGTCTCAAAAACAAATAGAGAAAGGGATACGAAACACCTGGTGGGGATGCTCTAAGGGTAAGGTTATAAGATAGTAAATGTGTGATCCGTATCTATCTGCAAAGCAGAGCTTGCGCAGTGCAGTCACCAGAAGCCAACATATCCCTCTATGGAGCAGCATCAAGGGTAAAGCTTTAATCTCCGAAAGACACCCATTCAGTCAACTCGAGTCCTCCAAACATTCCTACATCGATATCTCCGAGGACAGACAGAAAAACAAAACAACTGACTGTGTGCAAGATGTGACGTACCTTCATATTCTCGAGCATCAGTGGAATTTCTGCACATGCCTTCGCTTCAAATGAATATGCTCGACTTGAATCCCAAGTCCGTAATTCAAAGGCAGATGACACCATCCTGACTTCCTCAAAATAGACAAGCTAAATGGACACATGTTGGTACAGCCAGGTGCTTGCAGTACACTCAACTCTCTTTAATGACACTGCCTCGGAGGAAAAAAATAAGCCTCGAACCACACTCTCACATGTGTTTACAACTTGACATGTGGTCGTTGTGAAATGAGAAGTGTACTCAATTCTCAGGATGAAAATTTTTTAGGATATACAGAGATTGTGCAACTATAGAGAGTGTTATTGGAGAGAGATGAGTGTATGCCACATTCATAACTATTGACACCAAGCTGAGCTGAGAAAGATCCTCGGAGTGATCAAGCTCCCCCTCCTCCACAGTCGCAAAAGAACCATATACTCTCTGTCTCCAGGGCATCTTCTGGGGAGCATCTCCGTCGTCACTTTCGAATTGAGCACCAAATCTTTGGTCTTAAACTGCTTGCGGCTTCGATGGGGATGTCACCTGGCAGGTTCTAGCCCAAGCTTATAATGGGTTGGTTGCTTCAAAAAATCCACAAAACAAGCAGGGAAACACAAGTTAAGACCATATTCGTTAAATTGAGACTTTTCACAGATTTTGAGACAGAATGCTAGTTATTGGAAAATTCATTTAAAAAAAGAGTAATTGAAACTAAAAATAAATAATGCTCAAATAGTGATCCTATAATGAAATTCTAGAAGTTGGTGTTGTTGAGGAAATCCGCCCTCACCGATGCACCTGCCGCATTTACACCAACCACAACGACCTCCGCAAAGGCCACACCAAACCTCTCCAGAGCCTTCCGAAGCCCCAGCACTCAACCCAGCAACACACAGCTGATGGACCATCAAGCCATTCCAAGGAACCAAATAATCCCATCGCCCTCGCACATGGGCAATTCCCTGCCTGTTTTAACCAAATCCAGCGCTCAGAAAGTGCCAGCACTAACAAACCCTAATCCGAAGCGTTATGAATAACATCACGTCTCTGAAACACTGGAAAGCGCTTTGAGACCGACAAAAGATTGATCATAGTGAGATCGCCCCTCCATCCCTCAAAAACAAATACCAAGCCGGATCCCTGAAAAATTAGAATGTTACAAACGATGATACAAATTAAAAGGACTATGCGAAGAAAAAAACAGAAGATGTACACGCTCACGAAAGAAAATGCAATATGAAGAAGCAGCAGAGGTTGAGCGCGCTCACAAAAGAAAATGAAACATGAAGAAGCAGAAGAAGTGCAACCTTACAAATGAAAATGCAATATGAAGAAGCAGAAGAAGTGCAACCTCAGAAAAAGAAATATGCAAAACAGATGCGAAGATACAAATGCCTATGCAAAAGAATACGCAGGAGATCTGCGATCAGTTACAAAAGAATATGCAAAAGAATATGCAAAAGAATATACAGAAGAATTACCAGTAAAGGCATGTAGCGTATGCTCATTGGCGGTGACAATTCCTGCCCTTTCTTGTCCCCTGTGCTACAGAGCACGGAACGACAGGTAGCAGAGCCGGCTGGTCTCACGGTCTCCGAAGATGGACGCCACAACGCCGCATTCCTCTCGCCAGGCATTGCCTTCCCACCAGGGCTTTTATTTTTGGCGAAATTTCGCCAGACTATCAGAAATCTGACCTCTCTGGCTTCATCCCTCCAAATTCTGGCCTATGTAGTGAGGGCAGCAGGGAGGACACTGGTCCAAAAAAAAAGCCCTGCTTCCCACTCGTCGTCGCCCTTCTTGCAAATCCATTCTTGCGTGTGTTTGCCAGACCCAGATGGACTCAACCATTCCAGGCTGCTCGCTCCATCGCCATCGCCCAAACTAAGGTCGAGAAGAAGCAGTGACCAATGGTGAGCCCAGCCTGGTATTGCTCTCGCCCTTGATCACGCTGGAAGTAGCGCAGCCAAGCTGCTCGCCTCAGGCTGCTGGAAGAGCGAACAGAGCACGGAAACACGACTGCCAGTAACTTAACCCTTAAACGACGGACCTATCACCGCGGGTGAAGTCCGGGTGCAATATGTAGTGCTTGACCGAGGGGAAAAACACTCTTCACACACATGTTTAGCTTTGGATAAATTGTTCAAACCAATACTTGATGCTACCCATTCAAAAATCGCGAGAAAGACATCGTGGCACTCAACACTTTCATGTGAAAATCTTTACTATCTTCATAGAATTAGGGCTCCCTAAAAATATAGAAGCAATTACAAGGGCAAGGGGACAAAAAAAAGGACAAGTGTTTCTTGCAATCACCCAACATTTGAATGAAATGAATGCGATACTTAGATACCACATATAAAAAGTAAATATGATTGAAAACAAGTTCAAAGTGTTCTAAAGATTCGGTGATGTTCTTAAACAGACACTGAAACACTTGAACAAATGCATACCTGGTCTATTCAATGTAATGTACAATTATACAGACACACCTTCGTTGTTGAAGAAATTTGGGTCACCTATTTAGCACATGGATGATGCTTTAATCGATGTGTACTCTGAAATAAATTGATGCTTATAAACGGTTCTATTTTTACATGATTTGGCACTGTCTTTCTGGTACATCTGGGTCAAATTACTGGTTTTCTCTGACTGCACATTTTCATGTTAGGCATGTTGTTTGACTTGAAGTGGTTTTTGTGTGTGCTTTCCATTGAACTAGATGTTTTCCGGAATGATGCTTGCAGAGAGCACCCTGTTGTTTTTCATTCCAAAGATCCAGACTTGTGTCACTTACTTGCTTCTCATTGAAAATGATCTATTGTTAGTAGCAAACTCAGCCCTCCAATCTCCCATCCAA
The DNA here is from genome assembly GCA_006891605.1 of Pleurozium schreberi. NCBI lineage: Eukaryota > Viridiplantae > Streptophyta > Bryopsida > Hypnales > Hylocomiaceae > Pleurozium > Pleurozium schreberi. The sequence goes on along the minus strand of VACF01000232.1, from coordinate 242,721 downwards.
GCATGTGGAGGACCAAATAGAATAAAAGAAAAATGGAAGGAGTTGTAACACACTTTTCTATACAAAACAACTAGACAAACATTTTGAATTATAATTTATGTGAAACATTAGCTAAAAGGGAGGCTTAGGTAGTTTAGTTTGGTCAAACATACTAATAGATGTTTTTACGTGATAAAATCCGCAATACAATGCGTCTTACTATCTACCTATCTATTGTGATGATGCAAACACTTCGCCCACTAAGAGTAAGGATCACTTCCAAGGATTGCCGCGAGTACATTCTTGGAGAATTGCTCGGCGATGCTGAAGAAGGTGTGACAACCCCTAGTATACATCTCCTGGATCATCCAAATGAGGTGAGGTTCATAGTTGACCACGGAAAGCACCCAAACTAACAAGTTCTTGCCCGTTGCCAATGCAAGATGTCCACAAAATTGACAAATTCTACTACCCAATTCTCCACACTAACAACTCGAGATTTGTAAATCCAAATTTTTGGTCCAAATGCAGGTGTTGCAATTTAGGCACTCATGATTATAGGTGATTGTACATATTGCACACTTGTATGAGAAAGTTTGAGTTAACCCATAAAGGACGGACTTGTGGCTATGAAAATCATTCATTTTGAAATTGTGGGAATCATTGGTTTGAAAAAAATCCAAAAGCATTCATTGGAAGTCAATCTGCTGTAGAAGATCTTCCCTTTCCACACAAAATTCTAAGGATGAATAGTTGCACTTTTGACCCACATAGAAAGGTTCTTTGTCATCCATGAAATACTAAAGGTCCACCTCGACCATTTAAGAGTTAATTAGACATGAAAAAAATGAAATAATGGTACTCTAGTCGTATTTCTTTAGGTTGTTTGGATTCAAGTATAGATATCTATATAAGGTGTTTGAGARTCTCTCTCCTTTATCCAATTTTCTCTTCATTGTCARCTAGGTTTGAGAAKATGTAGAAAATTCTTTGCATTTTCTATTAGGTTATGTACTAAATGATCTTCAAAGATATGCTCGTGCGCTGATATAATAAATGGCTATATTAATAATTTATTGATATTTTTTGGTTCATTTTATAAACACCAAAAATTATAAAATTAATGACTAGTAATTTAATTCAATGAATAGACAAATGAGTCTTAGATTTATATGGTTTTGATGGTAAAAAAAAAAAATTGGAGCTAAATGAAATATATTTTCATTAAATAGACAATTTTTCATTCCATTTTTGTGATGTTGATTAGGGTGATTGCTTAACCAAGAAATAAATTCCATTGGGGTAAATGCCATTTAGAAAATTTAAAAATAATTTGGATTCATAAACTCATATTTTAATTCAAAAAAATTAAATTTGGAATATATATATATATATAAAATACCTTTTCTAACATTTGCACAATGGAGTTTGGTAAACTAGCATGATCCAAAACCAACCTTGACACAATTATAACTTTGGTACAATTGGACCAATTTCACTATTTTCCATTCTATTGAAGTGAAGAGTGCAATTACAGCCACTTCAGGCTAATAAGGTAGAACCACCCATAACCAATCACTTAAGCAATTTTAGACATGATTTGATGTAGTGCAACAAAAAGCAATATTTTTAGAGGTTCAATGATAGAAATGCTAGGGATTACAAAAACTTTGGTAGTTTTATCGCTTGACTTGAAATTATTATGACTTTTCAAAGGCAAAAAGTGCATTGGACCCATTGCCAATCCTTAGACTCTTCCAATTTTGATCACTCAAAAAATTACTTTTCCACATGTTGCTTTCAACTTTCTTGCGCACTAAGTTGGGACATGTGTCATGAACTTTTAATCCCAACCTTGAAAAGATGAAAAAAAAAACATTCTAGCCTTAGTTGGAAATTAGTCAATCTACGATTGGCTACGGGGCACTGGTTGGTAATGGGTGGTTCTACCTTACATCCAGTTGTAGTGGACAACCCCCCTGTCCATTGAATCTTCCGCCTTGGTTTGGAGGAAAATTGCCATGTCGTCATTGATTTTGTCCACTCATTAAATTGTTGAACACTAAGAAGTGGACATTGAGAGAAAACTCCTTTGTTGTTGCATTATTTTTCTAGAGAAGTTCCTTTACAACTGCTTTCTTTTTTGACAAACTCATTATCTCTATTGGACAAATTTGGAATTGCCGCTCAACATGACCCCAAATCAAATATGCCTTCGTATTGAGTTTTGATAGAAGTAGGTGATTACATGGTGGTAACTTGATTCTAGTGTCTGTCCATCCAATGTGAATGCTCTACTAGAACCCCAATCCTTRACCATTGAAAATGCTCATTATCTTATCTACTTCTAATTTAAACCAAGCCTCAGTTTCCAAAGCACATATTAAATGAAAATTGGGGACTAAAAGGAATAGAATCAATTGRCAAAACACCAATTTCTTGAATTCTTTGCCCATAATATTAGTACACATAAAAAAAAAAGATTAAGTTGATTTCCAACAATCTAAAGAACAGTTTGGATTATTGTAGAAGTGCATTTACATAGGAAAAATGTGGACTATAGTAGCATTCAAAATGACAAGAATAGCCTCACCTTTGGTATACCATGGAAAGTTGAATTGATTTTCTCTTTCACCTATGAATCTTAGAATTTTGAGATGATAAAAATATATACAAAATATTCCTTAATTTGCATTTTTGTGCAAAAACAAGCAACTACATTGTAGTGGGCTTTGTCCCTATAGCATTGACACACTTTTTAAGTAAGCTAACTACTCACACTCGCCCCTTGTCCCTACAAAATTTGTTTTTTTGAGCGTGACCTTCAAGATGAACTTGCCTAAGGTCGCCTAAGAGCTGAAGTCCCCCACATGTGCATTTGCCCCTTATCCCAACATCATTTGGTCTTTCAGGCGTGATCTTCACAGTAAATCCACCCGGGGTCGTCTAGGAGTTGAATTCACCCCACAAGCGTAGCTTCAAGCAATGCAAAGTCTCATCCCCTATAATCCACAGCCAATAAATTTGTCTTTCTAATAAGATGTCCAACAACCAAAAGGTAGGCAATACGTCATCCTAACTTACAAGGTGAATTCTTGGCCAAAGATGTATACTAATGATGATAAATAGTGTTACCTATACTAATTGATTTAAAACAACCATAAGTCTGTACTCTTAATGAATGTTTTTACCAACTATAGGTACAAAATTTTTCCAATTGTAGTACTATTAGGAATTTAGGATCCATGCACTTCGTAAGAATATTCATGAAGAGCAAAAACTTATAGCATTTCTAAAATAGTTAGTATGGRTAACACTATTTACCATCATTAGTGTAGTGCATTAGTTGGCAAATAGAATACCAGTGTAATATCCAATTATGACAAATTTTCACTTTTGCTAAGATCTAAGTTGACCCCTGAACATCAAGGTAGACATTTTGTGTCCAATGGTGATAGAGAATCTTCGTGTGTAGGACAAAAGTGCAACTATTCATCCATCAAAATTGTGTGTGAAAAAGAAAGATCTTCTATACTAGTATGACTTCCAATGAATGCTTTTAGATTTTTTTGAAACAATGATTTCCACAAAATGGGTGATTTCCATGGTCACCAATCCATCTTTCAAGATTTAACCCAAAAAGCACACCAAATGTCCAATGAATGACAAGGAATTCTCTTGTGTAGGACAGAAGTGCAACTATTCATCCTTAAAATTTTGTGTGGAAAGTGGAGAACCTCTACAACAGCTTGATTTTCAATGAGTGCTTTGGGATTTTCTTATACACATGATGTCACACGATATTAAAATGCATKATTTCCAGGGTCACCCCGGCGTCCTTCTAGGGTTAAGCGAAGTTAACGATCCCTAAAACTGAACTAAGAATCAAAGAAACCGCATAGTCCTCTTCCCACTGAGTCCACAGGAGTTACAGAAACATTGTCACAATTAGTTCTTCTTCATAGAGTGGACAATAAAACTGTAGCAAGAAAGCTTGGTGGTGGACAGCAAAACAGAGCAATTTCAAAGCATCCAAAGGCCAAAACAGTAAAGATAAGGAAGCACACATTGGGGCCAGGTTTTATTAACGACCACAGAACTTCCCACTCAAAAAGAGAAGAAAAAATGGGAGAAAACATCAAATTAATGGGGACCCTTGGAGATCATTTTGTTGGGAAACTCAATTTGTGGCCTCTTGGAACGGATGATGCCCAAGTGGGAATCGTAGTCATCATTCTGAATGTCCCATTTCCTCCTCAAAGCCTTGTCAGCTTCAATCTCTCCAAAGGTCTTGGAGTTCTCCTGGGCGTGAACCTCCGCCAATTCCGTGTAAAGACTTGCATTTCCTGGAAGTGACAATTGCTCCTCCTCTGTAAGCTCCCTCAAGAATTTGGCAGGACTCCCYGCCCAAATCTGTTATCATAAAGAARGTACGCCACAAAATGTAAATACCAGTTCAAACATCAACTCTCCAGACACTTTTGAAGCCCACATAACCCCAATAGCTTGCTCCTAGGTAGAGGGATAATTCCTCCTAGATAATTGGGGGGGGGGGGGGGAATTTGAGTTATAATGCTATGAAGGTGATTAGTTAAGCACAAGTACATGTGTCAAGCATTGTTAGTGTTTTGAACGTCATTTGTTGAGGGGATTTTGATTTTGGAGGAGCAAAAAGATACCCCCCAGCTAACATTAATAATGTTATGTATGGAGGCAACGTATAATGTATGTCCTAAGAAGAATCTAGAAGAATGCAAACAAAATATCTTCATTTTTGCAAAAAAAATTATCCTTTTGGGACCTTGTAAAAAAATGAGCAAGCACCAAATAACCAAGCTTATTATATTGTTGAAGAATGAACAAAATTCCCTTTTGTTGTATATGTTGTCTCTTCATCCATTTCATTTAGCATAGGCAATATGCTTTAAAAACAATTATCCCCGTCCACGTAATTGATGTTCAATCTCATGGGGATTAACTAATTGAGTTRTTGTTTTTCAATTTTTGTGGCAAATTGATTATTATAAAGCTATAAGGTACGAGACTCCATTCCAGGAAAAGTGATTGCCTTGCCTTTATGGAATGGTTGAAAAATTTTAGTTTCAATTTTAGTTCCATATATAGATGACACAATATAAAAAAAAGATAACTTTTAGAATTATTATTTTTTGACAAAAAATGCAAGAAAAAATGCAAGTTCTCACTTTGGAGGGATGGTGTATTATCATGATGTGAAACCAAAGCATTAGGAGAGATTTGAGGGCAAGGAAGGGCCGTTTCTAGGTTGTTCCCCTTAAACTATATAGTTCAACCACTATCGCCAAAATATTTGGATTTTAAATTTGTTTAAGAAAATTGAAAAATAATTTAAAAAAAATATTAAATGAATCTAAAAAATTAATCCATATAGTTTCACATGACAGTCTCTCAATCACGTCAGATTGTTGATGTGGTACAATTCTCATAGTTCCCACAGTCCAGGAACTTGTAGTCTTCTAATGAGGTCAAATTCATTCTTATGTAACCAGATCATCCTAAAATTGGAAAATCAATAGACCATATTTATCGGCATAAGATGTTCAAATTGCAACAAAATGCTCAATTTCAAGAATTTTACAAATTTTTCAAWTGGAATAACAACTAAAACTTGATAAAACTTTGTTTTCATAGTTGGACTCAAATTTTGAATAAACTGTTTTCATGACTAACATTCACATCAAAGAGTAAAGAACATGACTTGGCCAAAAGAATACCTTGGCTACAAAAGTGAGTTTCTAAAGAATCAGTTTTTTGGTAAGAAAGTCAAGAATACCACGGTGAAGGAATTTTCCGACACCAACCACTACAAATTAGAACTCCCACCCTCCTCCAAAAAAATTGAATGTTTTTTTTTCTCCATCCTACGTGATTGCCCTAGTGCAAAGTCATCCATTGAACACAAAACATCCGCAACCACCTCATCTTTTATGACTAATATTATGTTGTTYAAAGAACGTAATCTTCAATGGCTTTTGCGACTCCATCCTCGTCATTACTAGTTGTGACTGCCTTAGCAACGGCTTTGACAACAGAATTTGCATTGCCCATAGCAACCCCCCATCCAACCAATGACAACATTTCAATGTCATTTTCACCATCGCCGATGGCCATAACCTATAGTTAACAAATTTAAATTACATTTTTAGTAAGGTGAGTACTCTTCAAACCACCACCTTTTGCTACAATTGTGCTTATTTATTATTTGATTGGTCCAATTTTTCATATTTTCTTGTTGGCAAGGGAAAGGAGGTTCCAATGCACCAAAGAATGGAGCATTTGGATATTGTATGCAAAAGTTACAAAAGGTTAACTAATTTTTCTTGGGTAGAAGTTTTGAAATTGTTTCTTCAACATACATGCATATTGATATTGAAGATATACAAAGAGTGATCATGATGGCAGTTTTAGGTAGGGTGCAATTTTGGATATATTCCAACTTAGCAAGTTTATATAGACACAAGATTGACTTGTGAACTAATAGTATATCTTCCCATTATGTGAAAAAATTATGAATGAAATTATTTTTTATGGTTATTTTCTTAGGGATGAAATCATTTATTTTTTATAATTCATGAAAATTTAGATGTATTTTTTAGTGATTCATGTATTAAACATCTTCAATCTATAGAAAACTTAACAATAGTATACTAAGGGAATTTTTGACCCCATCTGTAATTAATGTATTCAAGAAACTATACAAGAAATTGAATAATAAATGTATACCCACAAGAATTCATTATTGAATCTAGATCCTAAATGAGTACATATAGAAAACTCAATTGCAAACTATTCCACTATAGAACATAAAAATTAGGGCAAGGATTTAGAAAATCTTCTAATTGAACTTTGGCCACTTGTAGCATAGTCTATAATGTTTCAACTTTCATTGTTAGAATTTACATAATTTTAATTGCAATATGTTTGTAAGTGAATTAAAATTAGACTCMCTTACTCATTGTCTCACAATTCACAATTGCATGACGTTTTGTCATGATTACATCTATGGCACACAAATGGTCATTTTCTCATGATCTATAAATTATGTTTTCATCCATTTGTTTTTGTTAAAAATCACTCTTATATTTTGCACCAAGGTGTGGTAATGTACTATCATTTGCATATGCCTAACGTATTTTAGATATATAAACACCAAAATTTTCAAAAATAACCTGATCGTTGGGTACTTCAAGATGATCCAAGAGAATTTGTACGCCTGCACCTTTTGAGGCTCCAAGAGGGAGTACCTCCAACATATCAGGAAGAGATTGGACTACATTGGCTCGTCCTKTTAAAGTCAAAGTCCAATGTGGTCGAAGAAAGGAGGTTACTTTTTGYGGACTATCATGAAATACTACTTTCTGCAAAATTGAGCGCATCATCACGATCATGTAAGCTAACCCATGGAGATAATTGATACATTTGAAATTGATTTATACATAAAACAATTAGTATAAGATATGGATTTTGTCATTTAAAATGAACAAAGAGGAAAACTAAAACACAAGTTTATAATCAATAGTTCTCATTTTTTTTCTATGCATTGTATTCTAGTTTTTTTTTATATAACTTATATAGCCAACAATAAATGTAACATGTAATACATTCATCAAACTAATTTATCTTTGAAAATCCCTCAGTCCACTAATTTCCTTTTCAAATGACTTCCTTTTATAGGACATTAAATCGAGCCTATAAAACATGCTCTACTATGAGCTGTGGCTTGACAAGTTCAAAGGAACCCAGTTGAGATTGCAGGTGGCTAGACACAGCTGCAAGATTGCGACACTACATGACAACAACCTTGAAAAACTGAAGATGACCACCATCATTGCCGTCTTACGCAGGGCATCAATTTTGGGGTTTAAGGCAGTGGACTAGGGTTTTAAGTTTTTTTTTAACAACGAACTAATTTACATATCCTACATTGTTTATCTTACCTTCTACCACCCAACGTATATATAAAAAGATGTTTTTTCATTTGAAAACACAAATTGCAAGTCACAAAGTACAAATCACAAAAATTTAAAAATATATTTTTTAAGTTCTACTAAGATAACATCTTATGACGCAATTTAGACAACATAATTCAAAGTTCATATAGGGCATGTAAAGTTCCATCCACATCCGTCTCCTAACCTTGCACTTCATAGCAATTTCATTCTTCCATGGGTCCTACACAAAATGGATACTCCAAGTGTTTTAGGGTTATCAATAATTTCATGTGGAGGATTTTTGTTGGCTATACGTCCTACATGAACTTTAAAATATATTGTCTAAATTGCACCACAAGATGTTGTCTTAGTAGAATTTGAAAAATATATTTCAACTTTTTGTAATTTGTGATTTGTGATTGTGTTTTCAAATGAAAAGACATCTTTTTATATGTACATGAGGTGGTAGGAGGTAMGACAAACAATGTGGRATATGTAAATTAGTTCTTTGTTTAAAAATGAACTTAAAACCCTAGTCCGCCACCTTAAACCCTAAAAACGTAGTTTTGCACATGACGGCGGTGGTGGTCATCTTCAGTTTTGTGGAGTCGTCATCGTGCAACGTTGCAAGCCTGCACATTGAAGGTCTTGCAACTGCGCCCAACCATTCGCRATCTCAACCGGATCTTGTTGAACTTGTTAGGCGAGCTCGACATGGGGACGGCTCATTTTGTGGGCTCAATTAAATGTCCTACCTTCTCTTCCAATTGTCTATTAAAGTAGTTTTGATATAAAGTTACAAGACCAATATAAACGCTAGAACATTTGCCACTCCATAATACTTACAAGCAACAATTGAAGCCTARCAAAAAATGCTTGTGCTCACAATAAAAGTACAAAAATGATGGGCAGCATCAATTGATCTATTGATTAGARTTTAGTCATCATATTCTTCAAACTTGTAAATTTAAGATGCAAATCCTGCGAAAAATACCTGAATTTTAGTTTTTTTCATTTGGTCCATGCACTCTAACACTTCTGCCTACAAAAACATTGCAACTATGAAAGATGAAGAYAGTGGTAGTACAAAAGTCTATTTTGAATGCGACCAACTAGTGAACTAATCAACTATATCAACTACATTTATTCACCTCTACTAATGTAAAACATGAAGATATTATATACTATGAATAAACCYTCTAATTTTGATTTGMAAAAATTTGAAGTTTTTTATATTTCTTGTTGAAATTCRTTAAAACTTACATAACATTCATCAAATAGCAATGCTAAAAGCTTCACCAACAAATGTAATTTTGAAAGGTTCAAATCATATCCAAAGATTTCATCTATATATGACTAAGCGTAAAGCAAAGTTTTCTTTAATTTCTAGAAAATAGAAATTGAATCATTTACACATTTGAAAGCAAAAATATGAGTATCAAGGATAAACATGCTAGGAAGAATGAATACCTTAGGCTCATAGAAAACATCATGAAGCTCTTCAATCAAGGTATGTGGAAATAATGTTACACAAYGATCTCCACAAAATCCAACTAAAGGAGCTTGGTGCTCTACAGAAAATGCAAACGTCTGTCACAAAAAAATTACATGAGACAAAAATTATCAATTATTATGCARCATGTTGAATAATATATAAAATTAGAATAAATTTCAAAATTTTCATATGATCCTGAAGTAACAAGCTCTAACATTGTATTATAGCACTCTAAGCTTACATTTCTACTAGTTAAATATTGTAAAAAACAAAAAAATTACGTAGCATTTTATTACATAATTGTTACCTCTTCAACAATTGTTGTATCAAGTGCGATATTGTGTATAATTTTCCCTTTCTTTCCATAAACTTGCAAACCCTGYATCTAACCCATGCTTTAGACTTTATAGTTTTGGTATTATAAATATATAAGACAAAACAACGATTTGAGATAATACTACTTATATTGCTAAATTATTAAGTTTGGGACTTTTGTTGATTACAATATCCAAACCTTCATTTCTACATATAGGTCTTAACAACAACTTTACATATCTTGGTCAAAAATTCCATTTCTAAATGGTTATTTGGTACGGATGGATAATTGGCTAGCACGAAAACTAGGATGGCCAATCTAACAGCGTTGCCATTGTATATTACAAATGCTACAATGTGACAACCACGACCAATGTTGAATAATATGTCATTGTGATAAAAAGTTTAACCCTTAAATGATGAGCTAGTGAATGCGGAAATCATCAATTTTGATACTGTGAAAATCGTGTTTTTAAACAAAATACAAAAGCATGCATTGGAAGTCAAACTACTGTAAAAACATATTTCCTTTCCACCCCTAATTCCGAGGATGAATAATTGCACTTATGTCCTACAGAGAAAGATGCTCTCTCTTTCATTGACTAAAAAATGGCCTCGGCATTGTTTATGGGTTAAGCCATATTATATAAATATTTTGGTATAATAGTAGTATTGGGCATAAATGAGGATTATAGCTTTGACCTGYGTAAATACTCCAGGTGTTGATTCAGACACAATTCCTTCTTTTCCTGCCAATCCCATGGAATCCAGTGCTGCCATTGCTGCTGGTCTTGTCTGAATAAAATCAATGTCAAATACTAAAACCTTTTACGTATAGTATTAGTTGGTCATGTTTATAAAAAAAAATCTAGAAATAGATGCCATTTGGAGGGGAATTAAAAAAATTCTTACAAAATATTTGCATATGTATGTTAAAACACTTTTTCCAACTTTGATTAACTAATGACTTGAAAGAAAATGCTAGAGGTGAATTGATGACCACTAAGTATGGAAGTCAACTCTAACAAAAAATATATATATATAATCAAATTTGGAAGGTGATGTTAATAACTTTTCCAGTAGCTATAATGACTAAAACACCTATTTTCATGGCAGCTCTAAGAGCATCGGCTGTCTTGCGAGAAAGTATGCTTTTGCTATTGAGTAGAGTTCCTACACAAAATCAAGAGACATCAAGTCAACCAAGGATTTACCAAAAAAATCTTAAAGTTTGKACTAACCAACGAACCCCAAGTATAATAARAACAATGTGATTCTCAAACAAACAAAGTGMAAATTGACCCCTAAAGTAATATAAGTAGTAATTAAAATTTATATGTTGTAATTTTTCATCACCAAAACTCCAAATTCTATTATTAGATTTAAGTTGAAATATAAAATGGTTCTAATTATAATATTATAGGTTAAATTCCTAAAAAGTTTTAAATTATTTACAGACATGTGGTCAATTAGTTTTTATATATATTTCAATATTTTGAGTGAAATTGGATTTTTCAATATTTTTCAATCTAGCCGCAAAAAAATGTACAATGGAACGATAAAAATTAAATAAATCATTTATGGGAAGACATTTCATTTTCTTTATTAAAAATRTTGGATGGTTGTGAACTAGATATATTGGATAATGAAATAAATAATTTCAAAAGTAGCTATAAGMAGGTGACAAAAAGAAGGACTTATAATAAACTATGAAGAGGAATTAAAAACAATTGCATCATTTCAAACCTTCTATTCCAAGAATAAATTTCCTACAAAATTGTCTAAAATCTATAGAAAAATCCAATCATACTAAAAAATGATTTACAAATATAGCTAAAATGAATTTGTTTCATTAAAAAGATGGTGACAATGGAGTACCAAATTATAACYTCAATTGATGGTTTTGAAAAGTATACCATCCATATCGCAAAACAATATCTTGAATTTTGATTTTGAAATGACAATATTCTTAGAAATGGAATCTGTATTTCCATGCATTTTATCCACATCAATCAACATGGCGCACCTACAATTATAKTAATGGTCCCAAAAATCATTCAAGACAATTCATTCACCTTCACCACTTATGTCATTCTATTTCTCTAATAAACAGAGTAAATCTTCTTTAAGAATACTCCTTCTAAACAATGGTATTCAAATTTGCATATTAAAAAATACAAATGATTTGTGGTTATTTGAATATGAAGATTTCAACTTATAATAAAAATGAAAATGAAGTAAATTACTAATAGCATTATGAAATTCATTKAGCACCATTACCTAGTAACATTAAAATTGTAGTTACAATATTATATATGATAAGTCATTGTAAAGACATAATGCTCCTCACAAAYAGTCAAAATTAAGTCCAAATCAAACCGTAAATAAAGTAAATTAGACATAGTGGTCCACCACAATACTAAAGCAACCATTTGTCAAATTAAAACTRTGAATGCAAATAAAATCAAAATATWGTTTTTCAAAAAGCATTTAACTTTCAAAGTTTCATGAGACATGTTTATGGYATYTAGCAAAGACTACAACAAAAATGTGCATGAAATATTAATCCAAGTTGYATGATTTAGAAACATGCTCAAGGAGCTTTCTTAATTGATTTATTGCTTGAATAATAATCCTAGGAGAAGAAGATCAAAAGTAGAATAGTTTCTACCAAACCTTACATATCTTTTAGATGATTTGGGTACAAAATTTTGGATATCTAGATATTATTCCAAGAGCTTTGGTACTTCTATAAAAATTAGATAGAACTTTTACATATGTATATGTTATGTCTCGAAATATTGAATAATGCTATAACATGTCAAGTTTCTTTAAAAATTTGATAGCTAAAAAGAGCAAAGGTTTAAGAGGTTTAGCAACATGCATTGTAGATCAAGTTWGTTACCTTGAGAACATTCAAGCAATGGAACCTTACAATTCCATGTAATTGGGGCATGGTCACAAGATGAACTTTTAAACGGTGGTTTACATTGTGACACACATGTAGTTGATGGATTTGAACAACTGAAAGGACCAAAAGGAAATTGTTCTTTTATTGAAGAGTTTTTTATTGCAAGACTTGATTTTTTTGTAGTAGGTACTATAGATCCAAGACGAGGTCCAATTTGCAAGTCCGAGGGATTTTGGTAGAATTTTCCATTTTTGTTTTTATCTGATAATATTTTTTTAGGTTTTTTTTCTTTTTTCTTTTGCTTGTTAGGTGAGATAGGATGAGAAGGTGTAGTCATGTTTATTCCAAGCCGGGATGCTACAAGCTCACGAAATGCCGCTGTAGCTGAAAATGATAGATTTTCACATGCAGCCAATTGTAGTTGTAAGCTAACAAYTGCATTACAAGTAGCCCCTTTGCCAAGACAATTGCAACCTCTCCTTGCATGGCCATTCTTTGTCTTGTCTTTGGGATCCCTAGCTGGAAGAAGGTTACATTCTTCTCTAAGAGTAGCAATAACAGCCTCAGCAGCAAGGCATGCCCTAATAGCACGAGTTATTATATTTTCATCATTGTCAATAGCATCTTTTAGATCTTTTTCATTGCCAATAGCATCTTCGAGATCTTCTTCATTATGTTCTACAATTGTTTTGTCTATTTTTGTAGATAGGTAATTATCTTCCTCATTTTGAATCTTGTTGCCTAAACTATATCCATTAGATTTTGCATCTCCTTGTGCAATTAAATCAATTTGGTGACCTTCAGCTACAAAGTTGGAGTTTTGAGGTGTATCTTTTAGTGAGGATTCAGCTCGACCTAAAATAAGCTTACCAACTTTCTTTTCTCGATCTTTTCCGAGACTTTTTGTATTATCTTTCCAACCTTGGAAAGCTGTGCGCTTTARAATAYYTGGATTATTTTTTTGAGTAGCTTCTTCTTCTGCCAACCCTTCTATACTCTCRATTTGGTCATCTTCTTGATGTTGCRACATATTTCAAAAAATACCTCACTTTGTTTTAAAAATATGGCTAAAGGTACAATATGAATTTTGGAAGCATGAGTCAAATCTTTTGTAATATAATATAATATYGTCCTCATACATTGTTGGACTATAYTTTCTTAGKAGTTGAATGAAATCATTTGAACTTTTCAAMAAAAARAAGCCTTTAGTTGCTTCTAGAATARCATCATCATTTAAAAGGCTAAAAACCATCTTGAAGTCACTTATCTCAAAATTMTTGTGCTCTATACACACAACAAGAAGGTTGGTGATTTCAATGACTTGTAGATTTTTAATTTAATATGATGAAAATTCTATTGTCTAGAATCTACAAAATGCAAAAAATCACCCAAAATCCAATCTTTAAGTTTTTATTCATTTTTCAAGATTCAACTTTCCAATGTTTATTGACTAGATAATTTGATAGTTTTTTTGGTAACTATTGTTCAATGCTAAAGATTGCCTTTGCAAGAGTTTGCATAAAAGTCACTTTTTTCTTCCATCCAAGATGCAAAAAAGCATGTCTCGTTTACAATAAGTCATTTTTATTTAGCACGTACATTATTGATATGATATTGAGCAAATTGTAGCCTAGCTAATTTTTATCCAAAGTTCATACAAGATGATGAATGATTTGGGAGCGAATCCATGTGTAACACTAAATATAATGATCAATACTTCTTAMAAATATTTTTATGAAGTTATCAAAAAATCATTAAAAAAAATGCCCTCTTTTTCTTACTAATCTCGTTGAAACTTCTCCAGAAATTATTCTAGCAATTATTGATTGCAAATTAAGTCCATTCAATAGAAGAACAATATTGAGTATTAGAGGATATTKATGATACTAATGATTAAATAGGGCTTAAGATCCAATCATGTAATTTYTTTGTCATATAATATGATAGTAATTAGTGATAGGCAATGTTGGATTCATTTGATAATAGGCATTCTTCACCTAGTTCAAAAAAATTTGTATCTAAATCCTCAAAGACATGTCAATGCCATTGAAACTTGATTGCAAATAAAGGRTAAAGATAYCTACAAAARAAACACCTAGTTAATGCTTTATCTAAAGCTTGCTCTTGAGAGAATGTCAAAACATTTATTTTAGACTATMTTGGTTTTGAAATTGATATTGGTTCTTGAATATGAACAAAATATATTGTGTTTGTCCTTTACATTCTAATCATCATCATTGAATTTTTCAACAGCAAGTTCAACAACCAATTGKTGCATCTAATTCCAATTACTCTACACTTRTTTGTCATATAATCTATAAATCTAYAGTTTGTATAGGCTAAAAATTTAACTTCTCTTAYATTCTTTTGCAATTGAAATARAAAAATGAACATGAGTTTTGATGCACAAAAATATTGTCTTTATGAAGCATACATATTAAAAAATCGTGTTCAAACAATTAATGAAAAACGTGTAGACTAGATTTTTGACTTCTAAGCAAGACTCTGAGTTCAATAATCTTTGATA
Source organism: Pleurozium schreberi (assembly GCA_006891605.1). Lineage (NCBI taxonomy): Eukaryota > Viridiplantae > Streptophyta > Bryopsida > Hypnales > Hylocomiaceae > Pleurozium > Pleurozium schreberi. The sequence continues at coordinate 227,524 of VACF01000232.1, read as the reverse complement.
TCTCCAAAACATATCTAATGCCAAATAATCAAATGATTTGCTTATACAATTTTAAAGGCTTTGGAATATTGTAGCATAAAGTCACCTTTGGCAAAAAATAATTCAAATTTTGAAGCCAAATGGTTTAGGAAAATAATAAGTTACTTTGTTGAATCTACGAAAAATTAATTATAAAGAGAGTCAAAATGTTGGGAAAAATACTTGTATAATTTGATCTAAAGACATGTCCACGAAATAGTAAAATTAAATCCTAAGTCATTCTTCTAATTTTACAGCTAAACAAAAATACTATGAAAAGTAATGAGWTCATTGAAAGCCATGACTATCACTTCCCTATGTAATGAAAAAAACTGTTCAATTTCCAATATTATTTGAAGGATTGCTAAAAGTTAAGAAAAAATAGTAAATCATCATCAAATAAATTATTAGTAAAAAAAATGAATTACTCATCTGGCCCTTCTAATCTCAAATAATTATTTAGCAAAAATCATATGAAGATGACCTTAGACCAAAATAGTCAAAACATATCGATGAAATGTACCAATCACAAATCTACCTTTTTTGCAATTCTATTTTCAATTTCACACCATGTACATTATTAACCCCTAAATGTCGGATGGGTAACTGTGGGAGAAAGGTGGGCTGTGAACAGTCTCAGGAATACTGGTATACGTGCGTGGAGCGGTGAGCGGTGAGCGTAAAGCATGGATTGGCAAGCGGGGAGCAACGAATTTGAAGAAATTTTGTTTGAAGTGAGAAAAAGTGGGAGAAAATTTGGACGAAAATTAAAGAAGAAAAAGACGAAATTTTAGGAAAAAATTTAAATCATAAAAACATTGGATGAAATTCAGTAAGAAATAGTTAGGTGGATAAGGGGATAGATGTTGTTGGAACAAGTGGATGTGGAAAATGGATGGAAATGGATGAGAAATATGGATGAAAAACTAGATGAAGGTGGATGAAAAAATTGGATGAAAAAATTGGATGAAAAACTAGATGAAGGTAGATGAAAAAATGGATTGAAAAAATGGATGAATGTGAATGAAGAATATGGATGAATGTGAATGAAAAAACTAAATGACGGTAAATGAAACACATGCTTGAAGATGATAATGGAATGATGGGTAAAGGGTTAGAGTAGAAATGGTTTTAATTACAATAAGGTCTATCCCTGTAAAAATATGTGGTCTTATTAGGGAAGAGGTATGCTGCTAATACACTCGCAGAAGGATTATGCGGTAGATCCGATTAGACGAGGACAAACTTTTTGAAATTCCAATATTGGACAACATGTTTAGTGCAATATTCAATTCATAGTCAAGTAATTGCGTTGTAGTCCCGTGATAGACCTTCACGAATCCAAATAAAAACCAATGCGCGGTGGTCCTTTCAGTCTCACCGATAACATAAAAGTATGGAAATGAATACAACATGGATTTGTAATAAATGATAGAAAAAAGAATGTCTACAGTCACTATTGACAATCACCATCACTATTACAATCCGCTGCATCATCTACAAACTGCAACACTCGTCTATCTCCACAAAATTGACGAGATCTAGATGAAAGAGGGGGGGCCCTTACAATGGCTTCTGCTACACCACAAGAATAACCATGTAACACAAAAAGAGGAGATGGACTGTACATTTCCATCTCCCATAGAGGTTGAAGAAACGGAGTCGATGTGAAACTTGTAGTTACCCTTGAGCTGCATAGATCTACAACATAATTAGGACTAGTTGGAGGAGGATACAATGGAAAGCACCAATTCCTGTGAGAAATTCAATTTTGACAATTCCATGAAATAAAGAAAATGAAGACTTACGTACAGAATAAATTTGTAGCCTCGATCTCTAGTGCTTCGTCATTTGATTTGCCACTCTCATCAGAGGCATCGCCTTTGTCTGCCACACGTTGCTTTTTGGAGACGGGGTTGAATGTGTCCACAATCAATGGACGCAAAAGTCCATTGAAAATGAACGCATCCTCCTCGAAAGCCACTATATGACGTCCAGACCTCCAGCAAGCGTGAATGGCAGCTCATGTACAATCACTAAGTTAAAAATGATATCGTGACTCTAAAAAAACGGAAACAAATTATGAATTTTGAATTAGATAAGAACTACAAACAATAGAAGCAAAATACAAATTAGATATGAATTGAAACAAACTTCTAGTAGCTAGATAATCGAGCACTATATCACCAGGGAGCGAAAAAGACTCAATCAAAATCTGCATAAATCCGAGGTCTTTTTTTCGTGGGCTTCGCCAAGGAACTACGCCATTCCTGAGTTGGGAAGCCTTTGTCACACCATTGCGCAAGACGTCATCCATATGGACTTGAATACCAGAATTTTCCAAACCGGGTACCATGTGAATCTTGAAACGAGAAGGGTGAACATTAGGAAGATTCCTCACCAGCAGTTGAATGCCAAAACATAGCGTCTGCAATCACAGCAACCACGAGCTCCAAAGAATTAATAATCACTTGTAATGAATCGGACTTTAAATAAAAGATAACCTTAGTGTAAAAAGAAATAAGTAGAAGACTTTCTCTACCATCTGGGATGAATACTGAGAGCTTGTTAAATGGAGGCAATTGATTCCCATCTACTTCTTGAACACTATGAAGTGAAATGCTTTGCAAAACCCTTCAACTGCGACTACATTTGGGATGCATCGGAGTGAAAAATTAGAATAGCGCCATCATCGTACAAGTGGCTGCTAGCAAAATCAAAGGTAGACTTTAGCAAATCTCGGGGAAGAATGTTCTACAGAGGAACATATGATGCAGGTGAAGATACTCTTGGGATCGGTAAGCTATCGGGAACATCCAAAATCATTAGATCAACGACACGGGATTTTGAAATGACGCCTTTGAAGGCCCTTTTTTTTATCTGTTTTGTGTTGCAAATAAAACATGAAGGCATAAAAAATTTGGAAATTACAAAGTGATGGAATCATATTTTAGCACATCGAATAACTCCATGTTGGACACGGTGACCAAGAAGAGAGTGAAGAGAACCGTTGAAGATGAAGGCATCTTGTTCAGGAAGTTCCAGCATATCTTCTACTGCGACTTGTAGATGTGCTGAGGAGATTCGGGACACATTGAGGTCAATGGCGGAGGCATCTCTCTTCCAATGACCTTGTGAAGGAGACGCTGAGGAGGTTTGCGTGTTGTCAGAAGTAGAAGCCCCAACAACGTGCAAAGATTTCGGTGCCTTACTAGTAGTCTTGATGCTTGTAACAGTCTCTACAGCCCTGACCTTCACATTGGCTACCAAGTCAGCCTTTGACGCTTTATTAGCCTTTTTCTGCTCATCGAGTAATCTCTAGGCCTCAGCCTGCTCTGCAGCTCGTTGAATCTTTGGCTCCGCCTTAGCTTTTTCTTTATCCGTAAGGTGAGATACGTCAACAATATCATCAGCCTCACTATTACTCTGGTTACCTAATGGAGGCTGAGAAGTAGAGCCCCCCAATCCCTTTTCATGCTGGTCGATAGTTTCTTTTACGGCATCCTCATCTGTCGAGCAGAAGCCACCGCCACAATGAATATACCAACCCTTGGATTTGAGATGTTGAGGCCCCAGGAACGCACCGCCCCGGCAGAATACATGCATTGCTTCAGACAAGTTTTATCAACCTACGACGAGATGAATCCAGGAAGTTGATTCTCCTTAACTGCTCTTATAGGCAAGAACTCAAACATAATATACCTGAAAAGATCACAAAAGAAAAATGAGAAGAAGAACAAGATAAAGTGATTTTGAACCTGAATTGCAAAATGAAAGAGAGTGTGAATTAATTTATCTTACCTATACAACACGCGCTTCACAATTCATGAAGTATAGGTAAATGAACTAAACGTCTTGGTTTTGGAATACGCCTCCTTGCCTCAAAACAAAGACGTGAAGCCGTGCATCTATATGCGAATATGCCATAACTCAACATACTGGGCGGGAGACATTGGTGTCCTAGCGCAGTCAACTTGAACAATGAGGCCTTCTTCCTTCTGCATCCTCTCATATTCCGGAGTGGCTCATTCTTCCAACTGCAAGTACAATAAGGTCATATTAAATCACGAAACCTAGTATGAAATGTGACTGTCTTCATAATCAGAAAAACACTTTATGATTGAATGACAAATAACAAAAAATGAAAAAATACAGAGAGCAATTACAGACACCCCAAAATAAGCCTTGTTTAACCACGATTCAAAGTCCTTGTCTGTGAAAGGCTTGCTAGGAAAATGGACTCCTTGTCTTGTAAGGGCCCCAGAGTCCCACCAACGTAAGCATTGGACCTTGAAGGTTGCGGGCGCCGATGATGTTGCAAGATGCTGTGGCTTGTCCAAAGTCATTTCAGGTTTGGAATTCCTGCTCCAGTGCAGAATGACCTACTCAAAGATATGAACCAGTTCCCAAATTAGATGACAAAGAAAATTATATTCAAACTCTGCATATAGCAATGAAATAAATTTAAGGCGTTGCAAGTGTTTGAAAGCATGATGTTTACTTCAGCCAAAAAGTCGTCACCTAGTGCAGGATGCGAAATTGCGAGCAGTTTTGAGAATTGTCCTTTGTAACTGTTTGTCTTTTATTTAGCTGCACACAACATGGCGGCTATGATCTCTTCATCGGTCTTTCCTATAGTTGGATCCTCCTCTGATAATTTCCGGATAGCCTTGTTAGCAACATTAGCAATTTCTTGCTGTTGTTGCGGACGGCAACTCTAAGGTAGAACAGAAGACTAGATTGAGGGAATACCTCAAAAAGAGACCAAAATAGACCAAAAGTGAGGGGATTCCTCACACAAAAATCAGAATAATACTCGAAGTGAGAAAATTGGAAGTAGTATTGATAATTGAAAGAGTAGATACAACTGGTATTGAAGAGAGTGAGTAGCAACGGCCCTCGACTCTCTATTTATACTAGGCTAGAGGAAACTTCCGGAGTAAGGTCCTAGGGACCTTAGGAAACACCCATGGGTCCTTCCGGAAGCTTATGGGAGTTTCCGGAATCTAAGAAGGTCAAACGGAACCTTCCGGAAGCTTATGGAAGCTTCTGAAAACAACTAGATCCGTATGGAACTTTCCGGAAGCTTCTGGAAGCTACTAGAACTATACGGAAGCTTGTGGAAGCTTCCGGAAACTAGTGGAAAGTTCTGGAACCTTCTAGAAGTTACTCAAAACTATTAACAACTAAACTATATGCTCTCCGGGAAAGCTCTAGAGAAGCTTCATTATTGCAAGGCCGGCATAGGTCTTTACGGGGAGCCCGTGTGGATGAAGTCCGGTATGGCACGTCCGTGACAGCTGTGAAGGAGAATTGCATTAATCAAACCACTATATTAATCATAGTACAAGTAAAGTAAACTTACTCATATATACCAAGTAAAGGAAATTAGGCCAAAAATGAGAAACTCACCCGTCAAAGAAATGAAATGAACACTTCCGTAGTCAGTGGATACCATGTTTTTTTTCTAGCCGTACTTTTCTGACACTTCTTGTACTTCCACTCAGAAAGATTATCCTTTGAATGCTTCTAAACTCTGCGTTCTAGTGGCGCAAATCCTGTGCAAGGTATGCACCAAATTCGTCTTCACGTGGCTGTTCTCTGTCAATCTGGTCAACAACAAAACTACAAAAGAGGTTAGTAGAAATTCCATGGTCAATTCAAGTAGAATAAAATATGGAAACTAGTTCATTAGAGGAAACTTACTTGTCAATATTAAGCATCGCGTGCAATAGAAGAGCCGTTTTTCCAGATGGATCTAGAAAAATGTTGTCTATGGAATAATGCCAGGCTGGGTCATCTTTGTGCAACCTGTAAATGAACGTTGTCCAAGCTACGAATCTATGATTCCCATCGCAAATAAAAAACATTCTACCCACCAAATGCTTCAAGTTCTCATTCTCTTGAAGTCTCTCATTAAACTGATTACTCCCGTATTTCCACAAAGAAATCATGTGATCCTTATCCTCAAGCGACATTTTTTAGATAACTCCCTTTTCATCGCAAATAGACACGTAGAATACACTCGATCCAGGTCTATAACCATGCGTAAACGCTGCCTCTAGTCTCTTGATATCAAACTCCAGAGATGGCCGGACAATCGGCATAGGAATCATGCGGCATAGCAGAATAAAGAAGCATGACTCTTCCTTGGGAGATATTCTCATATTCTCAATGCAGTCGATGAAGTTCACCTTCTACTTGAAACGCAACTCATCTTCGTTCCCCTTGCATTCTTCCGCAACATTATAATCGAGATCAATGTTTTGAATTTCATCACATGGAGCGAGAGTATTGTCTTCTTCCATTGCCATCGGAACCTATCATAAAATGCCAATAAAAGCTTTAGTGAAAATGTATTGAATTAAATATTAGAAGGCGGAATCACGTACATAATGAATTTGGATACAAAGTTCTTCAATAAACCTGACTATCTAAGTCTTCTCCTGCTCTCCAGCTACAGTGACTCCACGAGATCTCAGTACCCTGTTGGTCTGCTCCATATCTCTTGCACGCCTTGCTCCCGAGAAGTCCTGAAAATAAGAAATCAAAGGCAACAATAGAACGATCAGCAAAGCCACTCACCCTAGAAATTACTGAATTTTGAAATAAGAAAAAAGGTCTCTACAAACTATAAAAGTTGTGTCAACTGCTTAGGCCATGATATGGACATGCCGTCGGCACCGAGTAAAGATTTTGTTCTGCCCTGTTTCAGCTATGATTGAAATAGCTCGAGGTATTGCAATTGAACATCCGAGGAATTGCAACTGAACCTCTCATGCCTAAAGATTCTTGTCGGGACCGACGAGACTCCAGGATGTCCTAGTTTGCAGCTGCAGGATAATACAATAAGCGCCGTATTTAGAAAGCCAGGAGGATTAGGTCATTTTGGCCTTGAAGTTGCAACATTGCATGATACAAAAATCGAGATTACCCTAATTTTAACACAGAAACTGGGATTGAGCTTATTCTAATCTCAATAAAGAAATCGAAACGGAAGATGAGAATTCCTTGTGATGTAGCTGCATTTAATTTTCAAAGCTAGAGCTGTGAGTAACACCGACTAAACATGGAAGCATAACCTGTTTCTGAACTAGGAAAGCAATACTGTGACAAGAATTGGCAGCTAAAATAGGAGACCCAGGACAATAGCGTCGGCTCCGACAGCATCCCGTACAGGACATAATAGCAGCAGCACATTACATTTCTGGATTCTAAAAACGGGACAAACCTACTTCCACTAAAAAAACCCGCAGCCATGCAATCCTCAAATCTGGAATCAAGGAAATGCTGAAATTTTCCATAATGGTGAGTAAAAAAAAGAAAAACTTTTTTAACAGAAAATAAAGGAGGAAAAGATAAATCCAATGTTGTTATCCAATGTGCAATTGCATACGTCAATCAAAAGTTATAGGCGGCCAAAGTTCAAATTCCAAGCGGTAGGAATTGGAGGAAACAGGGAGCAACTCAAATCGAGGTAGGAGGTAGGAATGCACAGAGTATACCCCCCTCCCCTCCGTGGAAAGAGCTCTTCACTCCTCTCCTCCAAGAAAACTAGGAGCCTATAATTGAAGTTGGTAGGGAAAGACACAATGTGAACGGCAAGACACAAAATCTGAAATTTTTAGGGAAGGAGGCCAAAATTGAAGTTGGCAAGGAAGGACATAACTTTGACGGAAGGAGGTAACTGCTCCAATACTATTTACAAGTAAATTGGAAAACAGTGCTAGGGATAAAAAGCAAAGAACAACACTAATTATCAACCAACACTATTTACCAATTTTAGTGTAGCGATTTAGAAAACAAAAGGGACTCATATTATGAGAGTAACAAACGTTCCATTGGATTTCTAAAATGCGTATTTCCAAAATCTGGTGTCTATTTTGACCAAAACCCTACTTCAAAAGACAAGCAACTATAGAGAACTCTAACTCTCACAGCTGCAAAAAATAAAACGTTCCCATATAGTTGGCACGGACGACATGAATGTACCTCTAGCTGCGATGGCTTCCGCCATTGAACCCTGTAAAGACTTCCGTCCTCACAAACGACCCCCCGACGATCGTACACCAGCTCTGGCTCCTGTCAAATAGTATTGAACCGAGCTTCGTGGATGCAGTTTGGCACTGGCTCCCGTCCGCGAGAGCCCATTCAATCAGCAACCCAAACCAGAGATCAAATCGGCAACCCAAGGGCGTGGCGATCCAAACCAAAGATCAAAGTGGCAACCTCATGGAGCGGTAACACAAGCGACAGGGGAGCGGAAGTATGCCAACGACATAAAAGAAAGCCAAATGCGGGGGAGTTGGCTGAAGTCCACTCTAGGAGAGCCAACTGAAGTCCCCACCAAGAGGGACGATAGAGAAAACGGGTAGGATAGATATCATAGATTGAATAGCAGTCTCACATACACGTTGTTTTTCCATAAAATCATGTAAGTAATCCATAGTTTGTAATGTCTTACCTCTTTAGGGATTTGAAGTCTTCGCGCAMGAGTCTGTCCACTCTCCTCTGCATGCGCTATAGCAATTAGCAAAGCCTCGCCTTCTTGATGATAGACCTTCATGAAGCACCATGCACAACTTTCTCTCTTCGCATTCTAGATAATGGTATGCATAGTCATCCAACTGGAGGAGGACAACAACTTTTCAAAATATTTTATATCTGCATTACTCAAACTTCTCCACCTCTGAAGATATATAATTAATAAAATTCATTGATATTGGGGTTAGATATTTATTCTTCTCTTGTTYAAATTATTCTCGTTAGACTCACGGGTATTGAACTTCCAAAGGATTGTTCAAACCAAGGTGGGCAAATTTCATTCATACAGGGCATTCAATCTTTTTTCATTTTTGTTGACTAAGAAGTATCTACATTTCTTAATAGAGTGCAAACAAAATTACTCTTTACTATCAAATAATTTTCTTGCGATTTTATGCAAACTGACTCGTCTATCACCCATGTAAAAAAACTAATGAGGATGTACTACAAGTAGATGATTTCAATACATGACGTTTACATTCTGTAATTAGGCATGCATCATTCTACTTCATAAAAGTATGTGAGCCCGCATTTCGTCACTTAGGACTCACTGTTTCTTTTTTTGGTTTTTAATTATTTTGAGTATAGTTTTAGATACAAAATGACCTGGATAGTATGTTATACCAAAACAAGTGTTGTACATTCCAATATAGCCTTTGTACATATTAAGCCTAGTTTTACTAAAAACACCAAATTCCGCATGTAGATAGGGTAGAAACCCACCTATTGTAAATAATAAGAGTGTTAATAAAATTGCCCAATTATCTACACCTATTGTGCAATGAGACGCAAGAAGGCTAATTTGGTCCGAGGGAATCATATAAGAACCCCAAAATAGATTTCCAAAGATAGATTTCAATTTTTCCATCCCATTGATGAAATAGTAGAAATTCCAAATATTAGTCTGCAGGTGAAGAAAATCCAATTGGAGCGTAGAGGGGCATCTACGACCTAAGTATGGTGATTTGGAGTGGAAATCCTACCGGGAGTTCAACGACGCAATCGCTTCACYAAAATTCCCCTTTTTTGTGGAAGATTCTCCATTCACCGGAAGTTAAAAGAGATAGCAGAATTTGTACTCTTTTTCCACATGTGCAAGGTAAGAAAATAAACTTGCACATCCCTTGAGGAATTCCATGAGAGGTTCCCCAAGAAGTCTCGGTTTTTTCTAATCACCTAAAGATCTTTTTCCGAGCAGTCAACTACAAAAATCCAATATGGTAAATTCATGAAAATTACCTTGGATGTGGTAAAAAGCTCACAAAAAATTATTATAGCTTCTTTTATGTTTATAAAGCTCCACAACAAATTTGATGACTTTTCGATAGCAGAAGATGCCAAAATTAGCAACATCCTCCAAAATCGGCAAATTAAAAGATTAATTGTCAAGTTGACCGGTGTATCAAGAGTACACGACCTCGGAATAAGACAAACTTAGGGACTTTTCTTACTTTCTTGGACCTACTTAAGAGACTAGGCTAGTTACTCTTGGCAGAAAAGGTAAACTCCAAAACTTGGGTTTTTATCCTATTTTGAGTTTCTAGTCGCCGCTATGAATATTTGAGTTTTTGAGGTAGGAAGAGGGGGTAGGAGTACTTCTAATCTAAAAATGGCCTTCTGAAGCCAATGGCGCAATTCATTTTTGATTTGGAGTTAATCTTCAAAAGTTAGAGTGTAGGACCAATGTAAAAAATCAAAATTGGTATATTAGGATGAAAATCCTAAATGATAAGATTACCATGAGAAAATTAGAGGAGGTGAGTGCCCTTGGGAGRGTATAAAAGGGCACTCATTCTCCTCTCTTCTCACCTCTCGTAGCCATTTTTTGTCCACGCATCCACTTTGGTCCATTTAATTGGATTTTTGGCTAAGTTCAAGCCAAATTGTTGCAACGTGTGCATTTTGGAGCATTTTAAGCTTCCAATATTGTGTTTTTGTTGAACTTTAATGGACATTGGGGTCCCTTTTAAAGTTTGCTAACCTTTGTTGTGTTTTTGGAAGAGTTTTGTTAATTTTGTTGAGTTTTGAAGTGTTTATTTGTAAGTTCTATACTAACTTGTACTAATCCTATAGCCCTCCCCTTGTGATTGGCAATGCCGCTTAGGGGAGTCTCTATTGTTTAAACTTCTTGTGTTTATTTTCAAGTACTAACTTGTTTTTTTGTATTCTTATCATTGTACTAATACTTATAGTTTGTACTAATACTTGTTCTTTTTGTGTTCAAGTATTCCCTTTTCCCATTTGGGACGGCGAAGCTCTAACTTTGTGAGGAATAATTTTAGAGGTTATTTTTTCCATGTACAAACTCACGGCGGAGCTTTGAACCCGTGAAGTATTGGAATTGTAGAATTTTGTGTGGTTTTAGAAGTCACGACGGAGCTTTGAACCCGTGAAATTTAAGTTAGTTCCAAAGTTTGTGAAATTCCCATCCATAGTAGAATTTTGCTCCTAGTATCAAAGTTTGATAACATTTGAGTGCCGAAATAACAAAACAAAACAAAAAACACCCTTTATAGTTTTTTTCTTCTTATGGTTGTTATTTTGGTTAATTGTTTGTTTGTTTGTTTTAAATTTTTTTATTATTATTTTCATTTTTTTTATTTTAAAACCCCCGAGGTGATTAAATTCCCGGGGGGGGGAAAAACCCCAGGGGCAGCCAAACCCCTTGGGTGCCCAGCCAGGGGCTCCCCCGCCTGCTGCAGGGGCTTTCCGCCAGGTTGCGAGCTCCCCCGCCTGCCTCTGCCTCCTGCCAGGTAATTGACCACCCTGGCAGCTTGGCCAGAGGTCAAAAGCTTCAACTTTGAAAAGGAAAAATTTCACGACAAGTGCTCGTTTTTTTAAAAAAGAAGTTTAGTTTCCTATAAAAGTTATAGAATAGATCTAGAAGAAACTACAAGAAAGCAAGGAGGGGAAGGAGAGAAGTTCTACACGTCAACATTCCAAACGCTCAAATGCCTCGCGCATCAACTAGAACCAACTTAGAGAATGAGAATGATGAGGTTTGATAGAAAGAAGAAGAATTAGTAAGAAGAAGAAGTAAGAAGATACACAAGAAACTCTTTAGAAAAGAAACTAAAGATCACTGGATGAAGTATTCGTAGCAAAATAGTCAACCAAGACTATAGAATAGGCGTTAGAAATTCTCAAGCATTCAAAGTCAATGGTTAGAAAATTCAAAATAGGATAGAATAGTCTTCAAAGAGGTGGAAAGGGAAGATTAGAAAGATAAAGAATCAGTTGACTTTGGCTTAGCCAAAAGTTGTAAAAAAAAAAATATCAAAACTTATAATAAAAAATGGCGCAAGCGGAGGATTTTGAGGAGGCTCAAAGGTACCACTATGATAAGTCATACCCTGAGGTATAATCCTAAACTTCTTCTTTTGTTTTATTTTTATGTTTAATTAGCAAGTTAAGGAAAGCCGAAACTTAGAGGTATGTGAAAATAATAGAAGTTGTAGTCAAGATAAATTTGAATTTAGAATCTCATAGTATAAATTTAGGCGTTTCCAAAAATATAAAATTCATAAAAATCCAACTTAAAACAAGAAAGATATTAATAAATGAAGTTTTGAACTTGAAATGGATGAAACTTAGGAATTTCATCCATAGGAACCAAAAACCAAGAATTTAAGTAGAATTTAAAATTTAAAATTTATGGATAAAAAATAAAGTGAATTCTAAATTATAGATTAAGGTAAAACTACGGATGAAGTTTGAAGGGCCGATTAGCGGTCAAACTTCATCCATCAATAATTTTGTGTAAAGAGGTCCGATTTTAAAGTGTAATATCAATTTTAAAATCTAAAAATAGTACCTCCAGGAAGAAAATAAATAATTATTAAATATAATAAATTAACCATGGTTGTCCCAACACTTGTTTATTTGTATGTAAAAGTATCATGTAGTGCACTTATTAAATAGATCTAAGTTCTATACAAAGATCCACTACTTGGAAGGCGTAGTGGACACATGCTTTTACACCTCATTCCAACAAACATCCACATTAAGCAAGAACCTGGTTGTATTTGGTTTACTTCCAGGGATGGGTAGATAAACACTTACATAGTATTATATCATTTATAATCTCTTTACATGTAGACCTAATTTAATTTGATATCCAACAAAATTTCAGAATTGCAACAAAGAGTAGACTTGGCTAAAGCGTGGGCTGCTTCCATTGTCAAAGCTATCGACCCCTTGGATCTCAGAAACTACCAGTAAGACTGACTCTGGTGGAAAAATATTTGTTGGAGACAATCCTACTGCTTGCATTACTTCAATTCCTGTAAACAACACCTTGGGAATACAAAGTAGGTCTTTTGGGCTTCTTGCTTTACGAATTTGTTGTTCCCTAGATCTTTGAAGTGCTTTCTTTGTGGAATACTTTGTACTGGACTTCCTCCTCCGCTTCGATTTCTCAAGTATATGGGAACTACTTTCAACTCTAGACATTTGTGCAGTATGTTGAATTGTTGATCTATCTATCCCTAAAGTGAGAATTAGACATACGAGATAAGCACATATATATATATATATATATATATATTGTGCACTCTACACGTATCTTTTGTTCAAAAGTTCATAAGCTAGTCACAAGATTATTGATGTTTTTCAAGGCGTCTCTGCATATGCAGTATTTTATTTTTAAAATTGAACTCCCTCAGTGAGAATCTTATTGAATCTCCACATTAATGATATAACACAAATTTTCAGGATTTGACGGTTTTTGAATAGTTTGCATCCCTTTCCAGATGTACCATATAAATGTTTTCCTAACTCGTTTAGGTCCTAATGTTACAATTGATGACAATGTCTAAATATGGCAATGTACGAGGTTGCGTTTATGGCCCGTCAAAATAGGTATCCGTGCCACTCACACAATGTAAGGTACTGAGATTAATTGTTGAACTTCTTATTTCATTAGCCTGTTTGCTTGTGAACGAATTTCTGTCTTGCACTGAACCGCTACAAATATTAGATAAATCAGTATTACAGTTTCCAATTTTTTAGCAAGCTCTCTCCAAATATTTTAGCAAGCTCTTTCTGGATATTTATATATTCTGGACTTTCACAATCTACCCATTTATTGTATTCTAGTATGGAAATTGCAACTTCAACAATGTGCGTATTGCAATTGTTCTACATTCTCATCACCACTTCATATAACAGATGCGGGATACAATAGTCCATATTTATACACTCAAACCTCCTGAAACTGACGGCTTTAAGTTTCATTATGATATGCTTTTCTAACTAGACTACGATTATTGTAAATTTTCGAGTCCTTTGCCAGAGCTTCGTACTCTTACTTATCATAAATTATGTTAACTGGGTCTCCATCCTACTAGTGCTCTAATTATATTGTGTGATGTTGCAATTGTGACATTATTCTAACCCTCAACGGATCCACCTATTCTTCGACAAGTAACGAACTAGTCTATCGTCTATTTGGTTCAGTCATCTTGCATTTGCCTTCGTAGTCTGTGTAAGTGCTTCATCTTCAGGTATTGCGTTTTTCTGGTGCCCCGCATCTACTACGTTCGTCTCGTAGTGTAGTATTCATGATGTGGTCGCCTTTATTGCACTAAGATTCTTCAAGAATTGGAGTTCAATGGCACTAGTGAAGGCAGATGGTAATTCCGTTCCTATCACATTTCCAGTTGGAGAAAAGGGCTACGCAATTGTCAGTGCGTTCCGTTTGAGTATTAGATTCGGTCTTCTAGAAAACACGTTGCATGTTGATGAGGAGATATTTGATAGTATTAGCGGAGAATTGACTCATACGCTTGGTCAGGATCATGTACCGGGGAACTCAAAGGAATGGCATTTGAGGCCCGGCAAGTATATGGCTTGTGAGTTAGCTGATCGATTCGTGGCGGAATCAAGCCAAGGGGGCACCCGGAGAGTGTAATCTACTTCCACTCCCCACACACCTATTCATATAGGCGTAAAAATAGAGTCGGTTTGGTGTCATCAAAACTTTGAAGTTAAATAAAACATTACCAAGTAGTAGGATTTTTCTTAGATGAATTATTTTTGAAGTCTAGTTTTGACATTAAACATCCAATTTCAAAAATGAATGATTATGATTTTTCTATTCAAGATTTCGTGCAAGGGTTTCCATTGCAAATCTCGATTTTTCTAATTTTGAAGGCTCTTGGAAATGAGCCACAAGTACTTTAGATTTTGGAGGAAAAATGACATTAGAAATTCATTTAGGAAATTGTGGAGGAGATTTTGGGAACGGGCATATTGATTGAAAGTACGCATGTCATGTCTCTTTATATCATTTTTTTAGGTGACCAATTCTTTAGATTTGACATGTCAAAACATGCTTGAAAGATTTTTAATTACTTTCATAATTTTACGTTGTCATGATCAAATATTGTCATAATTCAATCCATAAGTGATATTATTGTGTTTTCTTTTTTTCCCCATCTGCTTCCTGGCTCCCTCCGCCTTGAGTTCCCGAACGCCATAGCTAGCTCGAATCCCCTTCTCCACATGTTTCCTTCGCTTCTCTCTTTTAGGGTTCCCTTCTTCCTTTTCCACCCCATCAAAAGAGCCACGCATCTTCTTCTTCTACTTCCTCTTCTACTTCTTCGTAGGTTTTCAGCGACTCTGTTGTCGCAAACGGCCACAAACAGGGTTGGTGGGTTTTCCGGATGGTGATGGTGGAGCCTCGCAGCGTGTTTTTTCTAGAGAATAGTTAAGCCTTTGGCTGTCCTCACGAACATTTGGAGGGACTTCGTGTTTAGTGGGATCTGGCGGATAAATTTTGCCAGAAAAAACACGCACACGCTGGAACTACTTACTGGAAAGCCTGGGCTGATGCTTCCGAGCTTCGGGTAACGCGCACGCTGTCTTGCCTTTGCCTTTGCCTTTGCCTATGCCTCTCCCTCTGCCTCTGCCTTTTGCCTTTGCCTTGTTGGGTTGGGTTGCAATTCAACAGCAAAAGGGTTAGGATGTGGTTACCATTGACAATCGGGTTGAATGCCAACTAGAACTAGAACAAGGGTTTGAGAGTTCCTGCCGGAAGGCTCCGAATTCTGCAATTGGTAGGGATGCTGAAGGACCGCGTGAACAAGCTGCGTAACGGCTCTGAAATGCGACTGGACACAAGTGCTCTTCAAGGTTACCCCGACCGCCACATCAAAGTCTCTCGTCGTTTACAGGACCGTGATTTGCTTGCCTCTTTTGACCCAGTGTGTTCTCACGTCATCGATCATGTTTACGTCGGAAGTGGCACCGTGGSAAGTTCTCGCGAAATTCTTCTTTCCAACGGCATCACCCACATTCTCAACAGTGCAGGGTACGCTTGCCCCGAGTTTTTCCCTGAAGAATTCGTCTACATGACGCTCTGGCTCAAAGACAGCCCCTCAGAAGATATCACCAGCGTCTTATACTTAGTCTTCGACTTCATCGAAGGAGTACGGAAGCAAGGGGGTCGTGTGTTTGTCCACTGCTGCAAAGGCGTCTCCAGGTCGACTTCCTTGGTGATAGCTTACTTGACTTGGCTCCAACGGTGTACATTCCAAGACGCGTTCAACTTCGTGAAAAACGCAAGAGCGGTGACTAACCCCAACTTGGGATTTGCGTGCCAGTTGCTGCAGTTCCAGAAACAGCTCCAGAATGCGCCCTTGTTGAGCAACAACAAACTGCGGGTGTACCGGATGGCGCCCCATTCGGCGCATGATCCGTTGCTCCTGGTGCCGAAGAAAGTGACGGGAGTGGAGATCATGACGTTTGATTCACGAGGGGTGTTCGTGATTCACGGRCAGAGGAGTTTGTATGTGTGGCATGGGTGTGTGGCAGATATGAGGATGGCCAAGGCGGGACGGGAGTTTGCGGATCAGTTGATTCGGTATGAGAAAGTGGAAGGGCCGCCGGTGGAGGTTTGTGAAGATGAGGAGTCGGAGGAGTTTTTTGAGCTTCTGCGAACGGGGATTTTTAGTAGAACCAGCAGTGATATGTCGTCGTTTGGGGATGCTTTACAACCACAAAAAGGGGACGAAGCTGCTGATCCTCATGTTATTGATGGAGAGGTTCTTGTGAAGCGTTTAGAAGGGTTGCGTCCCAGTGAAGGCCAAGGTGAAGCAACAACAACAACAACAACAACAGCAGGAAAAGCAGCAGGAAAAGAAGAAGCAGAAGGAGCAGTAGCAGAAGGAAAAGAAGGGGCTTCCTCTTCTTTGTTGAATCAAGAAGACGGTGTGGATAGTCACAGTAGTCCAAGGAAACGGTTGTGCAGGTTAAAGACGTATGCTATCTATGACAAGGACTTTGAATTGTTTGAGCAYGCCAAAGGGGAAAAGTCCGGGGAGAGGTCCGGGGAGAAGCTATCACCGGGGTTGAAGGACAATGGATGGAGACGACTCAAGGAGAAAATCTTTTTAGGGGCTTCTTCGGATGTGTCGGTTTCGGTTTCGGATGTGGTAGAAGAGGTTACCGCCATTCCTTCGCTTTGAGGAGGGTGTACAGGGATGATGCTACTCCTGGACGTGAAAAATTCTCACACTGGTGTTGGATTATGGACTGTGTTGCTGTCCCAAACCTTGAAGGAAGTGCTGTTTTGGGACCTGACAGTTAAAGTGACTGGTCTGGTTGCCTGCATTTTGTGCGGCCCTCTTGACAAACACAAACGAGCCAACAACGGAGGTCAACAACAACAACAAGGCTGTGACCGAGGTTTATCAGAGCTGGAGGTTTATCAACACCGAGTATTCAGCAGACGAAGAGGGCTCTACACGACTGAAGAACTGGCTTTCCTGGTTTTGACTTATACATATACAGAAGGGGCACCGACCAGTGCTACAACACCAAATCGACGGACTGTGTGTGTTGTGTTGGATCACACACTTCAGGTGCCTTTTGGTAGATACCATTCTTTGAAGCACAACCGTTTCAGAAAAAAATCTGAGTTGCTGCTTGCTGCTTGCAGATCATGCCTTTTTTTTTCTCTTTTTTTTCTTTTTTTTTTCCTTTTGTCGTCGACAGTTGTGTAAAGTTGTTCTGGAGCTTTTTTCCTTTTGGGGGTTTAGTCATTCTGGAGATCATGCTTTTGAGTTTTGTCCCGTGTGGCAAGCAGGTCGGTCGGTATGATGGAACTACGTGAGAAACGAGTTTGGAATTAATAGAAGTCATGTACTACCCCGCTCACTTGGTTCTTTTTTATGTCTTATGGTTTAGTGATGATTGGAATTCTATTGAGGAGCAAATATCTGCTGGAGCACAAACTAGTGTTGCATCATTCTTGAGTTTGGCAGGGTGGTGTGGTGGTTCTATTACTTTTTATGGAGAGGTGTGGATGCAAACTTGTAAACTGTGGCTTCATGTTGAGGGGCATTTCCTGGGCGACTGTTTATTATTCTTATTCAAGGGATGATGGTGTTCTCGTATTAGCAGAGACCTACTGTGCCTGTCTTAGTTTTTATGGCGAGGATATTCTTCATTGAACTTCATTCATTATGTGTGAACGAATGATGCTAGGATTTGTTGCACAAGCAGAGAATTTACATCCTCACATTGCACGTGCACGTGAACTTACATGTATGGCTTGACTGTGGTGTTGGCCTCTGAATATTTGGCTAAKTTTTGTAAATAGTGAATGACAAGGAACCCTTTTCTACTTCAATTGATCTCCAGCTTGGTCGTTTCTCATTACTGTATATGAAAAATCTCTTACGTATGATAGCTGTACTTTCTAAAATTGTTGTTTTGAGTCACAAGTTAACCCTGTAAGGACGCTCTGGACTGGACCAGAGTGATCCTATGGATGACTTCATTTTTTAACTATAGAAAAAGAAAATGCATCTGTTGGTCCAAGAATTAGAGAATTTTGGTGACTACCTTGGTTATGGGGTGTTGCATCCTTACACTTTAGACTCGGATCCTAATACCTCAATTCCGAATCACCATTTGAGAACTAGAATTGTCATTATGACTGGGAAGGCTTCACGGCTATTCAAAAAAGAACAGAGGAATTCGTCTGATTAGGCATGGTCCTGTCATGGAGATTGCATAAAGCCTTTTGACTGGGGTCCAAGCTCATTGGAATGAAAATCCAAATTCGAGAACTATAATCATCATTATAAGCGAGAATGTCTCAAAAAAGGAAACAGAGGAATGGATATAGCATATCAAATATGAGACTCTAACAACTCAACAAGTAGAAACAGCGGATTGTAAATAGTCAATGAGAGAAGCGCCCTTAATAAATTAAACAGTGATGAATACATACTCCAATTCTATTTTACTCCTATTCCCATGAAGCTTTGAATTCCATTCCATCTCGCTAACATTATGCACATCAAAGGACGCCCTACAAGTCGACCAATTCTTATCCCTTTCATGTTTCCAAAGGCGAAATCTATCAGATGCAAACACACAGGCTAATTCTGAATGAAGGAGCTGCCAGTAACACACCAAATCCTTACTTACTCAAGAAGAAGAAGAAGAACTCTGACCCCAGCGCCAGTCAAAATTCTCCGAAATTCTTACTCTTACGAGAAAAATGAAGACTAATTGCAGCCCTAAGACCACAATGCATAAAGAATCTACCAAATTCTTTCTTACACAAGAAAAATTCTAGCCCTAAGACCAAACTGAATAAAAAGAGCCTGTTACGAGCAATTCCACTAGCTACGGCCGATGTCCTTTCCAAACAGAAACTCAGCAATTGCTCATGAAATTTATACGGGCATTGAGATTCCCTCCAACTTTACCACAAGAAATTCAACAGTCCTCAACCAATGCCTCTCAACACCACACCAAGAAACCACAAGGAATCCCTGTATAGCGCATTAATTCACAGCATCAATCCATTTCACACACCGGTTTCCAGAACTCGACATTAGAGCTCTGAGGATCCTTGCAATGAGCCTGTTCCGAGAAATTCCGCTAGCTAACTAAGCCAATTGCTGAATTCAAAACACAAGCTCTGTGATAATTCCTCATTAAATTATAGAGGCATTGAGATTCCCTCCACCTTACCACAAGAAATTCAAAAGTCCTCCACCAATGCCACACAACCCCAAACCAAGAGACCTCAAGAACTCCCTACATCCCGAATCAATTCACAGCATCACTCAGTATCACACACCTATGTCCAGAGCTCCACATTAAAGCTCCAAGGCTCCTCGCAATGAGCCTGTTCCGTGCAATTCTACTAGCTACCTTTCAAAACACAAACTCTGCAATTCCTCRTACAAATCACACAGACATTGAGATTCCCTCCACTTTACCACCAGGAATTGAACAGTCCTCAACAGTCCTCAACCAATGCCACACAACACCAAATCAAGAAACCACAAAAACTCCCTACATCCTGCATTCATTCACAGCCTCAATTTCCAGAGTTCCACATTACAGTCGCATTGTAATTCAACAGCGTACACACGACACTGCGAGCGTGGAATTGCAGAAGAGTAGAAGTTTCTTTTACCAGAGGAGCTTCTTCGCCAAGAAGCGGAGACTATAGCGCGCGCTCGGGAGGCTGTGGCGACGGGCTGTTGCGGGCCCGCGGCGCAGGGCACAGAGACCGCCATGGAGGGAGCTGCAACCACCATGGCTCCTCGGGGAATTAGGGTTTGGCGATTGAAGAKGAGCTTGTGGCTATGGCGATGGAGGTGCAAATGGCAAGGGCAAGGGCGATGGCGTTAGCGATGGCGATGGCGGGGTTGTGCGAAGCGGATGAAGAGGCTTGTGGTGGAGGAAAGCAAAGTGGATAGGATTGATACTCGATAGCCACGGACGGCGTTGCGACACGCTGGACCCCTCCTACTCAACTTACTGACTGAATCGCTCGCTCCTGAATTCTCAAATGGGCCTAAATTTAGTGAAACTTCTACCAAATTTGAATTTGGGGGGGGGGGGACATATTAGAAAAATCTCTAATAAGGTAGGTAAACCTAAAAGTGCCACTTATTGGTACTACGCCTAGTTACTGTTATTAAGTTGTTCAAATTATCATATAGTTTTATTGGCAAATGAAAGCACAATCCAATGCACCAAAAAACGCAACATTTGTATACAATATGCAAAAGTAATTAACCCCTAAAGGACCAACATGCGTTTCTTGGCAACATAGAAATTTTGGGCAGGCACGTGTGACTAGAGATCTGCATATTTTGGGCTGAAATTTTAGCAGATTGTGGGGACGAGGAATATCTTTCATATGCACAAATTTCATGACATTCGAAAATATGAGTCAAAACTTATTGCTTAATATGTTGTTTGTTTCTCAACTCGGGTAGTCCGGGCAGATCTGAAAAAATCACTTTTTTAAGATATAAAAATTTGAAATTTGTTCTTCAGATTTATATGTACTCAAAAAATTTTGAATCATTGTGTTTCAATAGTTGAGATGAAAGTTATGAGGAGTGTTTTGACGTTTTAATTTGTCAAAAATAGGAAAAAAAAAATTCAAAGAAACTAAAAATTGGACATTTGGAAAGACTTCTTGATGAAGATAATGTACTGAAAGAATGATGTTCAAACTATTTTCAATGTTCAAAACTGTGCGCGCAAAAAAGCCATGTTTGCATGAGCATGGAGGACATAAAATAATGTTTTTGTAAATTTCCTTCGGTGAATTCATGCATTCCTAGTATAGAAATAGACCACAAAAATTTCAGCTCTTGATCATTAATTTTGGATACTCCCCAGTGCTAAAAACCCCTAAACCACAAAGTGTGACAAATTAGCTAAATTCAAATTTAAATACGAAATGATTTTTGAAAAATTCTGAAAAATAAGGGATCTGATTACAATCAAGTTAGCCATCTCCAATAAAAATTTCATATTAATTGGATTCATGCTTCAAAAGTTATAGCACATGACAACTCAGTCATTCCAATTGTGACGCAAAATAGTACTAGTCTTTCTTGCAATCACCCATTTGCAGTTTCATTATTAGTCTTTTGCGATTAGATTCTAGATTTCTATATTTAATTGTATAAAAACATGCAACTGAGGAGAATTGTTTAACGATGTCCTCTAAGCAAAAGTTTTAACTTGTGATTCATAAGTCATGTCTATAGGGTAGAATCTACTTCCAAATCTATTTCTATCATAATCAATCTTTATGAGCAAATATTTAAACAAAATATTAAAAATTTCTTCTAAAATTGATTGTATAGGTTGATAATTTGTCATATTCATAAGATTTATTGTTCTTTAATATCAAATTTTTGTAATCTAATTATATTGAATTTTTTAAGTTAATTTTAATTAATTTTAATTAATACTGTTTTCACATGCCTTTTTTTGCAATAGGAAAAATAACCTTGAGGTAGAATATACATATACACTTTAAATATTGAATAATTGCAAAAAAAAAGTTTTTTATTCTATWCGTTATGAATTCKGAAGAACTAATTCARAAATMTRCATTAGGTCAATTTTTGATATAAAAATCTCATTCAATTTTCAATGAGTGAACATCTATATATTTAAAAATTATATTATCAACATTAATCAATTAAATCTTGTGCCAATTAGATATTTATTATTTAATATCATCTACTTTCTATTTAAATATTATATAACAATTTTTTTTTTAAATGAAGAATATTAAGGGGTTGAAAGATTTTAGATTTCAATTTTCAACTCCTATATGATTGAAGGTGTTTTTTAAGAGAAATTGTTGAAAATTGCCGTTTTCTGGTGCATAGACCAATTTGAAAAATCAAACTTGTTTTTTGAAATTCATCCAAATAGAAGTGTATAAGATTATTGTGGAAGTGGGTAAATTATTGTGTGAGTGGATTATGCGGGTTATTATGGTTATAACATTATGGTGACATAACAGCAGTTTAATTTTTTTGATTTATTGAACTACGAATGCAATGTTTTTCTCGCTGATTCTGATGATATATATTTCGGCCCCGTCTGGTTTCTATTTTTGACAAAATGGTCAATCAATCTGATCATTTTTCATACTGTGGAATCTTGGGAGGGTTTAATTTGAGAGAACTTCGGTAAGCCTGGAAAGGATCTGTATTATGGCTGGAATGTTTCTCACCCTGTGGTCAACGCAGGCCCAGGAGAATACGGACTTATTGGCGCAAGTCAGGGACAATATTTATGCTATCTTGAATGGGTAAGTTCCTTACATATTTGGGACTGGCTACTGTTCTCAGAGCTCATGGCTCATTTTCATTCTCATTAGTGACTTGATTTTCCTTCAGCTCTACCCTTATTRTTACATGTACGACGATTAATCAGGTTTCGATTAGGATTACCGTATACAAAAGCCAAATGTCTTTCACTGAGATCGTTATCTTCAATTTGCTTTCATGCTATAATGGTAGTGTCTTAAAGTTCTTTGACCTAATCTGGTAAAGGCAATCACTTTGGTACGTGTATTACACTATTTTAAAGTAGTTGAAATATTACTTCATTGTACTATTCTCATCGAAGGTAAAATCTTGGCCAGACAGTAATTTTGACCCTCATCAAGCAGTTTAACCGAAAGCACTTGCTAGACCAATACAAGCTCCACTACTTCCAACATTCAATGTACCAAAATTCGAACTAATGTGTGAAGTAGCCATGGTAGCTTTAATGCCTCTCWTAGTGACTCATATGCTGTATACATWGTGCAGAATGATGTCCATGCCAGGGATTATGAGCCAAATGCCTCCTC
Source organism: Pleurozium schreberi (assembly GCA_006891605.1). Classification (NCBI taxonomy): domain Eukaryota; kingdom Viridiplantae; phylum Streptophyta; class Bryopsida; order Hypnales; family Hylocomiaceae; genus Pleurozium; species Pleurozium schreberi. The sequence goes on along the minus strand of VACF01000232.1, from coordinate 204,315 downwards.
TGCCGGTGAAGCTGAACTCGGAGCTGGCAGACAGCATTCTTCCTCGACCTACCCCTCAGCCATCAGCAGCCTAGCAGTGAACCTGGTGTTGCATCAACTGATCAGGCCCTGGAATGGCCAGAGTTGAAGCCATACACAGACTTTGAACAATATACTATCAATTCGGGTACTTGAAATTCAACCGCTGAGCAGATTTTTCTGAATGATACTAGTTTTAAGACATAATGCCTCTAGTAAATAGATTGTTCCTACATGTTGGGACTTGATTTCAGGATTTTTATTTTAATCACCGGAAGCCAGCTGGAATGTCGAAATGAACATATTGATCCACACTTGAAAGTATATTAGTCCTTGACGTTGAGCTTAGGGTGTAGGGGGAAATGGTTAGTTCCTGTGAGGATAGAAACTGTACTCTTATTACTTCTTTTTCAGATTTTTTGTCATGTATATGTAATTTGATCAATGGTATCGGTGTGTATATCTAAAGGTTTAGGGGTGTCTCCAGAATTCTTAGGATTGTGGGCTTTGCTGGTCAAATTTTTGGTTGTAGCACTGAGCAGACGTTCCTACATGATACTAGTTTAGACCTATTGCCTCTGGTAAATAGATTGCTCCTACATATCGGCACTTGATTTCAGGGKTTTTCCTCTGTACCGGAAGCTAGCTGAAATGTCGAAATGAACATATTAATCAACATTGGAGAGTAAAATATTCCTTGCCTTCGGTTTTAGGGTTTAGGGGTAAGCTGCAACATGTGAGAGTAGACACTGTACTCTGATTTTTTAATTTTTGCAATATTTTTGTTATCTATATATAATTTGATCAAATGGTATCCTGTGTCTATCTACCACAGTTACGGATTTTGGATTGCGTGCCATATTTTTTGTGGATGGAGTTGGGATTGTCATGCTGCTCTCATCTGGTTTATTTACTGTTGCTATCTTTCATTTGTCAGTTTTGAGTAAGTACAGTACGGTACCCCCAACTTAATTGTAGTATGTGAACATGAAAGCCTATAATATCTGATTTATTCTTATTTATTCCTAGGTCTAAAATGAAGATGTTTGAATATATCATTGTTTTTGTTTTTGTTTTTCTTGAAACACATGGACAAATTCCATTGGTAAGGAAATAGTTTCTTGATTTTGGGTATATCAACAATCAATGTTCAAATGCTTTGGATTCTTCATTCAATCCACATTTCATCCAAAAAAAACGAGTGTAATTTCTAGTTGTATAGAGGTGGTCAACATTTTAGTCTTCTTTCAATTGGTCAATTTTAATGGTTGACAAGACCCAACAAAAAACAAAGTGGACATGGGAAAGGTCAAACACTACCCTAATGATGTTAATTAGTGTTAACTACACTAATTGATTTAAAATAGTCATAAGTTTTACTCTTAATGAATATTTTTACCAACTATAGGTCCAAAGTTTTCCCAACTATAGTACTATTAGGATCCATGCACTCCGTAAAAATATTCATGAAGAGTAAAAACTTATAGCATTTTAAAAATAGTTAGTATGGATACACTATTTAACATCATTAGTGGTGTCCTAAAAATAACAATTGTACTCAAATGCATGAAGGGTCAAAGTTTGATTCTAAAAGCGTGTCTTCCACGTAGGTACATAACTGAATTTGGAGATGTACACAGTGTGTAGATGGCACTTTTAGTTTAGTGGCGCTTTTGGGTTACCTACCTTATTTCATCTTTAACTTTTGAATCCTTAAACCATAGTTCAAGCTTGTGGGTTTTAGTTTTGGAAGAATTGGTGACAAAAATAAGTTTTGGCATTTGGAGGGACATTTCAACCAACCAGGCCTAATTCTATAGTGAATTTGGTTGCCTAAGCATTGCATTTAGACTGCAAGTCAAAATACTATTCATTATTCACTTCTGCATGCCATAACCAAACAAATTTTTGGCAAGCAACAAGAAGACCCATGCCACACTTCAAGGACATTTTTTTATCCTCCTTTAGATTGCACGTGAGATCATGGATTTAGCTTTTTCAAAGGAGATGATGTCACACAGTATCAAAATGCATGATTTCCACGGCCACCAGTCCGTCCTTCAAGGATTAACCCTTAAACAACGCCGCGGACGTTTATTGTCCTTTCGATGACAAAAAACTCATCTAGTGAGTGGACACTCACTAATTTTCATCCGTTTCTTTTCTGAAAGTGACCACATATATGTCAATAATCATGGGAAGTCAAATTTAGTGTTTTTAATTGCTTCCATATTTTTAGGTAGCCCTAATTCTATGAAGATAGTAAAGATTTTCACATGAAAGTGTTTTGTGCCACGCTACCCTTCTCGCAATTTTTGAATGGGTAGCATGAGGTATTGGTTTGTACAATTTATCCAAAGCTAAACATGTGCATGAACATTGTTTTTCCCCTCGGTCAAGCACTACATATTGCACCCTGCCTTCGCCCGCGGTGATAAGTCAGTCCTTCAAGGGTTAAGGGTTAGGCACATCGGCACAAGAAGAAGTCAAAAGTGGCACTTTGGGGGGGGGGGGCCCACCTCCATTGCAATCCAAGGTTTTTTTTTTCTGGCGATTTGGTGCAAAATTGCACCAATTTTTTTTGCCTAGCACCAAGCCTATGGGAAAAAATTAGAGAAATTTAGGATGAAATCGCCAAGAAGCTTCAAATGCAAAACATCTATTGGATGAAATCGCCAAATAGTGGATGAAAATAGAATTATAGATATGTAATATGATGTTTTCTATCCAATATGTGGATGAATGTTGAAACTTGGAGCACCACTATAACATTTAATATCGCCACTATGACGTTTCATGGAAAATGAAAAAAAAAAACCTGCTGCAACCCCAAAGTCAAGCTCCTAATAAGCCACGTCCATCCCATCTAACGCCCTGAAGTTCCCTCCAGCTTCTTTGCCGTATGACAGTTGGTGCTCCTCACAACAACACTCTTATTACTATTCAAATCCAAACAGTTGAGATTGAGTTCTCCAGTTCTAAAGTGCAAGAAAAGAAGCCACTATCTTTACCCAAAAGTCAGGAGTCCTCACACCCCGGAAACAACTGAATTGACTATTGTAATGAATTTTTTTTTTTTTTTTTTTTTTTCTTCCTTCCTTCTTGTGAGCGGGCAAAGTTCCCCAAGGAAACTATAGTGTCAAATAAGAAATTGTATTGCTACATGGACCGGGTGGGCGGGTGGAGGAGAGATCGAGTAAAAATGGCATACATAGTGACGTAGTGATTCCCTTCAAGTTGACCAATCTCCCACCAATGGGCTTGTGAAATGTGAACCTTGAAACCCGACTTCCCCGCTCATTGAGGCTGGCAAAACAATCAGTGTTCACTTCTTGTTTTCTAGTGCTTTTTCTACCGGCCCAACTCACACGGCAAGAGGCTTCTAAAAGTCCTATGATACGTTGATGTAGACGGAGTTAAACAACAAGTTCAACCTTTAAACGTGGAGGCGTGTGTGTGTGTGTGATGTTTGATGAATGACAACGAATTCTTGTGTGTGTAGGACAAAAGTGCAACTATTCATCCTTGAAATTAGGGGGCAGAAAGGCGAAATCTTCTTTAGTATTTTGACTTCTAATGCGTTTTTTTTTTTTTTTTTGAAACCAATGATTCCCACAACATCAAAATGGATGATTTCCTTAACCCTTAAACGTTGAGGCAAATGTTTTGTGTCTCATGGATGATAGAATCTTTTTGTGTAGGACAAAACTGCAACTATTCGTCCTCCTTGGAAATAGTTTGACTTCCAATAAGTGCTTTTGGATTCCTTTGAACCAATGATTTCACAGTATCAAAGTGGATGATTTCACAGTCAATAGGGTTCATCCTTCAAGAGTTAAGGATTGATACATGATAAATTTAGTGCAGTGCAATGCCTGAGGAGGCGGGCATTTCAAGGGAAAAAAGGGGCGACGAGGAGGGCGGAGTCCAATGAGAAGGCACGTTCTTTCCTAAAATGTCCGACGAAGAGAGGCATTGTCTGATGTAAAACACCGGTGGTCAACAAAATAATCATTTTTGAATGGCACAACATTTTTGGATGAAAAGTACATATTGCTCGATTACAAGGGCAAAATTGCATAATCAGGCACAATGCGAATGGAAACTCTAGTTGGGGCACAAAATCCTCTTGCACAATAGAGTTATTTGTAAAGTAGGCTAAACTGGGGTTTAAACCCACCACTTTTGTGAAAAAGCAGGTTTCGTAAAAAAGTCACTCGCAGTCAACACACCCAAAACAGAAGTGGGTACGAAACTTTTTTTCGCATGGTAATGGCGCCTAAAAAAGATTGAACCCCACTTTTGAGGTCCGACGTCGCGGGCTTCTTTGTAGGTGTTCGGTGAGGGAGGAAGTGCCGTCGCTGCGGGGGGGGGGGTTTGGCGAGGGAGGAGGTGCCATCGCTGCGAGAGGGTTTCATAAGTACTCTAAGGAGGGAGGAGTCTTGAATCGAGAAGTTGGTTAGAACCTTGAATAGGCTTGGAGTGGATCTCAAAGATCGCAACACATCACGGACACCTTCGTGAGGATTCACTGAATCTTGTCCACCATCCTTCCATTCATTACTGTGGAAAAACTCAAGTATGTTCAGAGTTGCTATTTGAATGGCTAACAATGCTTGTTCCTCATCACTCTCTCACGAGGAAGAAGATGAATTCGAGGAGCTGGAGTTGCTCTCCATTCCTACCCCAATAAATCAAAGTAGAAACAAAAATGTACGCTAAAAATTCAGTAATTGAGATTTGCAAGCAGCAACAGTGACATCCTAAACCCAAATATCCTAACCTAATGCAAGGATGAGCAAATTTGAGGAGCCCTCGACGATCACAGGTGCATGCTGCTCAAAAGCACAGAGGAATTGCCTGTGACACCTCCAGTACTTGGAACCCTAATCGTCGTCGCTACCACGCCGAGAAGGCAACACTGCAGCAGCCACGCGGTATCGCAACCAGGAGACGAAGTGCGGCAGCTAGTCCGGTAGAGTGGACAGGTATCTCCCGGGTATCACAAAAAAGTTGCAAGTTCGACTGGAGTTTGGAAACTCCAAATGACTTTTTGGTTCCACTCCTTACCCTCAGTTTTTTGGAAAAATTCTGTCCAAACTAGAGAGGACTTTACGAATAACTCTAATGAACAAGACAAATCTCAACAGTGGTTTAGGGCATCCGAAAATACAAAATAATGTGCAGACATCTCCAATTGGAATAATAGTGACACCTGACTGAAGGATGGAGGAAGCCACATTATTTAGCGCTGAGCCACACTATTATGCATTCGGAGAGCASGTAACGCAATATTTCTAAAATTATTTAGTGGTTTAATAATTATGATTTAAAATGTTGATTTTAAAAATGGTTTAATATTTTGGTTGTCAAAGAATTGGAAAGGCCAAGTGAACTCAAGTCTTTTGGGCTACACTGAGACTGTCAGAAATCAATTTATAAATTGGAACAAATGACTAGTCTGGATGCTTTTTTTAATTGTGCAGCATTGGGGCTGCCCCATGACCAGTTTAGTCACCTAAACTACTCCCATTATTGAACTAATAACTTAACCCCTAAAGGACCGTTGTCCCCTCGGATGACAAATGAGATTTCGGGCAGGTACCTACGGGCTGAATTTTTTTATGTAATTTTTTGAAACTTTTTTTGGAGATAGAAAAACTGATGAGCTTCATGGGAATATAATTTTTTTTTCAATCGGTGCCCGGGAACAAAAGTTATGCCCAAATAAGCTCAAAGCTAGGGAGACCGGGCAACAAAAAAAAAATTGCAAAAATTTGAATTTTTTTCTTAAATTTTTTTTCCTTGTAGATTATACTTTTGTATATCTGGAATTCTTTGATTCATCTCATTTGGATTTGTTATGAGAAAGTTATGGACAATCTTGGGTCCTACAAGTTATTTTCTCAAGAAGATATTGTCATTGCCCGAAACTCAAGATTGTCCATAACTTTCTCATAACAAATCCAAATGAGATGAATCAAAGCATTCCAGATATACAAAAGTATAATCTACAAGGAAAAAAAAAAAAAAAAAAAAATTTAAATTCAAATTTTTGCAAAATGTTTTTTGCTGCCCGATCTCCCTAGCTTTGAGCTTATTTGGGCATAACTTTTGTTCCCGGGCACCGATTGAAAAAAAAATAATATTTCCACGAAGCTCATTAGTTTTTCTATCTCCAAAAAAAGTTTCAAAAAATTACATAAAAAATTCAGCCCGTAGGTACCTGCCCGAAATCTCATTTGTCCCCCGAGGGGACAACGGTCCTTTAGGGGTTAACCCAAAAAGGACGCTGCGGACATTTAGTCTCCAATGAGTGACAAGGCATTCTCCTGTTTAGGATAGAAATTCACCTATTCATCCTTGAAATTAGTTTTGGAAAGTGGAGATCTTCTAGAGTACTTTGACTTCAAATGAGTTTTTTTGGTTTTTTTAATAACAAGTATTTCCATGGTTTTAGAAATGATGATTTCAACAAGAGCCTCCTTGCGTTCTTCCAGGGTTAATACTTGCATTCTTTGTTTCTACAAGGAACAAATGAAGTCATTCATCAACCACTTTGGGGCCTGAGGATCCTTCAAGGATTGACTTTGAAGCACTCAAACGTCCAGTATTTGAACCACTAAGAGCATCCCCATTGCGCGCGGCCCAAGGCGCACATCTGGGGATTGGCCGGGTCTGGACCCATTTATTTCCCCCGTGGAACACACGGAAAAGCCAAAAAGTTTGCCGGCCATGGCTAAATGTAGAGACTGGACGGTCAAATGGGGAGTTTTGGCCGTGGCTTGGTATTGGTTGATTTTGTCCTTTTCACATATTTTGAGATACTTTGGGGACATTCATTGCTTCTCCATTCTTTGTGCGGGTGAAATGGCACTCTTGGGGGTCATGTTGACTTGGTTCCCATGTCTTCAAGTTGCGGTGGGGTGCTTGCCAAAATGGAAGGCCCGGCTCACTCATTGGACATGCCAAGTGGGGCTGTCCCGTCCATTTTGGCCGGGTGCGTAGTGGGGATGCTCTAACAAATTGAAGCTCAGGTTTCATTTTCATTGCTCCTTAAATGAAAGTCATCCTAATTTGTGGAGATACTTTATCACTTTGTTATCCGACTTACTTTCCATTGTTTTCAAGTGCGTATTCAAACTTCTTCACATGTGGCTTTTATTGATTCAACACTTGCTTCCCTTTGATCCAAATCCAAAAAATCAATGTAGCCTAAACTCTTTGAACTTGTTTCTTGGAAAAGCTAGTTAGCAAGCAATCTTTGAAAACTTATCCATAAACAATAAGATAAGCTCATGGGGCTTGTTTTCAACTGAATTTTTGACAAAAAGTAGCTTAAGTTTCATATTTTATTTGGAATGTTTCAACCTACTAAATCCACTTTTATAGTGAATAAGTTTTTCAAACACTCCTTTTAGGCTGAAAAGATAAAGCTTCATTCATTGATTAATTTCAAATGCCCAYATTAGACAAAATTTGAACAAGGAGCAAGACCAATGCTCCACTTTAATAAATAAAAAATAATTTTCCTCTAGACTACCTACAAGGACATCAAATGTCTTTTGAGGATTAACCAGGTAGAACGAYGTACAAGTAGACACTAACTAGAGTGTGAATGGTAATGACTTTACTTGAGACTATAGGATGGAGAAAAATGTTTCTCATCCAATATTTTTTTGGAAGTTTCTTGAGTGAAAAGTATTGCAAATTTCGTCATTATTCATTATGAATATTATTGACTTTTTTGAAGAAGAAGATGCTTAATCTATGGATTATCCATGTAGTGTGTTAGTTTGATCATTTTTTGTTATTTACTCTTGAATCTTGATGTGAATTTTAGCCCTAAAATTTATATTTTTTGAATTTGACTCCAACTAGTGAATTACAATTATTAAGTTTAGTTTCTACTCCAATTCAAAATTTTGGAAATTTCATAAATTTCAATATTTTATAGCAATATGAACTTTGAATTATGGCTTGTTGAATTTCTAATTATTTTAGAATGATACAATAGCATTGATTTTTATCATGATGTTATACAATTTATAAACACATATGGTGAAAATTTCAAACTTTTTGAGTATATTTTGTATTTGACATGAACTTTCTTCATTTTTTTTAGGAAGTTCACAATAATTTTAAATTTTATCCCTCCAAAACTTTGAATATTTCACAACTTGTAATGGACATATGTTTTCATCACTAAAAATTAAAAACAAAATTATTCATTCATGTCTCCATAGTTGGCAAAGTCGTAGCAATCAGAGTAATGGATAGTGACTCTTGAAATAAATGGTCATGGGTTGTCTTTCTAAGGTTAACTAAGGGCTTCTTGCCATGTGAGTCGGGCGGTGCAAGTTCCCGAGGGAAGCTAGAGTGTCGAACAAGTAATTGTCTTGCTATGTGGACCGGTTGGATGGGGAGAGAGCGACTAAAAATGCCACTTGTAGTGGATTCTCTTCAAGTTGATCAATCTCCACCAATCTCCACCAATGGGCTTGTCCACTGATATCGGTGAAGCTTGCAACCCGACTTCTCCAATCACCAAGGCCGGCAAGACAATTGGTGGTCACTTCTTGTCTTTTAGTGCTTTTTCCACCGGACTGATGTACATGGCAAGAGACCCTAACACTAGAAGAAAACATGCACTCGCGGGACTACCGGATTTGGACATATGGAATCCAACATGATGTCCACTTATGTCAATGTGGACGTCCAAGTAGATCGTGTTGGACCTGATGTCCAGCACATATTAAGAATGACATGAGGACATCAGCATGTTGTAGGCTAGACATCCAAGAAATCATCGGTCAACGGGACTCTCAAATTGTGCCATGTGGTTGGAATTTGGGCGCCACGTAGGCACGGGCAGCCACATAGGAAAACTTTTCATCCATTCCTTTTGATGATGTGGCCTCTGCTTGTGTCCATTAACGCGACCTCCCTCCAAAAAAATCTAACGTGGACCCCAAAAATTTTTACATGGCGCATCCATGTCAACTGCCACGTAGAGCGCTTCACATGTATGTATATATATATATATATATGTTTTTTAATTTGAAGATGAGGAAAAAAATCAAGAATTTCCCACCCACCTGTGTTTTGTTCCAAAAAAATGAGTGTGAAAAAGGAGAAATTTTTTTGCACATATGAAAGCACCTTAATTGAAGGAAAAATATTAAGAAAAAAAAACAAAATTTGATATACATGTGTGACACGAGTCACACGACCTTAGAGGAATGAACTATTTCCAATTTTCTTAAGAAAGTTCACAAATTCCAATAAATTGTATTAAAAAACATAAGATGAAAATAAAATCAATAGTTTGACATCTAATAATTAGTTTGGCATGCAATGGAAAATACATCCAATAAAATTAGGTAGGAGTTTCCATGTGCAAAACACTGAAGAGTCCACCACCCCATTCATTGTCATTCACAGTGCTTCGAGGGTCTTGTGCACATCATGACCTCCATCCCCTTGTCTCACACGTGTCAACGCTGACGCGCCGTTGTTGCTAAAAACATTTTTCTAAGCCTAAAACACTCCTTTTAGACGTCGTCATGAACTAATTCTTGTCTCAATAGATGTCTAATGTGACATTTTCATGTCGCAAAAGACATCTAAGAAAAGACACGCAGTGAGTGAAGTCTTGAAATTGAACAAGTGGGTGAACTTGCCAGGTCAGCATCTTTTGGTCTGCCACGTCGTCACAATTGGGCACATGTGCCACATTAGTTGCCACGTCATCATTATTTTTCCATTGCCTGCCTAAAAACGGTTGCTCGACCGATTTTAATTGTGGGCAGCACTAATATTAAAAACCAAAATAATATTGGAAGAATTAATCAAGTTCAAAATGAATCCATGATGTTAACGTGGAGAAGAACGTTTCTTCAGATGACCATTTGAACATCACCATGTCTATTGTAGTGTCTCCACAAAAGTGGATGTCTACAACAACACCAACTCGTTTCTTTACTAGAATTTGCCCAATTTGCCTCAGACATCCACTGAAATCCCTTCCAGACATAGGAATGCAAGATGCGACATAAAGACATCCATTAGGACATGTGATGTTCATGCATAGACATGCTGATGTCAAGGCCGGACATAAAAAACACACACTTTTTCTTCCTGTGTAAGATAGGGGGCTCGAACTCCGATTGGGCATTTTGAACCGACCATGATACATAGGTACATTTTTCTTTTTTCAAAGTACAAATATGTACAAATAGTGTACATTCTAGGAGGTGGTTGCTTTTAGAGCCTTTTGGCATTTCAACTTCAAACTTTCATAATTAATTCCAAAAAGCTCCAAAAAATACGAAACAACTTGGGCCAGATGTCATTTCCTCTTGTCTTTCAACAAAAAATTACTAAAAAAAAAAATATTCCAAGATGTTTTACCTCCCCAAAATTCAATTTTAGTGCTTAGATGATCGCTTTATGGACCTCCTACCTTGCCATGTGGGTTGGATCTCTGGACACTCCATGTATAAAATTGTTAACCAACTTTACCATGTAAGAGCGGTCTAGTCACTATGAAACTCATCTTCTTTAGGATAATATTAATCATCTACTTAAAAGCATTCATTAGAAGTCAAAGTATTGTGAAAGACCTTCTCCAATTTTTGCACAGAATTCCAAGGATGAGCGTATGCACTTTTGTCTTACACAAAAGGATTCTCTCTTTGTCATCCATTGGACCATCTACAGTCCACAACGTCCTCAAAGGCTATTCGCATGAAACAACTAGACAGGATCTCGAAACCGGGCGCAGGGGTGTTTGCATGTCAAAAGCGTCCACTTGATTTTTGAATATGGAGCTCCGGTCCTTCCCTGGCTCTTCCATCCTTGAATTTAGGATTTCCAAACCCGCTCTCCCTCCCATCAACCCAACTTACTATTTTCATAAAAAGTATTCTCCACTTGTCTTTTTCTCTCTCCTATTTCAAGACTTGTCCTTGTGGCTCGCCTCATTCATTGGTTGTTGCATGTCATATAATTCCAAGAAAAGTGGATATTTTATTTGGAAAACCGGTTTGCATCCGGAAGCATGATATAGCTTGGACCAGACCTCAAAGCTTTGGTGCCTGGAGCTCCATATCGGGTCCAGTCCTTCATGCGAATAGGCCCTTAGAGCATCCCCACAGCCATCCAACATATGGCGCATACTCCATCAATAGCCGGGCCCAGCCTTTTTAATTGCCCCACGGCACACTCCACAGAGCCAAAAAAAGTGTCCGGGCCCGGCCAAATGTGATGAACACACCGCCAATTGGGGAGTCTTGTTTGAGCCGCATGATGATGATTTATTGTCTTTTATTTCAAGTTTCGAGGCACATTTGAATAGAAAAGTCTTTTTCTTTGTCCTTGCACATGAGGTGGCACCTCGGGATTTGGAAAATTCCAATTCCCCGTGTTGCTAGCCCGCATTGGAGTGGGGAACAATGGCAACGCCGGGCCCCGACAAATTAAAATCTACTTCAATGGCCACTGGCAATGTGTGTTGCTTGTGTTCAGGCGTGGGGATACTCTTAGAGAGCTAAAACCATCCTCCCTCAACAAAATGATACAATAATATGTGCCCTCCCCATATCCCCAACTACTAGTCAACTGACAATACAGTAGTTATAATCACCAGAGAATCATTGGATGGCTAGGAAGTTGCAATGCTAGTTCATTGGCTGAGTACGAAGTTGCAAGAGAGCCACATACATAATCATGCTTGCTCAGGGGGTCCCACTTCCCTTCCCTTCCTGTAAATAAATAATGGTTAACAATGTTGTGCAATTCCCAAACGGGGATACTGAAATGGCTTTCCCTTCTTGCTGATTTCCACCCGCCACGCTCTAAACTGGACTGAACTGTCTTCATTTGTGTCAACAAAGCGAAAGCCAAGAAGGCTTTTGCGAACTCTCCATTGACATTAAGGCGGTCCCCAACGGACTCCAAATCCTAGCCTGCACAGACAGATTACAGCTAGCCAAGCTTCCACCGGGTTTTTATTTTGGCACTGTAGCACTAAGGTAAGACAGCCCGTTGCGGTTATTTTTTCCATAGTGGTCACCATTGTGATTTTTTTAGTGGCCCCATTGTGATTCTTTTTAGTTTTGCAAGATCTGGGCCACAATCAATGTCTTACATGATAGTGATGGATTGATTAGTGACCACATAAGGCACTTCCAACTTTTCAATGTGAAATTCATTACAAGGATTGACTTTTTAGGCATTCCAAGTTAGAAAATATTGTGACTACATTAGGTAGTGAGATGACCATCATGGATTCAGATTTTGTTGGCTATGGGGTCGTCTACAGACCCTGTTGGGCCATGGAAAACTGAACACTTATTAAATTCCTAGCAAATTCATACTTTATCGAAAAATTATAATATCAATTCCACTTGCTGTTTGCCTGTTTCTCACACTTGTCTTTTAGTGGGGAAAAAATTGAAAAATTTCAACAATACCCTGAGGCCAAACTCCAAATTCTAACCACAATGGGATGCCTTACCTTGCACCATGCAGTGAATGGAGGATGGTCCCTCCAAATTTAAACCACTGTGACTTGTGACTGTGCTCCATGGCTCCATGGTGCCTCAAAAAAAAACTTGGCATCCACTTGCAGCGCTTGGTTTAATCATTTAAGGACATTGCATGTTCGAGGGGCATCTTGAAAGTCAAACATGAGTTTTTCATATAGTTTTTGATTTTTAATTGCTTTTAAGTTTAACTAAGAAGAATGAAGCTCCAATAATCTGTTTTTTTAATTCTAATTTTATTTTTTTCTGAAGGTTAAAAACTTGCAAATTTTGTGACACATTGAAGATACTAATATCTTCAAGCGGCTTAGAACATAAATTAAGTCGTCATCAGTAGAGCAGGCGGATGTGAAACTGATTGGCAGAGCTCCGTCCGTCGACGAACCTCGGACGAAATGATCCCATTGAAAATGGGAATTTCCAAAAACACAAAGTCCACGCACGCCAGACGACTGCTCGTGCGCAAGTCGACGTACCGAACCGACGTCCGTCCTTTCCTGCAGGAAAACTTTTTTTTAAAAGATTCAACAGGTCTCCGTTTCCGTGGAACTGCCGCTGACCTGATCCAAGTTGAAGGCGCTTGCAAGATCAATTGAAACGCCACCAGCGTTTCGAAGGTACTAATTCGAAGGCGTGTTACTGTAATAATTAGTAATAAGTTGCGTGCGTCAACTGAAGGAAGGACTGAAGCCGTCTCTCTCTCTCTCCTTCTACAAGAGAACAAGCCAGCCTGTTCAATTGTCTGTGTCCAATTGTCGATCATTTCCGGCATGCCTAACCCTTTAAGGACGGACCTATCGCCGTGGGGAAAGGCGGGGTGCAATATGTAGTGCTTGACCAAGGAGAAAAACATTGTTCACGCACATGATTAGCTTTGGAAAAATTGTACAAACCAATTCTAGATGCTACCATGGCACAAAACACTTTCATGTGAAAATCTTTACTATCTTCATAAAATTAGGGCTACCTGAAAATATGGAAGCAATTAGAGACACTAGATTTGACTTCCCATGATGATTGATATATGTTTGGTCACTTTCACAAAAAGAACGGATGAAAATTGGCAAGTGTCCATTGAGTAGATGAGTTTTTTGTCATCCAAAGGACACAAAACATTCGCAGCGGCGTTCATGGGTTAAGCCTTAAAGGACGGACCTATTACCGTCAAGAGGCCTGAGGATTGTGGACCGCCAAGTATTAGATGGTGGGATGACATAAATCAATTGATGAGATAGACGTTTTACGTCCTTTGGATGACAAAAAACTCATCTCGTGAGTGGATACTCGCCAATATTCATCCTTTCTTTTTGTGAAAAAGACCAAACATATGTCAATCATCATCAGAAGTCAAATTCCGTGTCTTAAATTGCTTCCATATTTTTAGATAGCCCTAATACTGTGAAGACTGAAGACAATAAAGATTTTCACATGAAAGTGTTTTGTGCCACTCTGCTCTTCTTGCAATTTTAAATTTTTGAATGAGCAGCATTAGTTATTGGTTTGTACAATTTTTCCAAAGCTAAACATGTGCGAGAACAGTGTTTTTCCCCTCGGTCAAGCACTACATATCGCACCCCGCCTTCCCCGGCCCATGGTGATAGGTCCATCCTTCAAGGGTTAAGGGTTAACACCAATTGTTCCCTCGGTTTTAGAAATGATGATTTTCAAAGGAACCCCCTTGCGTTCTTCTAGGGTCAATACTTTTAAAATTCTTAGTTTTCATATAATTTACAATTAAAATGAATCCAAGAAACTTCGACGTTTACCAAATGATCCCATTGGTAAGACAGTAGCCCACGCGGACTCTCCGTCCAAATAAATTGAATCCTTCATATCCACAGAATCTACAGAGAGAGAATCAGCGCAAGCTCCACTGCCTGTACTGCGACAACGCCCTCTACTACCCCAACCAAAGCTACCCTCTGGAGATTCACAACGGCTGGTTTTTCCTGCCCTGGCACCGGATGTTCCTSTACTGGCATGAGAGAATCCTGGCGAAGTTACTCGGGGACGACACGTTTGCGTTGCCGTATTGGGCGTACGACAATCAGCAGACGATAGAGCCGACGGCGAACACCGTGCCATGGGGGTATGCGAAAGAAGGGAGCAGTTTGTGGAACGTGAATCGGAATAACTGCTCCGTGCCGCCGTTCGTGGCGGACTTGGATACGAGAGGCTTGGGTTGTACCAACTTGACGAATGAGTTTGTGAGGACGAGGAATGATCGGCTGATGTATATTCAAGTGGGAATCGGGGCGCCCACGGCGGAGCTCTTTTTCGGGATGCCATACAGGTGCGTCACTCGGTACTGTCGAGATTGCACTGTCAGTGGTTACTTGTGTCGCTCGTTCTAAATGTGAAGGATTGTTTGTACGTTAGTGATTTTCCTTTAATTTCAGTTCCGAAATTTTAATTCATTCCGAAATAATTATATTGAATGATGTTCCTGTGATTCCTTGTTGCAGGTTCGGCGACTGGGGTGGAGTGAGTGGAGGAACCCTSGAGGACCAGCCCCATGGCCCCATTCACGCCTGGGTGGGTAACCAGAACGCTAAACCTCCGCGTAATCCCTACGACGACATGGGCAACTTCGGACGAGCGGCGGTGGACCCCTTGTTCTACGCGCACCACAGCAACCTGGACCGCATTTGGATGCTCTGGAACACCAAGTTCACGGATGGGAAGCGCACATTCCCCATGGATTCCGACTTCAACAACTCGCAGTTCACGTTCTACGATGAGGACGCCAACCTTGTGAAGATGAATGTCTCGCAGGTGCTCGACTACAATCTCCTCAAGTAAGTCAATGCAACCCTAGCTGCCTGCTTGCGACGCATTGATTTCTACTCTTCCTTAGCAACTGTAATATGATGAATTTCGTTAAATTGGCGGCATTACCGTAAATTGGCACATCAATGGCACATCATTCCATTAAAATGACGCTAAATAAGTTCGAAATTGTACGACATTGCATTAAAACGGCACAACATTTCATTGAAATGGCTCAGATTACCTCAATTTTTGGCGCAAAAATACCACCAATTTAATGAAATTCACCCATACTGTCCTATCACTCCCACTCGATCTCTGAATCCCTCGGTAGCCATTTCACGTCATTACGAAGTGGAGTACTGATCGTCAATATACACCAGTCGTTTTTAGGGTTTTGGGAGGATGAATTTCACATTTTTTTGGCACCGTAAKAAATGGGGTATCGCCAATTTCACGAAATTGACGTTTGATTATCTGAAATTTGATGAGTAATTTTCGGATTTCGTGATTTCGTAATTGATACCTGTTGCCATGATTTCATTTCCTGGTTTCTGGTGTCATGGGTTTTGTGTGATTTCTGAAGATTGCCTTGATCGATGTTGCATTTGATTTGACTTGTTGGGGATCTGAATATGTAAATGAATTTGAAACGCAGGTACAAGTACGAAGAGTTGGCGACCCCTTGGGTGACGGACGGCGTGAGGGCTGGCAAAGAAAACTCCATCCCGCGCTGCAACCCTTTGTCCGAGAGGGCCGTGAAAGCCTTGATCCGCCGCACCCCGAAACACACGAAGACGCAGGTGCTGGGCATCGGAGCGCCCATCACGTTYCGTGTGGACCGCCCCAAGCGCCAGAGCGTGGGCTCGGAAGTGCTGGAAATTTCGGGACTCGAAATTCCTGATAACTTCAATCAGGCACTTTGGAAAGCGTACTTCTTCTTCCCAAAGGCCCAGGTATTCATCCATCACTAAAACTTAATCACTACAATTGTCAATTTCGTTAAAATGGCGCCATTCTTGGGCCAAAAATGGCGGTATTATGTGCCATTTTAATGAAATGTTGTGCCAATTTTATCGTAATATTGCCAATTTAACAAAATTCACCATGTAAGTATTCCCTCCCTCTTTCCCTGGAAAATGTGAAATTCAACCGGGATTGACCCAATTGAAATCAATCTTCACGAGATGGAAATTAAAAGAGATGGAAATTAACTAACATTCATAGATGAAAACTATGGTGAATTTCATTAAAATGGCGATACTATGGTAAAATGGCACAGCATTTCAATAAAATGGTGCAAAATATGTTACAAATTGCATGACATTCTATTATAATGGCATGGAATACCTCCGTTTTTGGTGCAATAATACCGCCAATTTAACGAAATTGACCATTAAACTGAGACTCATGAATGAATTGCGTTCATTTGTCATGATGTTGTCCTGACCTCCTCTTTCCCTTTGCTTCCTTTGCAGGTGCCGAATGGGGCGGACTGTCCCGAGTACTTCGGGGCCATGAACTTCTTCCCCCACGTGGGGCAAGCCAGGCACAACCCGAGGCGCGTGTGGCGTGTGGCCATTGGGGAGAAGCTGAAGCAGCTGGGTCTCGACCACGTGGACAGCGTGGTGGTCACCATGGTGCAGACGTCCAAGCCGCCGGGACAAAACATCACCTTCAGCCGCATCAAAATCAAATACGACCTCAGCTAAAAACTTAACACTTAACACTTGAAAGCCRCGGCGGACGTTTTGTGTCCGAGGATGAAAAATTGTGTAGGACAGAATTACAATTTTTCATCCTCGGTGTTAGGAGTGGAAAGGGAAGATCTTTTCTACTACTTTGACTTCCAATGAGTATATTTGGCTTTTCAAAGTAGATGATGTCACACGGTATCAAAAATGCATGATTTCCACGGGCAGTTGTCCGTCCTTCAAGGGTTAAAACAAGTTAGATATTAGATAGATAGATCATTACAGATTGTCGATTGATTCATTCGATTGACACATACTTACAATTAATTGCAAATTAAAGGAATTTTAAAATAAACTAGCTAGCTCTAAAGCGCTTCCTTGCTAGCTAGACTATCGAATGATACGTACATACCTTCCATGTAATGTATGTATGATTCTTTCAAGATTTGAATTGAGTTTAATTGAATTGATCATACATACCTTCCATGTAATGTAATGTATGTATGATTCTTTCAAGATTTGAACCATCTGAGTTTGATTGAATTGATTTCATCATGACTTCAGGGACTGTACCTTAAGTTCCCTGATTTTCCTTTTATGGTGAATTTCATGAAAAAGGTTGTATTTGTGTGCCATTTTTGACATATTCCATGGCATTTTAATGGAATGTTGCGCCATTCTACAGGAACATTTCCATTTTAATGAAATTCACCATATTATGATTGTATGTCCTCTCCATTTTAATTGAGTGAATGCATAAGTTACGGTTGTGATCGTGGATATCATCATCCCATTTGGCACTGTATGACGTCATCTATTCAAAAACCAAAACTAAGTGCTCATTGGAGATTTGGAGGTCAAACTACTGAGTGTGCATGATCTCCCTTTTGCACAAAATTCTAAGACAAATGAACAACTGCACTTATGTCCTACGTAGAAAGATTTGTTGTCATTCATCAGCCAAGAAACAATTGCAGAATCGTTGAAGGTTTAAGCAAATGATTCATACAATGACCAACTGCATTCTAGGATTAATGYGAAAGGATGTAGCCCGAGATGTAGCCCCTTTGGCCAAGGACAATTAGTTAACCTTCGAACAATAAGCCCATCAATGTAATTGCAATGGATTACAAAATTATCCTCTAAGAGGATGAAAAAGTGCTGTCCTCATTTCATAACATTCAATAGCATGTACTATCACTGCCTTGGCTTTACAATAGACAATGTAGAATATTCCACAATGAGCATTACTTCATCAATAGCTAAGTGGACAAGTGGAGGCTCAATGTGATGAACAAGGTGCATGAAAGAAAGGTAGTAGGCATGACTAGAGGCTATTGAAAGTTATGCATTTAGGAATTCTTTGGAAGAGACAATTTGTTGGATTAAGGCGTGAGGTAAGACAGCCCATTGTGGTCAAAATTTGGAGTTTGGCCTCACGGTATTGTTGAAATTTTTCAATTTTTTCCCCAGGGGTATCACCATCAAGAGAAACCAACTTTACAGATTCTGAATCGCACAATGATGGTCAACAACGTTCCTAAGCGCCTAAAAGAACAATCACGAAAGGGGAACCTTGTATAAATGAATACATCAACTTACCAGATCATATCATCCATCTTACGACACAAACGGATCACGCGAATGATATTGCCCCGGAATCTGCTGCTGATATTGTTGCTGCTGGCGTTGAAGAAACATCAGCTGTTGTCGCTGAAGCTGCAACTCTGCCTGAGCTTTTGCTTGGGCCAGAGCTTCATCACTAGGTTTCAGCCTCTCACTATAGTTCAGCTGAGATTCAGAGCTGTAAGGAGATTGTGCTTGAATGTGAGGTGCATTGAATTTCCGATGATGTAAAGCCCCCATACCTTCGAATACAACAGAAAAWTTTAGCAGAAAAATAATTTAGTATACCCGAWCAAACGATTTTGTCTAAGAAGCAGGATATATTACCTGGAAAAGGAAAAGGTGCACTGTCAAAGCCTGCACTTCTGGAGACGTCATCACCTACGGACCACAAACTACGGCTGCTATTGATTGATTGGGATTCTCCAGAATAGCCGGACTGGGAAGACACTGGCTTAACACTTCTAAAATCATCCAACCACCCATAATCATCAACAGTATCCTCTCCAGTGTTAGGTCTCTGACTTTGGAAAGTGCTTGGAGGCTGGAATATCCCTTGAGAGGTGCCCAGAATTGGTTTTGAAACAGATTTGCCAGGGCGTGGGCCAAAACCAGGTGGCGGACGCATTGCAGGCTGACTACCTCTATTGGGTACAATGAGGTCTTTCGCACTCCAGCCGGTACTGGTAGCTGCTATTAAATCTCTGATACTTGCCATAGGATATTTTCCTGATTCAAAGCCTGAGGATGGCTCAGAGGAGGTTAATAGCGGAAGAGAGCTTGAATTGAGTAAGATCTCTCCATTGAGTCGGTCATTTGGGATTCCACTGGAAACAAAACCTGATACTCCAGACCTGTTTCCTCCCTCTGTAAYAGCCGTGAGCGCAGCCAGAGATGATTTCGTGTCACTCCATGTCGGTCGGCTTTCCACTGGTTCGCGATCTGAACTCCACAGTGATAGAGAGTCATTCTGGCTTGGAGACGCTGCGACTGAGACTGCACCCACTCTCTTGTCCGAGAAATTTGTGAAAACACCTTTTTGGCTTTGKAACCATGTATCGGCACTTGAAGAAGTAAACTGAGGTGCATCAGTATACTGACCCAACCAGTTTCCCGAGCTTGTCACAGAAGAGGTCACTACAGGGAAATCACGAGATCGTGTCACAGAATTCTCGTTCCCCAAGGAATTCAGACCAGATAGGCGCAACGTTGACATGGCAGCTGCTGCATCGGGAATCAATGGAGTCGACCCCGCTGAAGATCCTATTCCAGGAATCAAGGGCGTAGGAATTGCAAGGTCAACTAAACTCTTCGWGGAAGCCATAGCTACACTAGCATCCAGAGGGTAGCTGCCTTGTACGCCAGAATACTGAATTTGTCCTGGACTCATGTAGAAAGGTCCCTGAAACTGGGTCGAGGTCGGGCCTGACTTGACATCCACCAAACTCTCCGGGAGCCAGGGGTTTTGACCAGTGATGCTCGGCATGGAGGTAGTCTGCACAGAAACTTCAGAAGTGGGMACTATAGAGAAATTGAAGTCCGGAACAATATTATCGGAATAGGGAAGCTCAGAGACTTCAGWGGCAGGCGGTTTGGGGTTACTCAAGGGCTTGAAAACTATAACTTCTTCATCCTCCTCCTCATTTACATCTATTACAGGAATCCTAGCTAAATTTCCTGCTTTACTGTGACTTTCGCTAGTAAGACAACTACTCTGTGATGTAATCCCATTATCATTTTCCACTTCCTCCGAATTGAAAGAAATAWCCTCGACCCCAGTGCCAACCTGTTCCTCTTCATTTTGCTCCTGCCGTGCCTCTCCAGCCAATATAAACCTGTCAAACTCCTCATCGTAGCAAATACCTCTTTGTGTACTTTCTAGGGCATTGGCAACGGCTTTCCCTGCAGCCAACAATCTCTTGATGCGGACCTTAAACTGCTTATCTCCTTTTCCTTCAAGAGAAGCTGCTCTAGAGTAATCTAGAGCCGTCTGAGCCGGGGCAAGAGGAATAAAACCTTGTAGCTCAAAATCTTCCCCAAGCGCAACACCTCGTTCATTCACCGCGCCACCAAAGCCCTCAAACCCATTACTCGCGTTTGACTCCTCATTGAACATCTTAAGAAAGCAGTTAAGCAGCACCAAGCACTCTGCCCAGAAAGATGCTCTAGCATTGGCTTGATCTACGTCAACTTCACTTCCAATCGCCATCTCTGGTCGGCCAGCTAGCCACTCCATAAACATAAGCAATGCAGGGAGAAGCACACTTCGAGATGGATCTTTTGACTGACTACAACGACGCATTAGGCGACCAGCACACTCAAAAGCTGCTGTCAAGGCATGCTGAAAAAGACCAGACCTCTGCAAAATTTCTGCATAAGTTGGGTGATTTGCCGCGTCCGCACTCCAATTGATATTATGGACAGTGAATATCAGAATAGCTACAAGTTGAATAACACAAGACGGTCCAGCATTGCCCATGGTTGACCTGCTTTGATGGTCAGTCCCTAAACCTGCTTCCACGGTAGAATCATTCCCAGCCAAAAGTTGCTCCAGGTCATTTAATGTTTCCAAATAGACTTGCGCAAAAGTCTCCAGACTGCACAGAACATCAACAAATGATCATTCTTTTGAAAAAATGAAAACATATAACGACATTGAAGTTGAAGTATAGGTGGGCAATGAAACATTCATATCATAAACGTTGGAGAGAGAAGCGCTCATACTTCAGAACCCAAAGAATATTTCAAACTTGAGACCCAGGACTGTGATGTGCATCAACTTAAACATACTTTCAAACTTCATTAACGACACGAGTAGCTTCATTTGTATTACCTGGTGCGCGTGAACAATATTCCGTTCATTCGCACAAAACGAATCTGAAATTTTTTTCTCAATTCATTGCTTTTGGGAACGTTTGTAACAACATCCGCATTCTCTGATTTGACATCTTTTTTGGCTAACTTCATTGTTCCCTTGCCATTAGGTGGATTCCGATCACCCCTGCCAGCTACACCAGTTGGCGCCACCTGTAATCCCGCTCCMGGTAGGGCATTCATCGATGCATGCAGCTGACTGTACTGAATCCGGTTCTGCTAGCAAGAAATTTATAGAACATTAAGAATCGGAAAAACTGGAAAATCAAACATAGCTTCTGGTGTAACTTCAATGTTCTGAAACTGAATAAGCAAGGATAATATGGACTACTGGGTCAAAGACTACCTTTTCAAATAGGAGTATCAAATTGTCTCTGGCGGTGAGGAATGGCGTCTCCACAGCAAGGCTGCGAAAATACCGATAAACTGCAAGGAGCTCATCACTGACATACGTGGCCAACACAGCCAACTGCCAAAAGCACTCCGAACATCAGATATCAAATTAGAGAAGAGCCTGTGAGTGTTATATTCACACTTGATCTACTAAAAATAGCCAAAGCTACAAAATCCTTGTCTGCAATATGCTGTGCGATAATGATAGAACACGCCCCGACTAATAATCTTAACCTACACCTCATGCAGTAATCTCGTGAAAGAAAACTCCACGCATCCACTCATATTCGCAGTTGACACCAAAAAGACAAATCACTAAACAGAACAAGGCAGGCACGGATTATGGAATCCTAATTTTCAGATTTGAYTTCGGAGCCCAAGTTGGAGAGAAGTGACAGACCTGATTGTGCGGATTACCATTCGAAGGCCACAAGGAAGCTGCCTGCAGGTAGTTTCCAGCAGCCACGGAGAAGTCGATAGGACGAGTATCTTGAGCATTCCCGTGCACTTCTTTGTACCGGGCCAAATCRCCCAAGAATATATAGCAACGGTGGCAAGACAACTGACATCGTTTCACTCTCAACTTTCGCTCCTTGTCATCAGTAGCTGGGGATATAGTGTCACTGCTCTCATAGATAGAGTAATCCTGAGGCAGACCGTGCTTCGCTTTTAACTTCAAAATAAGATTATGATAGAATCCTGTAACTTCAGCTAAAAAGCTCTTGAATGCTGCTAGGATCTTAAGGGCAGAATCCCTTTGCGTYCCGCTCTTATTTGTTGCAACAGCATGATTAATCTTCTTAATTTTAGCTCGGAATTCATCAATCTGTTTGTAGTGAAGTCGCCAAATTGCTTGCTCCACGTCATGTGATTCAGCAAGCTCATGATCTTCAAGGATGACTAACTCATATTTCTCTCGCAGAGAATTTTGTAAAGACCGCACGCTCGAATCAAACGGTCCCTTCACCTGAAGCCATGTCCTTAGCTGCTTCTCTAACTCCACGGCCTGCAGGTATAATTTCATATAAGTTGCTTTCATTGTMGRAAAGGCAAGAGAGKCTTGAAAATAGAGCTAAATCCAAGCGAATTCTAGGATTMATCGCAAACCTTCATTAAACAAGACTCCAAGCTATAATAATCCCCAAAACTTGTTCGAGTCAAAGCAAGTGAAAGTGGACATGACGAGAAAGCAAGAAAAAGCATAACTTCAAGGTCAGAGAGAGGAAAATTCAAATTGTAAGCACACCCTCAGAGAAAAGGGGGACGACAGGAAAAAAAGCCAAGGGAAAAAAACGAAATTACTAGGAGTCCTACGCATCGAAGTAAACAATGAAGAGCTTTCCTAATTCGAAACAAATCTTAAGGGAAAAGAGAATATTTTCCTCCTCTCATCATCTATACGATAAGAAAGGAGCCCATGGATATCTTCTARGAGAAAACATTTTGAACACTGTTAGCTTCAACCACATATAGACTTCATCATGCTGGGACATAGAGAGACTGGTTTTCCAAATCTGAGTGCAAATCTACCAAGAAGCTTGCATGCACACTTACGCAGGTACAAGACAATCGACTGCAGCAACAAATACTGAATAGGCCATTTCAGCTAAGTTATGCTAT
The DNA here is from genome assembly GCA_006891605.1 of Pleurozium schreberi. Taxonomy (NCBI): domain Eukaryota; kingdom Viridiplantae; phylum Streptophyta; class Bryopsida; order Hypnales; family Hylocomiaceae; genus Pleurozium; species Pleurozium schreberi. Next base: position 180,773 of record VACF01000232.1, on the reverse strand, counting down.
TAATTAACACATTATTAATCTGCATGCCATATTCACCAGGTAACCTACAAAYCCGACGTTCAATTACCCTAATGCAGGCAAAACACGAGGCAGAAGAGATTAAGGTAGGCCTTTAACCGTTTCCAAATCATCATCCTAATCTGACGTGAAATCACAAAAAATTTAAAGAGATCCCTCAAACACAACGTACATCACGACGTCATAACAAACATTGCTACTGATCTGTCCCTCGACACCCAAAAAAATTAAATCACCTCATTAATAATCATTCAACACCTACAACAATCTCCACCTACAACAATCTCCACCTACAACAATCTCCACCTTCTTAATCATAACTCGTTCACAACAATAAAACGCTAAATCATATGATTCCACCTCCATCCATGAGAACACCACAAAAGCTTAAACCATATCAAACCATCATCAACCATAATAAAAAAGGAACCCCTCAATTCGCCAAAAAACGCCAGAATCGAATTAACGTACTAACAACGAAATCCTCTTTTACGATTAGAGAAATTAAAACCTGAAAAATTCTMTAAAAATCAACGAAACGAGCGCAAACCACAAGAAATCGAAAAGCGCACCTGGTTGTAGTGATGCTTAGCCAGGACGAGCGGRGAAGAAGGAGTAGAAACCGTCGCGGCGTCACTTAGCAGGCTCATCATCCATTCCTCGCGCACCGCTGCCGAAGAGCGCCTCCAAGCGAAGGTGAAACCCTAAAAGTCTCCCGAGAGAAGTTTGGAGGCCACAGGTGACGGAAATTGACGACAATTGGTTTGAGAGGCTGGGGATTCGGAGCTTGTTGCGAAGGGGAGAGAGATGGAAAGTCGGCAGGCCGGTCACGCGAGATGTAAGAGATGGCGATGGAGGGGGACGGAAGCGAGGTCGGCAAGGCGATGGAGAGAGACGATGAGCATCCTCGTTCTTCTCCGACTTAGTTGCACGCGGGAGTAGGGGCAGAACCTGTTACCGGGTATCCAGTGCCCGCGTTTTGGCCGGCCATTCCTTGGTTGGCACTCTTGTCGGTTTTTAAAAAGGGGTAAATTGATTCTATCCAAAAAAAGAAATTTAAAGTCAACCCCCAAGTGCTCAACCTAAATATAGTAAGAGTATTAGTACTTTTGCAAACTGAATTTATAATAAATAATTGAATTTATATATGTTGAATTTCTCCAACATATCTAAAACAATGTATTTATGAAGAGCATTATTTCTTCCTTCACTTGATATATTAAAATAGGAGGTATGGAGTATTAAAAGTGTCCTTCTAAAAGTTGATTTAACTTTTGCAAGAATTTATTATTAGATGTTTTGAAAGGCCTCAACAAGACCGCAAGCTCTTCGGAGTCCTTGGACTATGAAAACTCACCACATGGGCGAGAGACTACCTTGTTAACCCCTAAAGTCCCAAGGCCATTTTTCTGTCAAAAAACCCTGAAAAATGTCATTTTTGTTGCATTCACCCAAGAAAACAAAAAAGTATTTTTTTTTCCAAAATCTAACCATAGGATCTTGTACTTCACTTGTTTTAGATCATGTGGTAAAAATTTCACGAAGTTTGACCTTACAGATTGGGATATACTAGCATTCAAAGTTGAAAAAAGAAAGCTTTTTTGAACACTGGCTTGCAATTTCAAATGACTTTRATTGTCATTTGTCAAAATATTTTGTACTACATACTTTGAATTTAAAATTTTTTATGCTGAAAAATTGAGATGAGAGTCTAGAAAAAAAATTTCAAAAAAAATGCACTTGATTTTCAATCTTTAAAAAATTGTTAAGTAGAAGTAGGTCCAAGATTGAAAGAAAAACTAAATGGTTAATAGCTCTAAGATGGTATTGAAATACAATAATCCCAATGGTGAGATTGTTGTAGAAAGTAAACTTCACCATGTCCAACAGTTTGTTTTTGAAAAATTGTGAAAATTGCATTTAGAAATGAATCCTATAAGTTTTTTTTTCAAGAAGATCCTTAGATTGCCCAAAACACAAGATTGTCCAAAACTTTCTCATTACTAGTCCAAATAGAATGAATCAAAGCTTCACATCTAGATAAAAATATATTGTTTTAAGAAAAAAAACTTAAAAATTTAATTTATAGTTTTTGCAAAAGAAATTTTGTTGCCCGCCGAGTTCAGTTCTGGTTTTTTTGTGGTATAACTTTTTCTCCTGGGCACCAATTGAAATAAAAATTATATTCCCACAAAATTAATCAGTTTTTCTATCTTATGGAAAAGTTTCAAAAAGTTCATAAAAAATTAAAGTCACAAGAACCTGCCCGAAATCCAAATTGTCCCCTGAGGGGACATTAGGACTTTAGGGGTTAAAAAATATTAATTGATTGATTTTTTAAAATATTTTTGGAAAATAAATAACTTTCTAGTTTTTTGATTTTTTTAAATATTTTTTTTGAAAATTTAAATCTTTTGACCAATAGTATGGAACAACAAAGAGAATAACCCTATAGAAGTTAAGTCAAAGAGAATCTTCGACTAAAAAATTCATAGTAATTTTATTTTAATTATGTAATAAAATTTTGGAAAAATATACAATCCTTCCAAACTCTATTGTTGTACATCAAAGAAATTTCACATTCAAAAGACTTGTGCTCCAAATATGCATAATTGCTTAAGTGATTGGAAATGGGTTGGCTACCTTAGACATATCACTGTAAATACAATAAACAATGCAACATGTACTTCTATATTAACGCTTGAACGTCAAGAGGGACATTTTGTGTGGCAAGGAGAGATCTTCTACAGTATTTTGACTTCCAATGAGTAGTTTTGGAATACTTGAACTAGTGTTTCTCATGGTATCAAAATGGATAATTTCCACAGGCACTAGCGCATCCTTTCAAAGCTAAACACATTTTTTGGGCCTTCTACTACAATCAATTTTCCTTGAAGCTTCTTCATTGTATATGACTTTGATGAAGTGCTTTTTTCACAACATTCATTATCTACCAAGTAATTGGTGGAGTGCTTAGGGGGTGAAATTTTGGTTTGTTTATATTTTAATTCAGGTACACTTAATTGTTGAATATTCTAGGTTCAAAAATATTAGATAAAGTGTTGGTTACAAAATTTCAAATTATTGATAGAAGAAGATTTATTTTGGTCTTTGTAGTAATGAAGAGTTTGTTGATAGTGGTTATGCTCGCTAAGTCACGGAGATAAATAGTGAATGTTACCTGTGGTATTTAGTTTTACAGGTTCAAATTGTATAATTTGTCCTTATAAAATCTTAAGTGCCAAGCATTTCAACAATTTAACATTTTAAATTTGAATGCATGGAAGCTATAAACCTCCATAAAGATGATTATGCACTAGACATATTATCACAATTTTTTTCTCAAGCCTAGAAATGCATACTGAGTAAGAAGCAATTGAATCTTCTAAGGAATTGATTTATAAATTTTTTTACTATTAGTATAACTAAGGTTGAATAAAAGCTCAAGAAAAAAAATGTCCAGGTTGGCATTAGTGCCACCATGTAGGCATTGGTAAATCCAACTTCCTAATCTATTCCTAATTTTCTACAAATACAAAAAAAGGAAGGGCCATGTTGCATGCCCCCAAACTAGCACATCAACTGACTTGCTCTTGAGAATTCAATATAACTAATTCAAGTTCATCATGGGATTGTCCATAATTACTTTATTTATTTTCCACTTTATCAAATCGTCCTAAGTGCATCGTGTTTATTTGAGTTTCCAATTCAACAAAGTATCTATACCAAATAGGGGTATTAAAAGGACCCATACTAATTAATCCACATTTCACGCTATGTAAACATCTACCTATGTTGTACATCAATAGTTATTGAAGAGTCCAAGGGTTGTACATCGTGTTTCAGACATCTACAGTTTTCAACAATAAATTCCTTTAATTGTTTGGAGCCCTTAAAACCCCTATTTAGTGTAGCTTGGTTGACATTTTCATTCAATTCCAGCTGAACTATTCGAGATGCAAGTTGTCTTTCGTCTTATGAACAGCTGGCTAATCTTAAAAGAATAGTAGATTGCACAAAACAAGTGAATTCAATATTAGTGAGCGGATAAAACTTTTTCATCAAGTACTTTACACTACAAAGCAACCCCTTGGAGGGTTCATATTTTCCTAATGTTTAACGAAAGTTTTGAATAATAACTTGTACACAATTGAGTTATTTGTAAAGTCTCCCCTACTTTGGACATGACTTTTTTTGAAGTTGAGAAGGCTACCATAGTTGAAGTGTCAAACTTTTTTACAAGATACCTATGACGCACAACCTCAAAATTGGGGACCAAACTTTATTAGGCACCATTTTGCTAGAAAAATAAGTTTCATACCCACTTTTATTTCAACTTTTTTAACTCAACCAACTTTTTCACAAAACTCATGGGTTTAAACCCCGGTTTAGTGTACTTTACAAATAACTCAAATGTAAAAATTTATTTTCTTAGAATTTCTTTCTACTTAGCCTTCTAATTTATTAGACAAAAATTCAAGAATACTCCCAATTCATTAAACCACTAATGTGATATCTTGAAGAATTAAAAATTTTTTATTGAAATAATTGATGAAAATTGTTGAAAATTGATATGAGTTTATATCCACCTTTAAAATGAATTCATCTACATTAAATTGCTGTTTCCAAATTTGTGCTTGAAAAATGAGACAAATGGCCAAACAAATTCCATTGAGAGATAATACATCTATTTTTTTTGCCTAAAAATAATGTATTGGATCGCACATCTTAAAGACAAATATGTGATTCATCTACTTTGCTATAAATTTAGGTAGACAAAGAATATCTAGGTTATTTTCTAAATCTTTATCTTTTGATTGCCTCTTGAAGAACCAAATGGTTGTTGAATTACCAATTGAAAATTTAAATAGGTTCTCACGAAAGTCATTACAAAATATGTCAACTCTCCACAGGGCCGTTCAAAAGCGCCAGAGATCCAACTTTACTTTTTTTTGGTTGCATAGGAACTTTTTGCCTATTTCCACAAATTATTGTATCATCACTTGTGAGAGAATTGGTACACTAGCATTGATACATGGGTAGTTTAACCCTTGAATGCCGCGACGGACGTTTTGTATCTTTCGGATGACAGAGAATCAAACCTTGTACGATAGAATGGCAACTTTTCATCCTGTATTAGGAGTGGAAAGGGAAGATCTTTTCTAGTACTTTGACTTCCAATGAGTATANAATTCATCTACATTAAATTGCTGTTTCCAAATTTGTGCTTGAAAAATGAGACAAATGGCCAAACAAATTCCATTGAGAGATAATACATCTATTTTTTTTGCCTAAAAATAATGTATTGGATTTCATGTCTTGGAGACAAATATGGCATTAATCTACTTTGCTATAAATTTAGGTAGACAAAGAATATCTAGGTTATTTTCTAAATCTTTATCTTTTGATTGCCTCTTGAAGAACCAAATGGTTGTTGAATTACCAATTGAAAATTTAAATAGGTTCTCACGAAAGTCATTACAAAATATGTCAACTCTCCACAGGGCCGTTCAAAAGCGCCAGAGATCCAACTTTACTTTTTTTTGGTTGCATAGGAACTTTTTGCCTATTTCCACAAATTATTGTATCATCACTTGTGAGAGAATTGGTACACTAGCATTGATACATGGGTAGTTTAACCCTTGAATGCCGCGACGGACGTTTTGTATCTTTCGGATGACAGAGAATCAAACCTTGTACGATAGAATGGCAACTTTTCATCCTGTATTAGGAGTGGAAAGGGAAGATCTTTTCTAGTACTTTGACTTCCAATGAGTATATTTGGCTCTTCAAAGTAGATGATGTCACACGGTATCAAAAATGCATGATTTCCGTGGCCACTGCTCCGTCGTTCAAGGGTTAATGGAGGAGGGTAATGACAATTACAATTTTATATTCAAAAGAAAATAGGAAATTGAAATATACTCCCTTTCATTCACAATGTTTGTACGAGGTGAATCTTTTTTTCATTACAGATTCGGTCCTTTTATTAGCTCTTTAGGGCTGTGGAAATCGCTGAGCTTGTTAACTCCTGGCAGTCGTAAAGAGAGACCAAATTTTTTTCTGGTGTCCATTTTGAATAAATTTTTCTAAAATTTTGATACAACAAATAGACATGTACCTTCTTGTTAGGAATTTTTTTCCCAACGGGGTACCCAGATCAAAAGTTTTGTCGTCCAAAGTTAGTTCGTTTTCTTGAAACACATGGACAATTCCATTGATTTGTTGTCCAAAATTTTACGGTAAGGCAAGCAAGATATATGAATTGTGGTTTGCTAAAATTTATTTGTGAAAATTATATATATTTAAAATGGTATTTTTCTATGAGACATCAWCTTCTAAAAAGTTGTAGAAGTGATATGGTAGAACCACTCATTGCCWACRAGGATCCATACCCAACCTRTAGGTGTAGCTATTTCTAACCAAGGTTGCAATAGATTTCCAACCAAAGCTTGGTATGTGTTTTTTTACTACTTTTCCAAATTGGGACTAATAAGYTGATGACATAGGTTCCAAAGTAGTGAGTGGAAAAGTAGTTCTTGAATGGTCYTTGGAAATGGTCAGAATTAGAAGACTCTATAYAYTGGTAATGGATTCAAGTCAACTATTGGCTTCCAAAACTCACAGTAATTTGAATTCAAGGAAAAAAATCACRAAAAATTGATWTCTATCTTCCTACTCARCAAAAATTTTACATTACSTTATAGTGCTTYGGAACATGYACGGAATCATTTAAGTGGTCAACTAGGSGTGGTTCTACCTTATTTGTAATTCATGGGCAACGAAGGGCTCATTCAATCTTCTTTATCCAAACTACACTTGTCAAAAGATTTTAGTCTAACTTCGAATCTTGTCTTTTTTGCTATTTATTTATTTATTCATTTTAATTGCAAGTAATATATAATATTTGGATGTTTGATATTTGATTTTAACTTTAATTAGTTTGTTCAATTCACACAAATCCAACATTGTATTTCTTTGGTTTTTAACCCCTAAGTGCTGAAGTGACCATTTTTTGGTCGCTGCCTGACTTTGGGCAGAATTTTTCAGCAGAAAAGAAAATTGTATTTTTTTTTTTTTCCTAAAAATATTGGGTTGTCTTTCACTATGTTTATTTAAAACTAAGATTGCTATATTAAAAAAAAAAATCATAATAGAAATAGCACAATGTGTTTAGAATTTCCTAGTGTTGAAAAACTTACTACTTGGGGAAAAAATTGATGTTTCATGATCAGATCTTATGCAGTTTTTTTACAATTCAATTGAAACCACAATTTTGACCAATCAAAAAAGATTCAAGTGCTAAGGATAGAAATTGTATTTTTGGTGAATTTTTGAAGTTATATCTTCAAAATTAATGTGAAGAGAATCTGAAAATAATTTTATAATTTTGACCGTACATATATCTTCTACTTTTTGTGCTGCACATAAACTTCTTCGATGCAAACTTCAAAAAAGTTATAGCATGTATATTTTATAACACATTTGTGTTTTGCCCAAACCCCTCAGGTATTTAGAGTTAAGGGCTTCCTACCTCAAATAAACCTTTACCACCCCCAGTATTCATTTTAGACTAGATTTAACACAAACCCAAATATAAAAGATAATGAAGATTTTAGTCATATTCATTTGGTTTGAAATGCTTATTCAATGTAAATTCTTGTAGCCATGTGGTGTTGGCCCCAAATAAAAGATAATGAAACTCCCATATTCCCAAAGTAGAAGAAAATTTAATTCAATTCTTAATTCAAAAATAGCTCAAAAATTCATAACTTTCACTTTGTAGGTCCAAACATGGAATTGACATTGGATTTTGCAATTGGCCTTCCCTGCTTTCTTTTCCCTGGAGGCGTCCATTCTTCCTGATCATCAGATTCCTCTTGTGAAATACTTAATTTGCTATCATCAGATTCGACTTGTAGCTCCGGGCCCCGAATTGCATTGGAACTGTTGCCTTTGTCTTGTGGCTCCTTAAAAATCTCATTGTAAACATCGGTTTGATTTCGTGGCTCCTCAAATTCGAAGCTAGTAACCTGAACATTTCCCACTCCCAACGTTCATAGGGCAATGACCAAAACTGGGACACTMGATCAACCGCAGAAAACTTAAAAATAAGAGGACCCCTGTAGATTTATTTAGGTTTCAAGACGCCTGAATTAACGAAATTGACGTTTCAAGTAGAGAGGAAACGATGTAATTTACTTATATGCTCCTCAAGGTACACTTCCGGGCTACTCTCTCCATTTAAGAGTTTGCATGTGAGGAATATATATCGCACCTGGTCAACCCGATTCTCTTGTGAYGTGAGATGTGTATGTAAGCTCATGAGTTCTTCTTTTTGTTCTTCAGTAAGTTGTGGCAAATAGTCCTCATGTTGTGAATGAGAAGGCACCTGGAAAGCTGAAGTACCTTGCTGAAGGGATGGAACGTGGATATCCGGTGTCACGCTTATGGACGTCCCCACTCTCGCAGACTCTTCAAGCGGTGCGGCTGGTAATACCGCATCATTTATATGATCGCAGGGATGATCCATGTTGTGTGGGAATCGACGAACAAGTTGCGATTCAAGATATCTGATTCGGAAAATGAGATTATCAAAGTTACAGTACGTCCGAGAATGATTCGTAAAAGTCTTTGAGATTCAAGAGACGCTTAGGCTTCAGACACAAGAATTTACTGAATAACCAACTAAAAGGATCAAATAGAATTACAATAGCGTCAAAATGGCAAAATAAGGCAAATTACTCTAGATGTAATTAAGAGTCAACAATCTGACTCTTGCAATTCCTGCGCTACTGAATAAAGTCTATGAAAGTCCAAAAGGAATAGGGACAATCATATCCAAATCGTCCATAACAGGAAGCTCTCTATAATTTCACCAATTCAAGTCGTGAAGCTCGATGCAACTACGTACATGTAATGCACAAACGCAAAGATGCTTGCTCTAGTTAGAACTGCAAACGGACAGGCAATGTAAAATTCAAGCAGAGCATCTGCTACCATCCATTACGATATCAAATCGAGAACGTCTCCAAACTCCCACCCCAACATATCAGAAATCTCATGATCCTCCTTCGATCAATCCACCAAGACGATGAACTAGATTTGAACTACTGCTCACCGTTTGCAATGCACAAACGTATAAGCACAAATTCTCAAGCCTTCGTTGAATTAGAGAATTATAAGAGCGGCAACAATCCTAATTCAGAATCAACCATCTATTGGCATAACAAATCAAGAAGGCACCGCCAGATTCATACCAATTCAGCTAGCAGCACGTACCTCCGATCGATCCGATTCAAATTCCCATCCCAGCGTGAACGGAAATCAACAATTCTTCTTCAATTCACCACAAGAGGATGAACCAGATTTCAACTACTGCTCACCGAGTGATCTGCAACACGTATGAACGCAAAACCTCAAAGCTTTAAATATCGAAATCATATACTAGATTGACGACAACAATACTAATTCAAAACTGTTGCGATAATCATTCTTGCAATTAGGTCTAGTAAGAGCAACACTATCAATATCTGAAACTGTGGCACACTCATCTCTCCCAAATCCTGAAGAAAATGAAGGAATTCTGACAATGTTTGGCTTGATAGTGGAGGGCGGACGGAGCTCCGGTCTAGAGCCTCGGCGGCTTGGGTTTTAGTTCAAAGGACTGACGAGAGTCCGGAATTTGAATTCAAATTCGGAATGAACCGCTCAAATTTGAATTCAAGGTTAGTGCTACACTAATAATGAAATTTAGTGTTTGCAACACTAATTTCGAACTCTAACACTATATGTCAACAACTTTACTCATATTAAATGTCAATATGAACATTCTTTAAGGGAAAGCACTCAATGGCGTCCATGTACCCAATGCCGTCCCTTTCTAGGTCATGCATTCATTCTAGAAGATAAATGTAGCTGGACTGTAGACTGCTTATCATTTTAGGTCAAAGAAATAAGCCATGTATTACCTACCTACATTTATAGTCTGAAATGATTATGTTCTGTAGAATCGGACTGCATTGGGTACATGGTTGCCATTGGGTGCCTCTCCCTTAATTGTCAACTAAATTTCACCATAAAAACTAAAGCAATATTTACCGAGATAGTTCAACTTAGTTGCACTAAACTAAAGTAAGTTGGRAATAGGATAAGTCCATGTAAGATGGAAGCACCCAAAACCATCAATATAAGCAATCCACCATAGTTGGAGGCACCTTTTTTTGGAATTAGTATTTTTGTAGTATTAATGAGTGAAAGTATTAACCCCTAAAGTCCCTTTGTCATCTCGGGGGACAATTTGGATTTTGGGCAGGTTCCTGTGACCTTGATTTTTGATGAAAATTTTTGAAACTTCTCATAAGATAGAAAAACTGATTATCTTTGTGGGAATATAATTTTTATTTCAATTGGTGCTCGGGAGCAAAAGTTATACCACAAAAACCCCAAAACTCAACTCGGCGGGCAGCAAAATGTTTTTTGCAAAAATTCAAAATTCAATTTTTAAATTTTTATTTCTGAAATAATACATTTTTGTCTACATGTGAAGCTTTAATTCATTCTATTTGGACTAGTAATGAGAAAATTATGGACAATCTTGTTTTTTGGGCAATCTAAGGCTTTTCTTGAAAAAAAGACTTATTGGATTCATTTCTGAATGCAATTTTTACAATTTTTCAAAACAAATTGTTGGACAAGGTGAAGTTTACTTTCTAAAACAGTCTCACCATTGGGATTATTGTGTTTCAATCCCATCTTAGAGCTATTAACCATTTAGTTTCTTTTTCAATCTTGACCGTACTTCTACTTAATAATATTTTAAAGATTGAAAATCAAGTGTGTGTTTTTCGAAGAAAAAAAATTCTAGACTTTCAACTGAATTCTTCAAAATAAAAAATTTTAAATTCAAATTTTTAGGTGCAAGTTTTTTTGACAAATGACAGTCACAGTCAATTGAAATTGCATGCCAATGTTCAAAAAAGCTTTTTTTTTCAACTTTGAATGCTAATATCTTCCAATCTATATGGTCAAACTTCATGAAATTTTTATCACATGATATAAGACAAGTGAAGTACAAGATCTTACAGTTAGATTTTGGAAAAAATTAATTTTTCGTTTACTTGAATTAATGCAACAAAAATGACAGTTTTCAGTGGTTTTTGACAAAAAAATGGCCTTGGAACTTTAGGGGTTAATACAAAAACAAAATAGATTCTCAGATATTGTATGTAATTTCTATGAATTTCAAAAGCACAAGCTCTCTAGACCATTGAAATTTGTCCCCTAGGTGGACCTAAATTTGAAATCTATAGAACTCAGTAATTAGTGAATCAAAGTTAAATATGCTTCCTTCAAATGAGTTAGCCAATCAACTTTTAGCAAATCTAGCAGAAAACAATTCTTGTAAAAATCACAAGTATTCTATCTAGAATTTGATTTAAAAAGGAATTTTCAACTTTTGGCTTCAAATTTCAATGAAGATATTGGTTTGAGTATAAGTTGATTTGATTGTATTATGTATTATGTGATCACTAGATTATATTTTACTATTGTTTGACAAYCATCATTAAGTTATTCTCTTAAGTTGGATTTTGATACATTTATAATTTAAGAAAATTGAACTATTATTTGGTCTTTAAGAGCTTAAAGAAGTTTTGATTTACCATGTCATAGCACATAATATTGTGTTTAAGTTAGAAATGTCCGAGAATAAGTGTATTATTCTAGTAATTATAATAGGAGAAATGTTGCAATATTATGCAACAACACTTTTATTGCAAATTTTGAGATTTTCTTTTATTTGCCAAAAGTTTAGACCTTAAACTTCACTATAAGAAACCTGCGTTTTTGACTACGTTTTTGTAAAAAAACGTGTGGCTGTTTTAAATGACATCTTGCGTTTTCTGAAAAAAGCGTGCCGGATTTGACGATCTCGGATGATGTCCAAGCTAACAAGTCAAGAAAAGGGTGCAAACGTGTTGTTGTCACTAGCAATGTCACGTGTCATTAGTGACGTCAGACACAACATTACATGGAATTTTTGGTGACGTTAAAAAAAACGCAGGATGGCCACGTCAGCGGACTTCTTCCCAGCAACTGCGGGCAACGTGACCGGATTCAGGGATGGCGCTGCCCGGAAAGAAATTGCTGCAAAAAGGGGCACCTGCTCCCACAAGCATCATAAATTTCCTTTGAAGGGATGTGGAACGGGAGTTGGTGGGCATAAATTTTGTATGTGGTATGTGTGCTTCTTAAAATATTGTAGTGAAGGATTGGACCCCTCCACATGGCACACTTAGAGAAGTTTGCAAGACCCTGATTTCTAGTGACGTCACGAGAAATTTGTGATGTTTTCAGTGACATCAAAAAAAATTTTGGCATGTTTACACGTCAAAAAAAAAACGGATTTTGGCCGACATCACCGGTAAGGTCAAAGCTGTTAAAAAAAACGCATAGACATGTTTCTTTTGACGTCACCAAAATCACTGTTTTCTTATAGTGCTTGAAAGTGCTTTCAAAATTTAGATGCAATGTAAAAGGATGAGAACATGATAAGACCTTGGGATCACTATAAGAAATCCATGTTTTTTGAGATGTTTTCACTATTTTTCTTGACGCATTTTTTTGGACATTAAATAAAATAGCTCATGTTTTTATGTCAACAATGATGTTCAATAATACATCCAGATTGAATTAATTCAGATGTATTATTGAACATCATTGTTGACATAAAAACATGAGTTGTTTTATTTAATGTCCACAAAAACGCGTCAAGAAAAATAGTGAAAACATCTCAAAAAACATGGGTTTTTTATAGTGGACATTGCGCACTCTCAGGGGGTTACTTAGTTCACGGGAAGTGCACTCATTTTTGTCAATTAGAAACTATGAGCGACCAAGTGGTTTCTAATAAATGATAGTCTCAACCTCAAACTTTAAACATTGTTTGATAATGACTATAGGATTCTATTGCCAAAATTTCCAACTCAAATAAAATATGAAATGATTTGTAGAAGAGCTTGATAATGAACTAAAACGGCATGTTTTTCAACTCAAATATTTATTGAGAACACATTTAGATGACCAATGCATCAATATTCACCTCAAAGTGAGCTTTCAATAGAGAGTTATTTTTAAGAATTTTTTGTTCATTTTTTAAACAATTTTTTCTTGTATAATATAGGGGTGTAAAAGTTATTTTTCAGTTCTACAATGTATCTTTTTACTTCAAAAATCTGTACATAATTATTATAAACAAATAAAAATCTCAATAATTCAAAACGTGAACTTTCAAAGTAGAAAAATTTGCTCATTTTTTTTTGTTTAATTTTATTTAAAATTCAAAAAGCAAATAGAGGGTTGAAAGTTTTGTTTGCACGTGATTTTTTATGGACACTCTCAATGAATCCCCGGAATGCACACTTAACCCTTAAGATCCCTAGTAGCATTTTTTTGGCACCATGGTGCCATATTGCACCATTTCAAAACAAATGTCTACTTTTCGCCAGATAAAAGTAATTTTTTTTTACCAAATTTTTTTCACTTCTATTCAAAATATGGATGAAATTTCTAAAATTAAATTAAAAGTGTATGAATTGGATTGAATAGTGTTTTTTGGTTCCAAAAAAGGATGCATGAAGAACTAAAATGCTTCACCAAAATTTAAGTGATTGCTATCTTTGCACCTTTCAAAAATTAATAAAAATGGCTTGTCTCTAGGGAAGGCAATATAAATTTAGGATACTCATTATATTCGTGATATTGAGACTTTTCGTAGTCTCATTTTTATCCTCAACTCGAATGAACCACTCTATCTCTTTGTTAGCATATTTTTATAAATAAATAACAACACCCACTTTTAGAATTTCATCATGGGATCACTTTTTGAATGTTATCCATTTTTGGTTTTAGTTACTATTTCTTTAAATGAATTTTCTAATAACTGGGTGAATGCATGAAAGACTGACCGGTTTTTGTAGCGTTCACTAGTACTCGCTAGTACAAGCGACCTTTTGGAAAACATCATTTAAAAATAAGATAAAAGATGTATAATTAGAATAATAATATAAATAGCATGTCACCAAAATTTGAGATCCAAAAAAAATTTAGGTCAAAAGTTATTCACAAAATAGAGTAACACATTATTTGAAGAAAATAGACACTATGACATTTTAATTTAAAAAAAATAGGAAGAACAATTTAAAAGAAAAGAAAAAATTGTCAATTTGGTAGAACTTTATGATTAAGATATTTCACTGATATAATGATCCTAAAACCATATTTAATGTTCAGAAGTGCGCGCGCAAGGGAGCCCTGTTACCACACATGTAGAGGACATAAAATAATGTTTTTTAAATTTCCTTTGGTGGATGTATGCCTTCCTAGTGTGGAAATAGACCACAAAAATTTCAGCTATACATAATTAATTTTGGATACTCCCCAATACTAAAAAACCCTAAACTGCAAAGTGTGACAAATTAGCTAATTTGGAATTTAAATATAAAATGATTTTTTAAAATTTCTAAAAAATAAAGAACCTAATTGCTATAAAGATAGACATCTCTAATTAAAATTTCAAGTTAATTCAGTTCATACTTCAAAAGTTATAGTGCATAACAAATCCGCCATTCCAAGTGTCATCAAAAAATGGTCGGCCTTTCATGCATTCACCCAACTAGCATTTTGTTTCGAAATCTACAAAAGGTCTTAATATAACGAATATGGCCTATTAGGCTCATATAGTCTCAATTTTTATTGCGGTTTTTTTGAAACTTTAATTGAAGATAGATATCCCAATATTCATATCGCAATATTTGTATCCCAATATTCATATCGCAATATTTGTATCCCAATATTCATATCGCAATATTTGTATCCCAATATATCGTATCCTAGTATTTGTATCAAGATCAACGATAGGAAAGGGGGGGTCATTTTTAAGAAAAAAAGCAATGGCCTATGATTTTTCCTAGACATGGGGGACTAATGCAAACCAGGAGGTGTACCCTCTCTTTTGAGTGCATAGTGATTAATACTTCCTCTTGACATTGAAGCTTAACTTTGCCTACGTGTGGCAGCCAATCGAGATTACTAAGATTCTGCATTATTGCCGAGAGAGAAGATATTAAACTTCTCTTTGTCCACGTTTGAAAAAGATTTTTTTGTGGCATCAATTAATGATACAATGTCCTTTGGAGAGAATTGTAGAAGATGGATTGCTTCTTTCTTTCTAACGATTCAATCACTTACAAGTCTCAATCAAGTGTAGGTCAATGCAAAGAGCTGTTCACAAAATAGAAGAACATTGACAATTTTGACACCAATTTTCAATATGACCCTCATGACCACAAACTTTGAAATTATGATGCCCGCTAGAGATGACTACACTGAATAGGGATACTGTGTGGACTAAACAATTAAAAGGACTTTTTGTGGAAAACTGTAGATGTAAACATTGAAGTACAGCCCCTGGACAATTCAATAACTATTGCTGTACACCAATTGAAAAATAGATATTTATAGTGTGAAATGTCAATTAATTAGGATTGACCCCTTTAATATCCCTATTTAGTGTAGAAGCTATGCATTTACATCCTTACATGTTACATGTTACTCCATACGGAATAATTATCTATCATTTGATGAAAAAAATTAGATTTATTATGAAACAAAAGGAGTACACTAAGATTTTCATTTATAATCATTATACTTTAATTAGTTGAAGAGTCTTGTAAATCTTACATTCCAAAGTATACACAACTATATTCCATATTTCATTTGCATAGTGTTTATAAATTTCTTAAATTCAATTCTTTGGATTTAAAAACCATTTATTTAGCACACAAACAAGTTAAATGAACAAGAAACTTTTGTGCAACTTAGCCTATTGTAATTGGTTTTCTTTAAATGTCATTTTAATATGATAAATTCTAAATACCCATGTTTCAAGCTGAGATTTTGCCATTAGTTGTTTCATTAGTATTCTTAAATGGTGTTCCATATTCCCCCTATTGTAGATGCATTTGGACTTGGCTATTATCTATACAATTTCTTGAGATGTTAACACTAGAAGGACATGACCCCCATGACCAATATTGTTACCAAAATATTCCAATTATTGGACCAATAGGTGCACTACATGTTTTTACAATTAATAGGGAAGTCATGCTTCAGTCAGTTAATGAAGATCTTAACCATACAATATTGTAGTGTGCATATTGTAGATGGTGTGAAACAAATTTGGGGTCATTTGACCGCATAGATTGAAAGATTATAATGTTTCAGTTTTGGAAAAAGGTGCTGAAATTTTCTGAAGAACACATTTGGAGGTGAAATTCAATTTCTAAACCAACTCAAATGAAAAAACTTTAAACCACATAGTGATTCTAAACCAGAATATAAACACTTTGGTGGAAAAAAAATCATAAAATTAACTCATTGTGCCTGCAAAATGGATTTGAAATGTAAAAAAACAGTGAAAAAAGTAGCAAAAATTCACATCTGAGGTTCAACCTCCTTCTACTAAAATTCTTCTCAGCCACTCAAAAAGCCTTGGATGGATCTGAAATTTTAACCGCAAAAACTAGACTAGTAAGAGCAACTTTCACAACAAAAATTATTGAAAAAGGATCATATATGAAGAAGTTATGAGCTGCCAAAGTTCACTGAAATGCAAACAATTCTGGATTTTGAACTTTGAATTTCTCCCAAACATTCGAAACAACTTGGATTGGCATGAAACTTTTACCACAATAACTAGACCTATATGGAAACAAAACTCAACAAATTTTTTAGTATGTGTAAGAAGGTAGTTGGGCCGGCAAATCTCATTTTGAATTTTTTTAATGAATACCTATCCACTTAGTTAGAAATAAACACACGTTGGCTCTTAAACCAACCATTGGAGATGTATGAACCATTCATTAAAGAAGTACAAACCAAAATTAATTACACTCTTACATAATCAATAGATGATTCTTTGACCATCACTTGTCCATTTTAGAGCCTCCTATAGGACGGTTTGAAGAAGAGGGTCGCTTTTAGAGCACACTCCTATACTACTAAAAAAACACTTGACGCTGAAGATCATGTGCCATCATCGTTGCATAAAACGTGCAGATCTTTGCAGACATTGCCACTTTAAAATTCTCAACTTCACGTGGCTAAAGAAAGACCACAAACGGGAACATGTTGGCCATCCTGAAAGATGAAGCCCTAACTCAAGCAAGACTTGAAGGAATAAATTGCAAGAACCTACCTTTGAGATATTCCCCCAAGCTGGCACTAGTTATAGAATTACAACGCAATGACTTCCACTTTAGAAGCGCCCTCAAAAGTCTTACCTTCATTACTCCTCGACTCAGGCCGTTCAGCTCAACTAAGAGCCCAGTTGGGAGCTCGTCAACATCCGCAACAAGCTGACGACCTTTGGGCTAAGTTCAACTGCAAGTGGCTTACTTCACCCGTGCTCGCTAGTAGGAGGGACCATCTGATCGTTTGGAACCAGCTGGGCCCCTCACTTTATTCTTTTTAGTTTTTGCTCTTTTGTTTGCTCTTTGGTCCTCAGTTCCCTCTGCTCGTTTCTCTTCATTTGTCCAGCCTTTTGGCTCGGTCGTCTTTTCTGTGTTTTTGGCTCTTTTCTTTTAATGCAATGGGTTGTCCCAAATGTTCAAAAAAAAAAAAAAAAAAGTCACCTTCAACTAACTCAGGAACATCATCGTCCTCTTCTTCTGCAACAGGACACAAACTCTGTTGCCGCTGATAGTGCTGTGCAATCTTTTTCAAATTTGCCAAGTTGTCAGCACCCAACTGGTTGATAATAGAGGGCAACAATTCTTGCAGTTTTTTTGTCTGAGAAGCTCCACTAATGACCCACGTGTTGGTAGCGATGGAGGCTTGCACTGCAAGGAAAGCAGACAATAAGCCTCAGGTACTAAAACTTTGTATACTCATCCCTGTTATCAACAACCACTCGCTTATTCCTACACTTAATCAGACATATTAGAAATTGGCGTAAGCAAGACTTGGCTAAATGCGTAAGGGCAGTGATCATCGAAAGGAAACTGGACATGTGATTAGTTACAATCACTTATAGTTGTCTACAACCTCCCACTTCGAAATTGCATGAGAAGTTGCATAAGACATACATAGTCACTTATAGTTGTCTACAACCTCCCACTTCAAAATTGCATGAGAATTTGCATAAGACATACATAGTCACTTATAGCATACATAGTCACTTATAGTTGTCTACAACCTCCCACTTCAAAATTGCATGAGAATTTGCATAAGACATACATAGTCACTTATAGTTGTCTACAAACTCCCACTTGAAATTGCATCAGAAGTTGCATAAGACATACATAGTGATAAAAATTTGACTTCGCTCTTGCATCCAAAAATCACTCAAGACAGATATTAATAAAATGCTTAAAATGACATAAATAATATCCAGAACCTTAAATGTCGACTTCTAAGAAAATTACATCATTAGAAAATCCAGCAGGCTCTTGTTAACTAACTGCGTGTGAAGAAATTAGCGCACCTTTGGGATTAACGAAGTGGATAACAGTTTCATCCTTGAAGATGTTCACTTCCTCAATTCCTGGGATGGTGTTGAAGCCTAGCCTCTTCAAGGTGTTCTGTAATCTTTTGTCGTCCATTGTGCTGGTTTTGTGCATCGCTTTCTTTTTTCTAGACAAGCAAATAAATACTCACGCTAGTAAGCATCTCTTTGCAGCTAATTGCAACCAGCCGGTTTAGGCATTAGATTGATATTAATATCATGTTAAATTGATGCAATTGCCACTAGATGTCTACCCCTTGATGTCCCGCGTCCCCGAATGCATCATCCGTCCGATCAGACATTCGGATGCTACGCAGGCGGACACAGCAAAAATGTGGATTTTCCGAGGATGCTCTCGAGCACATAGCTGAAACTTTGTTCAGACGTATGAGTGCTATCTCAAACACGGATGTCTGGAGACATCACTTCCGACAAAACGATGTTCAAAAAAATGTCTTGGACGGACGTCTTTGCCATGTCATCATCCTTGGTCAATTTCATCTGAAGGTAATTAACAGAGATTTACAATGGGCAATGGTTAAATGACTGCCTGACGTGAAAAAAGGGAACGGGCAGGGTTGGGCCCTGAAAATGCTGACGTGGCATCTGATGTGGAAAGATGACGTGGAAATTATCTGAGGTGGACATCGGAAGTGGCATGCCACGTCAGCATTTTGGGCCCACTGAAGTCACATTCATTGATGTCCAGCTGGATGTCAGCATGGACGTCCAGACGTTCTATAGGACATTATTTTCCAGCACACTACTGTCTGGTTTCCTACGACTAGGATTTCATAGTGCATGCTACCCATTGTGTTCTCTGCAACATTAAAGTGAACAACCTAACATCTTCCAAGCCAGGGAACATGTTTGTAGCGATGTCCACCTGAAGAGGACATGACCTCTACTTTGGAGAATACCACGTGCCACAACAAGAGCGAGTGCTTCCATGTGTGCTAGACATACTAACAAGGGTCATAAAATATTTTATTCTTTGCGCGTCTTTTCTTTGGATTTCATAGGCCCTAATCCCGATTACATGTAGCACAGTGGATGCAAATGTGCAATGGAACATGAAACACAATTGTGCACAAAATGTACGTTGAAAATTGCCATGACATTATTTTTTTCTGGATTTAAAGAGATGTAATGAAATGCACTTTTCCTATGAACCAGGTGTTCATCTATTGAGCGCACCCAAAGCAATCTATACAAGCATTCCAAAAAATTCTTGCCCATGGACAATGTTCACCACACACATGATATCAACAACTCCCGGTTAACGTCTACAATTACTATTTTTGTTACCAAATGGATGTTAGAAGGTACATATTCCTTATGGGAAACACTAATATGGACAGCGCAGTCCATCCATTAGACGTCTACAAATATGTCAAGTGTCCTCAACTTCATTTTTGGGAATTTTTTGGACGTCACGTTGGATGTAGTAGGACATCAGACTCAACATCTCAATGCTGAAACCCGGCATCCAGAGAAATATGGATTTCTTCTAGGATCTACATTCAGATGATGAAAGTATGAAGTATGACGTCTGCTTTCATTTAAATATATTTTTGAAAAAATAAATAAAAAACACTATGTATAAAATTTAGAACGGACTAGGAAAATTTCCCCCCCAAAATAAAATAATTTACTTTTTTATTTTTAAAATACAAAAAATAGGAAGAAGATAATAATAATAATTTATCAAAAAAAAAGATTATTTATTTTTGAAATAAAATAAATAGGAAAAAACATGAAAAAATAAAAAAATAAAAAAAACTTTTATTTAATTTTTTATTAGAAAAAGAAAGAAAAACGTAAACACGGATGATTTTAATTTTTTTAAATTGGGCATTGAGAAAATCCAAGAGCACATGAATTGGAAATTGGGCCCTAGAATCCGACCCAAGGACTTTACATTAACTGGAGCCGGATGGGAAAACTAGGGCCAGATTGATGGCAAATCGATCCAGCCAACCTTCCATCCAACATTGGGGCTAACGTAAAGCCTTATACTTCTTTAACACTTGTATAAGCCTAAAAAACTTGGGAAGAGGATGAACCCAAAAGAGAATAAACATGAATGAATATAAGAATTGGCTTCTATTTATTTCAAACTCCAAAGAAAAAAAAATGAAACAAGGCTAGGATAAGCTCACTTAAAAATGAACATGAAAAAAAGTAAAGAATGGCTTTTAGTTCTTTAAATGTACTTCAAGCAAAATCAAAATGAAAAGAGCATGACTTCAAGGGAATGGACATGGAATGAAAAAAAAATTGTAAAGATTTCTAATTTTTGGAATCTCATACACATCAAAAGAAATTGGAATGAAGATAAAGGCAAGTGCGGCTACACATGAAAAAATTTGAATGACTTCTACTTCTTTCAATTTCATG
Source organism: Pleurozium schreberi (assembly GCA_006891605.1). Lineage (NCBI taxonomy): Eukaryota > Viridiplantae > Streptophyta > Bryopsida > Hypnales > Hylocomiaceae > Pleurozium > Pleurozium schreberi. The sequence continues at coordinate 159,790 of VACF01000232.1, read as the reverse complement.
ACCAGTCCTCCATACGAAAACAAATCTCTTGTAGGACAAGAAAATTTTAATGTTCATTTTTAAGTCTATAAAGGTTGAAAATATTTTTCACAATGCATCCATTTAGACGCGTTCACGTCTGAAAGAATACCAGAATCATTATGTGATTTAAAAGAATTCATATATGATCTACAAGTCTAAAGAGAATGAAGTGTCTTTGTTCAAAATTCAACCGACTGTATACCACATGGAATGAAGACGAGCTCTACTTTGCCATAATATTGGCAAAAAAAAATCTGATTATGATGCAAAGGTCTAAACATGTTTCCATGATTATATTCTATATGAAGTCACACTTGTCCGCCTCCCTAATCTTTGGCCCGCATTAAAATAAATATCCAACAAGGTGTACTGGTAAATGGTTCAAGGTATTTGAAAACTACTTTTGTAGTAGTCATATTGCTAAACTCTCTAATTTCATCCTCATATAGTCTTTGAAATAGTGCTTAACAACTAAGGAACAATTTCACACCTTGATTTAGAAGATATAGACTATAATCATGTTCTACATAATTTAATTAAAACATATATCTCTGTATGAATGTCGTGAACAACATCAACCTGTTTGTTGAAACATTTTTTATGACAGTATAACAAAAAAAAGGCATGTTTCTACAACACTGCTATGCAACTTCAATGTTTCTAGAGACAATAGAAATAAATAATTCAATTTACATTTAATACACTTGAATACATTCATTTCCTTTACAATCCATTTTCATGTATGATATACGTAACAAGGACGGATTAAATTTTGAGAGGATGTCAAATTATGTCAAAGAAAACTTCAAAAAAATTGTTCACTCCAATCACTCTTTGAAATGTGTCTATAACTTTTGATTCAAGGCTTGAAATCTCAAACAGATTTTTGGAGATGAAACTTAGATCTATTTACCAACTTTTCTTAGTTGTAATTTTTTGGAAAAAAATTATTGTACTTTGCTTAAATGTGGTCTAAAATTCTATGTGAAGCACACACTACAAGGGAACGCAGTCATTTTCTGTCAATTCGGACATTTTTTCTGTCAATTCGGACAATTTTCTGTCAATTCAGACATTGTGTGTCAATTACTCAATTTGGATGTGTCAATTCGGACACTGTTTCTTGTAGTGACAATCCCTGCGTTTTACATGTCCTACATGGTTTGTCTCACCTCCTACCTTCCAACTTGTATAAAGGACTCATCCTCTCCTCTCCACATACTCAAAGGTAAGTGGCTTTCAAAGCCAAACATGGTGTATTATACATGGTGTATTTTGTATGGTGTATTTTGTACGGTATATTTTGTATGGCATATTTTGTATGGCGTATCTTGTATCAATTGTATGGTGTATTTTGTACAATGTACTATAAATGGTACATTTTGTATTGTATATGGTGTATAGTATATTGTATATAACATGTTATTTTCAAAATTGTATATGCGTCTGACATGTAGTTACACTTTTGTGACACCACACCAGACGTTGTGATGTTGTAAAAAACATCATCATGTCGTGATGCTTCATACAAACATCACATCAAACATTGTGATGTCATAAAAAACGTCAACAACGATGGGTGACACAAAATGCATAGACAGAGGACGTCCAACAAAACATCAATGTAGATGTGTTAACGTCTACATTGATGTCTTTGAGGACATCCTTGCATTTCTTAAATAACCAATGAGGTTGCTCCAAAATGTTGTCTCGTTAGCATCTCTAGATGCCACATCAGCCAATTTTTGAGTTGCCACATGGCATGGCACGTCGGATGACACGTCATGGACGGGCAATGGATGAAAAAAGTTCTACGTTGGCTTTTGCTCGCTTAGGTGGCAGCCATATGTTGAACTCTTGAATCCCCGTTGACCAATGTCATAGCTGATGTCCAAGTGAAAATCGTGAAAATCTGCCTGGACATGACGTGCAAATGGCACGTCCAAGGTAACGTGATTTTTCAGACGCTGACTTCAACATCAAACTATGCATCCGGATGCCAAAACACAAGATCTAGAAAAACACGGGTTTCTTCTAGTGTTCTTAGAAGTTKCCACTGTAATATAAAGTTGATGCCATTGACACTTGACATCACATTTAAAGTAAATTGTCACCGTTTGCATTGCATTACACTTCCAGTACGTCAACACGTGGACGATATATATCTAATGCCAATTAACTTAATAACCACTTCGTCAAATTACTGGGGGTCTTTTCTTGCAGTCTCATTTTTATCTTTGACTCAAAGATAAAACGTTATAACTGTTCAATTTTAAGACTATTTGGTAAGTTGAGACTGTAATACATTAATATGTATTAGAACCTTTGATTGCCCAAAGGTTGTAGTCTCATCTTATCTTCGACTCGAAGATAAATCACTATAACAAGTTTAGGGTTGAAGTCTCAAAATGTGCAGAATGTCTTTTTCATCTTCCTGTACCTCTCACTACATCACTCTTAAACTAAAAACCTCCGCCAAGAGTGCATCCCTCACATCAACCTGTCTTCACCCCCTAGACTTCACAAAAATCTTTTTCGGTTTACTTTATCCTTTCAAGGTTTTCATAACTGGTTCTAAATGTCACACATTCCAATTCTGAATTGTAAACTCCACTACCAAACCAAATCCCCGCTCAAATTCCCAACCCTAAAATCCTCAGTCTCAAGATACAAGATTTCGTTGACGCGTAGTTCCCATTCTCCTCAATCATGAACTACATACTCATCCACGTCTTTCATCAACACTCATATATTTTAATCTACTTTCATCAACCCTAAACCACTTAGTCTACCTACATCCATGAACTTTCTTCACATCATCACCATAATATTTCATGCACTTCCATTGTATTTTTCCCACTTTTTATAATTATGCCTTCAATCAACAAGCTATGGACTTGAATCCTACCCAAACACAAATTTCATCCAATTTTCTTATATGGTTTCTTGCAAAATTTCTGAAAATTCCATCTAATTTTGCCTTCCATCTTTAAATTTTGCTGCTCCCCGTTCCCCGCTTGCATACTAGCAACATTGCATACATGCTGAATTACATACAGTGCATAAAACGCACCAAAAAAATTCCAACCCTAGAAGAGGAAAACCGGGAAAATAGATTATTTTTTCTTGCAACAAACAATTTGCAGTACAAAAATTGACAAAGTGAAGATTGTATATTGAACAAAGCACAATGAACGTATAGAAATAGTAAGAGAAAGATCAGGGGCTTGGGTCTTGTAGACCTTGGAGGTGAGCTTGGGCAGCTGCGAGAAGGGGGTGATGGCAGTGGTGGTGAAGTAAGATAGGTGGGACTGGAAATGGTATTCTTGTCTTGAAAAATTTAGGGCAACTGAATCGGGGATATTGATGAATGTCAGTTCTCATTCATCCACACTCATTGACTGACAAATTAGTTGCAGCGCCGAAACCTCCAATTATGTCAAGTAACTTATATTAATTGTTCAGTCCACAATTAGGGCATACCTCAAATTAAGTTGATTGTTTTGTTTGCTTCGTTTTATTTGTTTTGGTTTGTTATGGTGAGATCTTCAAAACCTTGTGCCCCGAGGATGCGTTTTTGGTAAGGTTGGAAAGTTCTCTTCCATGAGGGGTCCATGGGTTTGGTTTTGTGGCATTAGGACTCACAGCAAAAAAAAATATTAAATTTCAAAGTTTTTATGAACTAAAGAATTATTTTTACTTTTGTACATGGCACACTAGTAATTATAATATTTATTTTGCTACAAGAGCATCCTCAATGTAATGAATATATTCTCCAATTTTATTTATGACTTTTGAATMATATATAGTTAGAACTAGAAACTATTGTCATCGAAAGAGCATCCCTAATTAGTTTGAATAGATAAAAGAAAATTCAAATTTAGACATTAGTGAAAATCCTAAATTATAGGGGTCTTGGAAAATCATCGTTACCTAAGCAAAATTTGTCCATTGACACTCCAAATGTCAAGTATTTATGGACAAATTTTGTTTTGGCAATTGCTATTTGTTAAGACCTCTGTAGTTTTTGTCTTTCAGCTAGCTTTTAATTCAAAAGCAATTTGTTTKCATTGCTAAATGTCTAAACATGGATTTTCTTAATACCTACTCAAAGTCTTCTAATGCACTTTTCATGAAACAAATGTCAAGTTGTAATTATATACCATTCAAAAGTTAGAAATAGATTTGGAAGGCTTACATACTAGTTGGACTAAAAATGCACTAAAGAAGACCAAAAAATAAACTAGAAAGACCTTATTTTGATTTTTTTAAGGATTCTGGGCCATAAAGATTGATGAGATACATATTTTTATCTTAGAATCTTTAGCTATGGAAGCAAGTGACAGATTAAAAACAAATTCTCTTGATATGTCAATTCATAATAACTTGGTTGAGATCAATGTTATTTCACATGAACTCAAAGCCTCCACTTTTGAATATATTTTTTGATCTTAGGATCTTTAGCTATTGGAAGCACATGACAAATAATAAACAAATTCTCTTGTCTTGTCATTCCATAGTAAGCTCATTTGGATCATTGATATTTCGTGGGAACTCAAAGCCTTTACTTGTGAACTATTCAATCCTAGGATCTTCAACTATGGAAGTACATGACAAATAGTGAACTTATTCTCTTGTCATGTACACTCAATCTTGGAGACAAAATTGCATAAGAAATCTATTTAAGAAAAATGTAGGGTAGATTTTGAGAAGCTATAAAATGATTGTGGTTGTACATGTTGGGCCCTATAACCTCATATACTTTGATTGACAAACTTTTTAGATTCACCATGCAAAAACAGGATTGAAATTTTTTTATAGTTCTGACACCCTTTTGGTTAAACATTATAAACTTTCAACTCATAAGTGATATTGTTGTGTTTTCTTTTCCAATGCAATCTCTACCATGTGTAGTTTAAATTTGTATGGTTACAATTCAATAAAATTGATACAATTTATCAAAATGTTGTGTTTTTGTTCAACTTGTAGCAAATTTCTAGAAGCTGAAAACAGACCTTGGGCATTCAGGGGTAATCAAGAACAAAATAATGGATTTTCTTTTGTACTTGCACCCTTGGAATAATTTAAAGGGGCCAATTCACCCCAACCATAGAGGATACACTCCAATGACCACTATAGGGATTCCAAAGTGTTTTTATAGTGCTCTTATAATTTACAAGAGTACTTGAGTGAACTTTAGTGTTAGTTTGAAATTTTTATTTCATTTTTTTAATATGCAATAAAAATATACATATTTTTGTTGCTATTCCTTGTATTCCTTTCTATTTCATAGTACATATGTATATTTGTCACCAACAATTAATTCTTCATTTTAAACATACTTCTCTAAGTGCCTATAAAATTTTTGTAGATAATTTATTTATTTATTTATCATATATTTATTTTATACAATCCTATTCAACCATAATCTCCGGGGTTATAACTAGAAATATAATGGAATAGATTGTATGCTTAAATGAAATTAAAAAACAAATTATGGAGAAAAAAGGATAGGAACCCCTATTGACATAAAAATAAAATAAGTATATAATTTTTTTTAAAATACTTAAAATGGATGCAATTAGCTTCTTTGCCATTTTTCCAATATGTATAAATTATAAAATCTATTTTAATTGTTGAATAAATATTAAATCAAAAAATTTATTAAAATTTATTATAAATTTATTAAAATTTATTATAAATTTTTATACTAGTTAATAAAAAAAAGTTCTTTGGTTTATCTTATTATAGGTTTTGTTATAGTCAGAGATGCTATATTTTTGTAATTGTGATTGTTTGTTTTTTCATTTATAGTTTTTTTTTGTAAGATCAAAAAACATTATAGTTGATAATAAAAATATAAAAAAAAAACTACCAAAATTTGTAGGCTTAGGAAGCAAGTACTATCCTTGGTGCCTCTTTCAAAGGCAAGCTCTATAATATTGACGTAACTAATAAATAGTGGCTTATATCTATTAATATGTGTATTTTCGGAGTAGCTTCTCACCTTGTTGAGTTAGGGTATATTGCAAAAAGTAGTGTAAGAGATTGACAGTTGTGGTTGTTGATTTGGGTTGGATTCCTATTGACTACATTTTATTAAGCTATAAGGGCTATCCTGATATAGAGCTACAGTTTGTAGTTCTGATATCACACATACATGTTTCCTTTTCTTTATTAATTTTTTTTATCTTACTGTGTATGAATTTATGCCACTTTATATCCAAAAAATGTTAAAGTTCCAAACTAAACAAGGGCATAATGTGTGTAATTCCAATCAATTTACGGCTTCTAAATATCTACTTTACAATTTTTTTTTAAACAAATTTTTAATGTGATTTTTTCTCCTACATATAGTCATTATATTGTATTTGAGGCTCATTTCCAAGAACCATTAATGCTAAAAACTTCAAGATTTGCAATGATCACCTTTGCACAAAAATACTGGAATAGAAAAATCATAATCATTCATTTTCAAAATTAAATTTTTTGGAGCTAAAACTAGACTTCAAAAAGAATTTTTTGAAAATGTGCACTGCTAATAATAGTGACTCAATTAAGATTTATTTTACTTCAAATTATAGTCAACACCAAGATTTGGTTCTTTGGGTATTTAGAGGTTAATATTTAAAGGACAGACCTATTACCGCGGGGTAAAGGCGAGCTGTGGATTTTGGATCAATGAGTGTTAGATGATGGGAAGTTAAATTGTACAGCACCTGAAAATGACTGCAACACCTAGAAATTTGATGATGGGCATAAGGAAACCTGTCTGCATGGGCATGAATTTCGGTAGCTTTGTGTTACAATTTGCAGCACCTAAAAATGACAATACATTCAATGACCCTATTTCGTGCTTTCCATGTCAAAGCACATCTCTACTTTCATGTTTACGTAAAACACGGATGAGAAATACCTTTTCTGCATCCACTACAAGTGATTTTTTTGTTTTCAAAGGACTTAAAACGTCCTTGTTGTCATGTAAAGGTCAAAGCTTACCTAAACATATTGAGTGTATTATCTTAGCCCTTACTGTTGTTTTAAAATTTAAAAAAAAAAACGAGTTACTATGCCCTTGAGGCACGGCACTTGACTTCTGGGCCTCATGTGCAGGCCACTTTGGGTGCCACAATTGCTGGCTCCTATAGAAAGGAAATAGAAAATGACACCCCCTCCCGGCTCGTCACCTGGATGGGGACGAAATCCATCCAGGGATGCTGGTTTGCTCTGAAGCCACATGTGCGAGGTACTATTTGTTGGGTGGATCTTTGTGGCAAGATGTTAAATATTACCTATGAAGGTGGGCCCCCATGCTTGGCCTGTTAGAATCCCGGCCTGGCCCGCGCGAACTAGCCAAGTGCAAGCGTGCAAGACATCAACGCTACAGGACATCGACCCCAAAAAAACTGAGAGAGAAGACCACCGCCGCCGTCCTGCGCAGGGCGGCGGATTACGGTTTTAGGTTCTTTTTTAAACTATGAACTAATTTACATATCCCACATTGTTTGTCTTAACTCCTACCACTCCATGAATATGTAAAGAGTTGTTTCGTCAATTCAAAACACAAATCACAAAACACAAATCACAAACCACAAAGCACAAAACACAAATCACAAAAAGTTGAAATAATTTATTTTTTATTTTTTTAAAAACAACTTGTTGTGGTGCAATTCAAACAAAGTTAACATATTTTAGAGTTGCAGAATACAAATGGGAGTTGCAGAACACAAATGGACACTTAAGTGTTTCAATATATTTCAATTTATATCAAAGTTTAGAGTTGTAGAACACAAATGGACACTTAAATGTTTTAAAAGTTATCAAAATTTTCATTTGGGGGGGAGGTCTAGTGTCCATTTGTATTATGTAATATTAAAACACTTAAGTGTCTATTTGTGTTTTGCAACTCCCATTTGTGTTCTACAACTCTAAAATATGTTAACTTTGTTTGAATTGCACCACAACAAGTTGTTTTTAAAAAAATTTAAAAAAATTATTCAACTTTTTGTGATTTATGTTTTGTGTTTTGTGATTTGTGTTTTGTGATTTGTGTTTTGAATTGAAGAGACAACTCTTTATATACTCGTGGACTAGTAGGAGGTAAGACAAACAATGTGGGATATGTAAATTAGTTCATAGTTTAAAAGAGAACCTAAAATCCTAATCCGCCGCCCTGCGCAGGACGGCGGCGGTGGTCTTCTCTCTCAAATTTTTCGGGGTCGATGTCCTATAGCATCAATGTCCTGCACCCTTGCGCTTGGCCGGGTCGTGGGGGCCAGGATGGCATTCTGACAGGCCAGGCACGGGGCCCACCTTCCTAGGCACGATTTAACGTCCTGCCTTCCAAAAGTTGTCATCACTAAGCTGTGAAGCAATCGGAGCGTGCTCAATCTTTTCCTGCGTGCTCTTAAGTCCTGTAAGGATATGAGGCTCGTATCGGGGTGGAGGGAACGTAGTTGCAGAATTAGGTCAAAATTAGGGTTGGCGATCGGGGTTAAGAAATCATGGATCGGATCTCGTATGCAGACAAACGTAACGGGGATTGAGCAAAAAATTTACCCGGCCGCAGTGGAAAGTCTTTCCGCAATCAGCMCGCTCGTTTTGTCGGAGCGCCACCGTCGCTAAGCTGCGCCATCGCTCCCACTTCGGTTAGTCACTTTTCAATTATGTGCTCATTGTAAAGAGTTGTAATGCTCCTGGAATAATTATCAYACAGAGATGTCAAATCTGGTGGTTCAGCACGTGGTACTTCTCAAATTGACATTATTTCATATTACAATCACTTCATTTTCTTCACATTCGCAATGATGCTCCTTGGTGTCAGGAATCGAGGAACAAATGTCATCCTCGCTACGGGAGCGCTTTTCCACAAGTAACATGGCTGCAAGGGGCCAGGCTGCCGCAAACGCCGAGGTTTTCGCAAATCTGGAATCCAGCAGTCGTCAAAACGTTCCTCATAATACAGATGGCAAAGGGTTGTTACCAACATCTAGCCTTCCGCCATTATTCGCNCAAATCTGGAATCCAGCAGTCGTCAAAACGTTCCTCATAATACAGATGGCAAAGGGTTGTTACCAACATCTAGCCTTCCGCCATTATTCGCAAATACTGGACGAGTGACTGAGGGGTTTGCCATACGATCACAGTCTTGGCACGAAGAGGTTGGTCTTCATCGTCCTCTCCTCTTTATGTGCTGGTAGCTGTGCAACAATGTTCTTGTTTTAAAGTTCCTGAGAATTAGTTTGATAATAACCAATACATGCCGGAACTCACAAGTTGATGAATTGTCAAGGCGAATCAAAGATCAGAAGCAGTGAGCTCGATTTGGATAAAGGGGGAAGTGGAGGAGATGCGGATCTCAGACAAGCTGCTGAAACTGTGGCACTCGAGGATGGTGACTTTCAGTCCCCTCCAACTACGCCAAAATCTACTACTAGTAGTCCTTTCTTGGAATGTCCAAGTACTCCTATTCTCAAGTAAGTTTTCGACGTTTACTCATGTTCTGTTTTAATATTGCCTTCTAAAACTTTGAATAAACTGGGAGAACTGATTTTAATTTTCTTTATAATATTGAGTGGGAAGATGTCTGATTTCCTATGCCATATCTTGCATATTGCTGGTCAATCAGAATTGCAGGAAGCATAATAATGGTATTAATTGTTGCCTCTATTGCCGGTGCCGTACTTTATGACTTMCAGGAGRAAACAGCTGTCCAGGCAACAAAGTCTGAGGGATACCAAGTTGCTTCTTACTACACATCTCAAGAGGACAGCCAGCATATTTATGTTCGACAAACACTTTGAATACCTTCGAGAAATTGGGCATGGGTCTTTCAGCACGGTTCGTGATGTTTCCCACTTACCTTGACGTTTTCGTTGTGTAATTTCAAATTCGGGAATGATCGGCTGTCAGTGCGTGCTTGTACCCAGTCGATGACACATTTGTCTAGAGAATATCCAACGTCGACCCGGGTATACTTCTGCAGCTGTATCCATGTTAAATTATTACCGAATGATGAGTTGCGTTCATAACACGCCATGTCTGTTCATTGCAAGGCATACTCTATGATAAAAACTGCTGTCTCTCGATATTGTTTGACTTCCTGCACGTTCTTGGAGGCGATTGACCTTGATTGGCATGCTGGATTTCAGGTTTACGAAGCTCGAGATAGGAAAGGAGGTGCACTATGTGCAGTAAAAATGAGTAAGCGAGAATTCTTTAGTCGTGTGGACCGAGATCGATACATGCGGGAGATTCAAAGTGTTGCGTGCCTCGCTGAACACCCRAATGTAGTGAATTACTTTAGGGGTTGGCAACAGGATTCTCACTTCTATATTCAAATGGAGCTCTGTGAGGCAGGCAATCTTCGCATGCTCCTTGATTCTCTCAAACAGCCTCTTGATGAACCTCAGGTATTGCTACTCTGAAGTTGACTCCTGMCCGTCCAGAGTTCTTTACTACGTTGTTTGGAGTCATGTGCAAGTGCAGATTTGAGTAATTCATATGGTGGTGCTGTTGTGATTTGTTTGGTAATTCTAAATGTACCTGTGGGTGGGAGTTTTCTGCCAGGTRTGGGAGTACATAGATCAAGTGGCTTCAGGATTAAGTCATATACATAAGCATGGAGTACTTCATCTTGATATCAAACCAGAAAACATTTTTGTAGATGGCCAAGGTACGAACCTCCTCTTTGCCACTGCGCATTGCTAGTTCTGTACATCAGCTCCGGCACTTGAGGGTTAAGCCAATTATAGTTTAAAATTTCTTTTCTGGTGACTGGTGTCTTTTGACAGTCAACAGAATCGCTTGACTGGCGTCCTTTCCTTTCTTGTGTGTAGGTAACTTAAAAATAGGCGATTTTGGGTTAGCAGTGCCCTGCAAGTTGTGGGAGTGGGAAGAGGGCGATGGGGGATACCTAGCACCGGAGTTGCTTCAAGACGAAGACCCAAGCCCCAAGGCTGACATATTCAGCTTTGGAGCCATGCTGTACGAGTGGGTTACAGGGCTACAGTTACCCAGAACAAGACCTGATTTGGAAGATATTCCTAGAATGCCCTCTTGGCGGAGTGAAGCTCTTTGTGCATTGGTTTCGGCAATGTTAAATCCGGATCCTGGCAAGCGACCAAGCGCGGACCAGATTATTTCRTATCGGAAGAGTCGACTTGCTTRRAACTYSAGTMAMYTTCGACTTGAAAGCCGTGGCACTGATTTTGGATGTATATATTATTTAGGAGAACTTCTGTACTGTACACTGCAAAGGGATTCTTGAGTCAGGTGGGGAAGACCTATCATTCTGGAAAAAAACTAGGTGGAGGCTTGTGTGGAGCCACAAGAATTGATGGAGATAATACTCCAGAGAATAGAGATTTTGTGCATATCGTTGTATGCAACAAGGTTTTTCTTTGTAGGGGATGGTAACTAACTTATGTATCCCAAGAGTCAGGACAATGGAGCTTTGGGACGGAGAAACTTCGTACCAAACTCTTGACACTTGAGAATTTTAAATGTTTTGGTCCTGATACCTGCCTTAGTGTGAAGGTCTTGGGAACAAGCTTGAGTTGATTTTGAGTCTCCTTTCTACTCACTGTTTTCATTCCTTAATTTTTGTTAAATTTTAGTGTTTTTTTCATACTTTGATTGAGATTTTGTGTACAATCTAATGTTCTTAGATCTGTGAATCCCCAGGTGGATGCTGCCTTGGTGAACTTTATGGGTACTTTAAAGTAACCAGTTTTTGGTTTTTTTTGTTGAAACTAAGAAAATTAAGATTGACAAGTTTTTCCTTACATATTCACACGTATCTCCATTGCTACTTTTATCTATGGAAGGAAATTCAAATTATTTGGGTTGATTTTGTTATATGTATTCATTTACATTCATTTTTCTCTTACAAAAACTAAAACAATTAGAGTTTTTATAAAACAAATTGAAAATATTTTGAATCTTTGACAAATAGTGTCTCTTATTTTTATTAAAATGTTTCAATGTGTTGGGTCCACTTGACAGAGACCATGGCATCCACTGTGGTTTTTGGATCCCTGTTTCCAAATCTTATCTATAACCCTATTCACATTGGCGAGGGTTTGGATGGAGTTGGTATGTGGGACCTAATTGGGCGGACCCCAACGTGCACTTGACGACAACCTGCGAGATTCTATGAGCCAGTTGCTCTACATTGTAACAAGGATTGTGTTTTACGAGTTCATTGGGCACCATCTTAAGTCTGTCCAATGTGCACCAGAATCGCTTAACCCCTAAACGCCGCCATGGCCATTTCTTGGTCGATGAATGAGAGCATCTTTCTATGTAGGACAGAAATGCAACTATCCATCCTCGGAATTTGTGGTGGAAAGGGAAGATTTTCTACAATGCTTTGACTTCCAACAATTGTTTTTGGATTTTTTGAGGACAATGATTCCCACGGTTTTAGAAATTGATGATTTCTAGGGTCACCCCGGCGTCGTTCAAGGGTTAAGGGGAAGTGGTTATCATTTATGACAGGGTTTTGTATGTGAAACCTCTGCAAGCTGCGTACAGACGTTTTAGGATGAAGTTTTGACTTGTTTGTTTTATTTTCAGGGATCTCCTTGAAGACGGAGGAGCTGTATGCTCTTGTATTAAGGGCTGCATCTTATTTGCGACTCATTCAATCAATTTCAATTTAGGGTTTCAGGTTTGTGGTGGTAAAAGTCACTCCCAGCTGTGGCGCCTGCACTTGTGATTTCCATGACCCTTTTCGTTGAGACACCGTGCGAGACTTAATCCTGGCAGAGCTCCCAGAATCATCGACATTGGGGAATGCGATCAGCGTACAAAATGTGGAGAATGTATCTCGGACTGTGAGGCCTCTGTCTTGGAAGGGTTGGGCGGGGTTTTTTCATCGTCTTCGTTCATCAATTTCACACCACGGCAGGACCCGTCACTCCGCCACTCTCCTGCATCTCCAAAATTTTACAAACCTGCAATCCCATCTTCACCTTTACACATCTGCCATCTTCCATTCAACGCAGATTCCATTCATTTTGTGAGTCTCCTTTTTTCAATTTGCGTTTCCGTTTCTCATCTAGCACGGATTTTCTCTCGATACATGAGTTACTTGGTTGTTTTCATTTCCAGTTTTAGGGTTTCACCGAGATTGTCGACGAATTTTCAAGCCAAAATTGAATCATTTTGCGTTTGAAGTTGGTTAATGGATCGGCGTTTCTTGGTACGGAGTATGGAGTTGGTGTACAGAATGGAATTTTGGTGTGGTTTGTTCTAGCAATTGCAGAAGCTTGAGAAGGGATTTCAGGATTGGGAGTATTATGGGGTGCAACAAATGTGCAAGTCTGTTAAGTCCAAGTGAAGCTTGGGGTCTTGACGGTTGAGATTTGTGATTTAGTTTGGCTTGTACTATGGCTGTGTTGTTGTCGTTTGATAGTTTAATTTTGAAGTTTTTGTTTCTTCTTTCAACAGCTTTTGAGGCTCTTGAAATGGTTGGTTTGAAGATGAGCTTCTGAATTAGTGTGTTTTTGTTTATATCTAATGAATTGTTGATTTTCGGTTTGGTTTTGGTAAGATGTTAGCATGCATTGCTCAATCTGGGGCCATTGCAATGCTCAATTACGGACAGGTACCTTTTCGCTTCCCATATTACTCCTGTGGTCAATTGTTGGTAGTTTTATGTAGCCTTGTTTGTGTGACCTAATTGGTGATGTGTGAGCTAGTTTTTAGCTTGGCTATACATTTTAGAAGGTTAAGGAGATGTTGTGATTGTGGAGTTTACTCAATAATAGTAATGGCTTGAGGGAAATTAATTGTTGTTGACTTTATAGTCGTGGAGAGTCGGGGATTAATTTGAGGTCAAAATGGAATGCTCGAAATTTTGGATATGTGATATTGAGAGGATTCTCTTAGTGCCATCTGTGAGAGGCTATGAAGTATGAAGTATGTATGATGTATTCGCAGGTGTTGGAATCAAGAACTAAGTTGGGATCTCAAGTCTTTGCACCTTTGTTAGCTATGAATAGTGGAGTATTCTTTTTAGCTTGTGGTTTCATACCTCCCTTAGCTCCAACTTATGACGTAATACCTCAAAGATGTTGTACCCACATTTGAATGTGTGTTGAAAGTAATTCGTAATAGTTAGAATTATTCTCAAAACTGTGTGCCAACCTTAAGATTCTCAGATCATTCTACAAAATGACTAGGAATAGTTCAATCTTTATACTGATTACTAAGCTCAAAGCATCATTGTTGTTCATCATTTTCTTATTTTGCTGCAGACTCTGGTGAAAACTTGGTGATGTCTTTGTAATGTTAACTAGGGAACTATGCATCCCTATCAACTGATGTGGATTTTTGCCCAAAATGTATGAACAAGGTAAACATAGTGGCGTACGCTTTCTTACCAGGTGCACATTTGTTGCTTTAAGTACGTTTTTCATTGATTTCAATGTGCAATGTCTTATTGAAGAAGTTCCACTTGGTTAGTGGGGTTACTAAGTAGTAATGTGTATAATTTGAATATGGTTCATCATGCCAGATCTTAATGAAGAATTAATTTTCTTGAATTGAAGCAAGAATGCATCACTTGTGAGTTTTCTTTGCTTTAGGTTTTGCACTGACTAAGAATTGGTAGTAGAATTTTTTCTTGGAAGTAGGAGTTGCTTCTTCGTGGGAAGAATATTCCACATAAGTTCCATTGCAGCATAGCATTTGTAAGGTTCTAATTTGGTTGCAAATTCTTGGTCAAAAAGAAACAATTCTTTGAAAACTTCATAGCTATTATGTTGTTTGGGGTAGTTGGAGTATTCATTCTTTTGCAACTATCTCAACAGGTATGAACGCTAACCTTCAAAAGAGATTGATCTTTTTAGAGGGATAGAACCTCCATATTCACCAAAAAAAAGTCATCTTAGAATTGATTCTTTAATGGAATGGTTTTTTGCTACTTCATTAATTGCAAGGATCTGGTGGTTATTTTTCAAGTTAGTGCTTGATAGCCTATCTATATGAGACATCCTTGGTGCAAATTCAACATCTCTCTAAAGTCATTTTCATATGTTTTGTTTCAATTGTGCACAATTTTCTCCTATATTGTATTGACTTTATGATGTGTATATATTGTCCATTGTTCTTTCCAACTTTATTGTCTTTTTTTCTTATTATTATGTAATCTTAGTAAGTTGTAGACTAGTTTATTTTTATCCAGGTTTTCTTTAGGATTTGACTAAATGTTGTCTCTATGTTACACTTTTTATAAATCTAATGAAGATGCTAGTCTATCCACATTACACTTTGCTCAAAGCGTGAAGCAGAAATTCAATTCATAAAAAAAAGGATTGTATTTGGCTAATATTTGAATTTCAATTCATCAGTTTGTTTTAATAAGCTAACATTTTCATATTGTTTTGCAGGTATACTTGTATATTTGTATATTTGTATATTTGTACTTGTAGCAATTTTGTATAGGTTTGTACAATTCATGGAAAGTTTTGTATCTACATTATAGCATTATTGGATAAGAGATTGAATGTTACAATATCTAAAATAATACAAGTTACAATATAATGTAGAAGATTGTTTATTTGATTTTGTTGCATACTATGATATATTCAATCATTAGCAAATTTATAAATAAATGTAGTGTGTTATTTAGAGCAATGTATAGCAATGAACATTCCCAAAGTATGTAAGCATTGATCGAGGAATCAAATAAGTTATTATGAGTGTCTTTTGTATTGATTTATATAATAGAACAATTTGAAAATATCTATTACATAGATCAAATGGATTTTTAAGTAATTAGATCAATATATAGAGAAAATGTTAATAAGCTCAATTGTTGGAGGATTGTAGGGTRATTTTTTTGCAATTAAGTGGATGTCTAATTGTTAGAGAATTAAATCATTTTCAAATTCACCCTCTATAGAATATTTTGTTTACCATATATATTCAAATAAAAATTGAAAATTATATTTTTGAAGACAATATTGCAAACCAAGAAAATTTTGGAGAATAAATAAAATAAATTTTTACATGTGCAATGGTGCATAAATTTTTAGGTTTTGAAATTCTACAAGATTATGATAAAATATCATTAGTTACACTTATAATAGTTGTTTCTCTTTAATTCCTAGTAAAAAATATCATCTTAATGGAATCTTTGAAAATAAACGTAGAGAAGAACATAAAATTTTAAATATCATTTTGTGGTCATCCTTGAAATCAAAAAATTTCTAATTTTTCTTAATAGAAAATAGAAAATKATTAATATTGCATAAAATTCATGAAAATACATGTATCTTAGGCAAGAAAAAAGAATAGATTCTTTGGGGAGAAAATTGGATGGAAAAAGACCCAAGCGGAAAATGAACTACAAATATTTAAAATATTTTTTGCAAATTGACATAAAATCTTTTAATCATACATTCTTTTCACAAAATTTTTAAGTACAATTACAATCAATTAATGTAAATAGTTTCAATACTCCCCAACAAAAATGAAATCATATCCATCAATTTCTCCATTGTTAATTTTGTTTAGTTTTTAAAATTCTCCCTCCATTTAGTATTTTCTATCAATAAACTAGTAATGTCATTTACATAAGACAGAGCCTCACGGTCACACCGTTCTTGTTAATAGTGAACATGCTTGCTAAGCACTACACATAGGTAACAGGCTCTAAAATTGTATAGGCTCTAAAATTGTCTACATACTCAAATGTACACTATATGTACATGTTACTTTTTCATAGCCTTTAGCCATGAACAAAAAATGTACATTTGGGGAGGTGGGCAATTTTAGAGCTCTATGCCATTTCAATTGTATAGGCTCTAAAATTTTCCACATACTCAAATATACACTATATGTACATGTTGTTTTTTCATAGCCTTTAGCCATGAACAAAAAATGTACATTTTGGGAGGTGGGCAATTTTAGAGCTCTACGCCATTTCAACTTCAATTTTTTGTAGTTAATTCCACAAAGCTCCAAAAAATATGAAACTACTTGCGTTAGATGCCAATTCCACTTGTCTTTCAAGGAAAATTTACTGAAAATTATTTTAAGAAGCTTCGCCTTCCCAAAATTGTGTTTTAGCTCTTAGATGGGCAATTTTTGGACTTGTTACCTTATTTACTATTTCATGCTTTGACCGCCTAATCTTGAGGCAAGCAATAAGACACATACCTTTCTACAAGGAGAATTTTTTATTTCCCTTAGGGTCACCTTCTAGGCAAGTGAATATTTTTTAAAAGGTTAATTAATAGCTTTACAACAACATTGCTCAATCTTTAGACGATGGTGACCATGGAAATCATCAATTTTGATACTGTGGAAATCATGAGTTTAAGAAAATCCAAAAGCATTCATTGGAAGTTAAATTACTATAGAAGATCTTCTTTTTCCACCCCTAATTCCAAAGATGAAGAGTTGCTCTCTCATTCATTGACCACAACATGGCTTTGGCACGGCATCGTTCATGGGTTAATTTGAATGTGTGTCATTTGAAATTGTGAATTATCCAATAGAGATCTCTATTAAATACTCAATGAGTATTGCTTGTTCAAGATTTTGCTATAGAGTTTTAAACTTCATATTGTCTTTGTATTGAGTTGTAATATTTAATAAATATCTCTAATATCATCCAAATTTTTGAAAAGTGCACAATAGTTTGAGTTTTGTTACATTCAAAGCCCCAATTTTATATTGCTCCATCCCCAATTCTATATTGCTCCATAGCATTTATTGCAAGGAAAGAAGTAACTCTAAATTCTTTACAATCACGTTGTGAAATTTAGGATATTTGAATTCACAAATGGACTCATTGTCTCTAATTTATCTTGGAATCTATGATAAACAAAAAATAACTATTCCCTCAACTTAAATTAGCTAGGGAGAGCTAAAGATATAAAACATTTTTCTGGAAACACAGTACTAAGTTATTAGTTTTCTAAAAATAGATATAAATTTTCTACATGCCAAGTGGCTTTAGTGACCCTATATGGTGGTACTAATGATGCTATGGACACCCTCACAAACACTTCAATTTGTACTAAAATTAGTAAAAAAACTCAAAGCCTTTTAATGAAGTTCAATTTCCTCCAGATGATGCATGTTTTAATTGTCCTACAATATCTCATTTCAGGGTCTTTTTTACTATCTTAGAAAAAAACGTTTAATTCAAATTTAATAGTTATTAAAAATAGATATAAATTTTGTGAATAGATAGTTTAAAATTAGATAATTTAGATTAGATTAATTATCTTATGAGGCATTGCATGAAACATTGCCCTTCCTAGTCCTTTTTGGATTTTTTCTTAAAGTTAATTACACCAAAAAAATTTATTCAACTTTTGTTTTCTTTGGATTGACAATAAGTTACAATTGCATTTAATTACTTGAATTGACCTTTCTATTATGGTCCTAAGCTTGCAATGTTGAGCCACAATAAAGAATTCCTAATTTTTGTTTTGCGTATCAAGGACCTATGTGGTGCTAAAAACTTTTTACCTTTTGAAATTRTAACATCCAAATTTTCCTAAAAATTTCTATTTTTTAATTTCAAATTAATTTTGAAATTTGATTTTCAAAATATGTGAAGAAAAAGAACTGTCTAACTTTATATTGTAGTGAAGATCCAATCAGTTCTATACAATTCTTAGTATTCTAAATTCCAATTGTAAAAYACATTAATTCAAAAAGAATGTAAAAATACTAATGACATATTTTATACCAATTATTTGTACAATAATAACACAAGCATTTTACCACTTTTGACCAAAAAATAAATAAATTATCTATTCAATCTTTAAGTCGGATGTAAACTTTAGGTCTTGAAAAACGAGTTATAGATTTTTCAAGGTCTTCTAATTGAAGCTCCAATTCAACTTTGTTTCGCTTTTGAGTTTGTGTTTGTATTACCAATGGCATATTCATAAGCTCTGTCTCCAATTTTTCTTTGCCTTTTTTCCAATCATTATGTTTTGTTAAGAAAAATATTGTTTAAAATGGTCATTATTATTATTATTATTATTATTATTGTTATTATGATCATTGTCATTTTATACATAGTATAAAAAAAGGTATTGACATCATTTTTATATTCTATGTATTAGAGTAAGTATATAAGTCACAATTTCTTTTTTTTTAATTTTTTGCCCAAATTTAATCTCTACTTCTAAATCAAATTTGGATATGTTTTCAAAATGTGTTTTTATAGAGATGACAAACCTAATACTTATATGCAATATAATCATAGTGAATTGGTTTGTTCCTAAACTTGGATTTTGATATAGTAACTAAATTTGGGAAATCATAGGAATAGACCTTTTATTTACATCTACAAATTGAAATCATTGGGCTTATTTTTTTTCATCTTTTTGGATTTTGTTACTACATGTGCAATTTCAATTCAATAAAAAGGTCAAATTTTAAAGGTCAATAAAAAGGTCAAACTTCCATGAGGTGCAAATTCATTTGCAAGAATGCAAATGAGAATTCCAATATAGGATAAAACTTGTTTGAGGCCTTGGGGTTTTTTTTACCAAAAAAATAGTGTATTTCTTATTTTAATCAATATCAATAAAAACAACACAAATGAAAATTATCTTGAAAATAGGATACTGCTCTTTAGAGTTGATAAAACATCAAGTCTATCATCGTCTTCCATGAGAACTAATCCTGGAGGCAAACTCTTATTTTTGTTTTCAAGCAACCTATCATCATTGACAATAAAATAATATTGAGATAATACAAACCAAGATTTAACAAAATCATCAAATTCACTAAAATTTCAATTTTGCTAGCCAATTTTAGAGAAAATTCTTTTAAATATTGCAAATGTTTTTAGAAAATAATACTAGTAATTTGAATTTTTTTCAGTTTCTATTTTTGACAATAGCTTATCATAATTTTTTTTTTATATTGTAATATAAAGAAAAAGGCTGGACAATGCTTCATTTTAATTTTGCATTAAGGTATTGTATACACCTTTTTTCAACATTTTGCGCAAGTTCCATCTTCCTTTTCACCAAGCTGAATGATTTTCAAAATATATTATATGGGTAAGTTACATGGCCTACAATTTTTCTTATAATTTAAGACATATAATGTTTATTTGAGCATTGGTGGATATAATGAATAAAATTAACAACAGTAAGTTTTATAATGTTGCAATAAACAATACATGGTTATACATAATTGAAATAATCAATAAATCATTTAAAGAGATCATCTTCGAATTGTAAAAATGAAAGAATTGAATTAAATCAAAAAATTGGGCACCTACTAAGGAGGAACTTTGCCAAAAGTTTCTTTCTTCAAATAGTCCAAATGTTCCACTTTTGGATTGGACTTTGCCACATTAATGGCATTTTGGACATTACTTGCATTTTGGACATTTCTTGCTACGTAGTCAACACCATTTCTACTTTTCACTTGTGTTTGTAGTTGTGCCCCATGGCCATTTTCTCCTTGAGAAGATCTTATTATACACTCAGGATTATTTTGTTGATTCTGTATAATATTTTAAAATTCACTTACATGTATAATACTTTAATGTATTTTTGGTTTTGGTCTTTATTATAAATTTAATTATGAGGGTTACAAATTGATTTCCTTAGAATTCAAAACACCCCTATGGACTGTTATTAATGCACTTTCAATTTTTTGCTTAAGAAATTATACATAAAAATGTTGATAGTTTGAACATATAACTTTATTCTCATATTTGAGACAACAAATGCTTATWTCATAAGAGTTTTGTTGCAAACCTGCCTAAGAGCATGATTTTTTGCACTTGTTTTAGCAATTAAAGCTCGATTTTCTCGATGATGGTCACGGGGTGTGATTCCTCTTCTAAGCATTTCATCTCTGACATTTCATGTAATAAAAAMAAACATATCACTAATCTTGAAGCTATAAATTATGAAAGAGTATTTAAGTTTTCTARATTAGATTATTTAAATTTAAAAAGTTTACTTCACTTCATGTTCATATACCAAGGTCATGACATCAATACCTAACTCAAATTTAATAGAATTGCATCTGCTTGTCTCAAGTGTCAAGATTAAGACCTAATTCCACGTGGAGGATTCAAAAGATCGGATATTTGATAACTATCCAAGTGATTGGGAAGCGACATCCTTCTTGTACTGCATCTTGGGTGTCCATAATGGCCTCCAACCTATTGATGGATAGCATATCAATCATAGGAATGTAACATACACTATTAAATCTCTTCATAAAATTAATGCAATATAAWATTACTTAAGATARTTGGATCATGAAGACTATGTTGAATAGTGAGACATATTTAGAGTATTTGTATAAAATTGTATTTTGTATTGTTGTTTTGGCAATTGGGATGCTGTAAATTATAAGATTATATACATACAATTATGGATGTGAATATGGAAAATTTGCATATGTAAGACATTCATTTTCATTATTTGGRTACCTGATGGTTGACACTACTTAAAGGAATACGACTATCGCATATTGTGCCTCCATTTGATATGCTTTTAGGAGACACTCCATTTATGGTACATGAATTTTGTGGAGATGCTACATGCTTGGTACTATCACTACCATTTGRTGTGCTTTTTRGAGACAYTCCATTAATCATATATGAATTTTGAGGTGATGCAACATGTATATTCCTTTTACTATTGTTGCAATTCATGTTTTTAGTATWATTGAAGATTAATTAATATTYGGTTTYGAATTTGTGCCATCAACAATCCRTATTAAAACTACCAAAATTTTATTGTAGAAATTGCATAATTTCTATATAAGTTTTATTTTCGTGATTAACATCTTGAAAAAATATTTGTGCCTTCATTTGACATAGATATATCATAGATTCTTTAATATAGCCACCTAATTTTTCAAATATAGCTTAGTAGTTGATATATCATTGAAAAATAATTGAACAATAATTTTTTGGATTGCAAAAAAGTCTACATGAATAATGTCCTCTAATAGTTGAATACAAACATTTCAGATTTGTTTTCAATTGAATTGATCCTTTTTCACTAAATTTTTTATGAATTTCTCCAATTTCTAAACATAAATTTTTGTATAAAGTCATCCTTTCATCATGAGACTCTAAAATTTAGTGGGAAATATTTATGCAAGTGTTTATGTTTATATAGAAAGATACCTATATAGYATTATTTTGTTATKCATTGACTTTGAGCAATTAGAAAAGGTGGTCTATAAGTAGACTTTAGTAAACTTAAATAATATTGTAAAATTCAATACAAAATTAGGGTTGAATTCCTAATATATACCAATGAAAACTATTGGTGCTTTGTAAGTTGTAACTTCTTTTTTATAGATGACCTTTCAAGATTGGTTGGGATTGATAATTGTAAACAGTTACATCATATTAATTTTGAATAATATGTATTGAATTTTTGAAGATCATATACATGCCTATTAAAAAGGTCAAATGAATTGTTGTTGCAAAATAAGTGATATGAAGGTGAAAAATTGTAAAATATAATTTAGGGATGCTTATGTTGAAACATTAAGAGTTTATAATTTGATCTTGTATTGTATTAAGCAGCTCAAATATATTTCTAGATGCTCTTAATATATAGTCAAAATCTACCTCTTCATTAGAGAGTTCATTTGTGGATAATAGTTGTACCAATGAGGACACACTAGCCAAATTAAAGGTAAAATTCATCATTTAGACAATTAGTGTTAGATATATTTTTTGACTCTCATATAATTTTATAATCATAAAGACAAAAAAAAATATTGTCAACAATTAATTTTGTTAAATTTTTCTTTGCTTAAATCTACATTTTACATGTAATAAATAAAATATCTATTTTAATTTTATTTCAATGTTTAATTGTTTTTTAATTAACTATTAGGACTTGTGTTGAGAATTGTTGTGCATATATTTCATCATGAAATTTGAATCCAACTACTAAAAATATAAACTTGATAAAGATTTCTTTAACTTCAAAGTTTTGTGGACACCTTGATTTGATCCGTTGGGCATTTAGGGGTTTAATCAATTCTARCATTCATTRTAGAATAAGAGATATAGAGGTTGAAGTTGATTGTGAATTCATCCAACTTTGAAAGGAGCATGTAGAAAAAACAACTATACTATGGRTAGCTTTGTCCATGCAGTTCAAACTTTGTAGTATTGGTACTCCTCAACTTCTTTATATGCACCTTTTGTCTTGCAAAGCCTCCTCCCTTTTGGTCTAGAGTGAGCAAAGTAAAACATATTCAATTGTTTAGAGTAGTTTCAACCTACAAATTCAAATGTACATWGAGTTTCAAAGTCTTTGTTAGGTGATAAAGTCTCCTTTAATCTCTTATTGCCACCAATAGAGGATTATTGAATAAAAGAAAACATGAAACTCAATATGGAGCCCTTTATATGATTTGAATTTTGAATTTCATACTTTCTTTTGTTAAGATTTCTTCACTTCAATGTCATTCAATAAATTAATTAACAAGTGTACAATTCTAGTTATTGTACATACCTACATATTTAGCGCTATCTACAAGCAATTACAATTTGACAAATAAAAAAACTATACCATAATCAAGCGTTAGGAAAAAAATGGGGCCTCTAAAAGGCCTCTTCACTTTTCAAAACTTGTGAGCAACAGACTCCCTCCCAAATATTCAGTGGAAGAATTAAAAACAAAAAATAAAAAATTTAACTTTTTTTAAAACAACAATCCAGCCTAGACGAGGATATTGATTGGACTTTGGTTTTCAATCTTTATTTAATTATTATAATATAAATAATCAAAAGTTAAATAATCCCAAATCCAGCCTGGACGACGGTCGGCTAAGCTGGACAGGGGGTTTGATTGCAACTTTAAGAAATATATATTTTTAAATAAAAAAGCAATAATTAATCATCAATATGTAATAATCAAAGAATTGTAGTCCAATTAAAATTGTCGTCAAAGCTGAACTACAGTTTTTTAATTATTAAAATAATTATTATATAACAATAAATTATTAGTTTTTAATTAGTTTTTTTTGAAAAAAATATTTTTTAAATTTGCAGTTAGTTTTCAATGGTGGTGCAGAAGTAGAGGCCCCATTTTCTCCCTAATGCACTACTTACAAATGAACATATTTAGTAATTCAAAAGATGAATTATTTTTATTGGTCTTCAGTCTTGA
Source organism: Pleurozium schreberi (assembly GCA_006891605.1). Classification (NCBI taxonomy): domain Eukaryota; kingdom Viridiplantae; phylum Streptophyta; class Bryopsida; order Hypnales; family Hylocomiaceae; genus Pleurozium; species Pleurozium schreberi. Next base: position 135,614 of record VACF01000232.1, on the reverse strand, counting down.
ACAAAAGCAAGCAAAGATTCCAACGCATTTAAACATGTATTATTTCAAAGTCTTATAAAATTATATAATATTGTCAATAGATSTATTGAATATTGAGACTAGGCTCTCCTAGGCCCTCATGTTCTTGATTGACTACATCTTGTGTCATCAATATCTAGGTTTCATTCACTTTCATATCCAACTCCAGAAAGGCAATAATGATTATGGTTGCACATACTGTACAATACAAGCTTTCTAAAGTAGAAGGGCCAGGATTGGYTGACTATTTTACTAGTTTCTAGGTTATTACATTAGAGAGGATCATTTGCATTGATGATATTTGTATGGAGCCTAGCCCAAGACCGGCAATCAACACAATCTTAGAAGGTTTATTACCTTCGAGAGTATTGCTTTAGAGAGGTTCTATTGTTTTGTTTAGTAGTGTACCTTATTCTATGAATTTGCTAATGTTATACTTAGGGTGTGTTCTCACTTGGCGTTACTACTTCATGTTAGGGTTTCATGTTAGGGTTGATATTTGATGTGAATTTTGTCCAAAAGTAAAATCTAAATTCGTTCCTAAGATTCCCACTAACACCATTCTTAACACCAAGTGAGAACAAACCTTTAGAGAAAGATCAAAGAGCAAAGAGAATTGGAGATGGATCCAACCATCAATTGCACATTTTCCATCTTGCATTGCGGCACAAATGCTAAGAATACTCTAAATTTTCAATAAAGGGAACAAAGCGAAGAAGCAGATGCACAGAATTCTTGGGTCAAGAAGAAAGATTATTTGCAGGAATTTGGTGCGCGCACAGTATTAACATTGTATTCCGTTGAGAATTCTAACTTGTCCAACATCAGGAACCACCCATAAGGAGCACGTTCCACACTATTTTGCATCGAACATCATAAAACAATGGGAACTGGAACAACCAGAAGTTCAAGTTCAAGTTCAAGTTCAAGTTCAAACCCTAGTCCAGGACAAAGAAAAATGCCAGACACCTATCGACTAATCTTCAGTGGATGTGTGATCTCATTTACAGCAAGAATTGGAAAACATCTCGCAGTGTGATGATTCCCTCCACTTGCCTGCTTCCAGCTTCAACGCAAATTAGTCTCCGAACCCCTGCCACAGTAATCATCGACTATTATAAACTGCAAGTATGCAACCGAAGATCGTCCAAAACTGTTGGCTTTCTACGTTTTCAAATTATTGCGTTCTCTCTTCCCTTAGGGTAGAGTAATAAAATAAAAAACAGTTTCCAACCATAACAACAAATTAGAAGCAATTTAAAACGCAAATTTAGAAGTCATCAAGTCWTCTAGCCTACCTGGAAGAGCCAATCGCTCGATTACGAAGCGTAAAGTGTCTGATCGGAGACACATGAAGTAACGACTGCCATTGAACGGACCAGGCCCTTGCCAATCTTGAGCAGTACCCATCTGCAATGCCTGTTGCACCAAGACATTATTACCTGTCAGGACAAGATGCAACCAGTGGCATATCTAACAAAAATCGGATTGTGGCGCAACCACACAGCACTCGTGTGACACGTTGTAAAAAAGATACAATCGGGAGTCCAATACTAGTAAGAATAAAACCCCAATTGCACATTTATATTCCAGAATCATGTTAAAATAAAACGTGCAAACTGTAATCAGGCTCGACCTGGGTGACGGTCATGTCATTTAGCTGAGGTCGAGCATATGTCCTATCCCTTGCAAGAGCAGTAATGTCCCTGGAAGATGCAAGCAATAGATGCAAATGCTTATAATGCTGCATCAACTGAGAATGGAGAGAATAAAATTAAAAAGTGAACCTGTTCGAACAGATGAGCAGCGAAAATCTTTCCAACARTAAGAGTTCCACCAAACTTCTAATTATACATGTCGTCAATACACACTAGGCACGATGCACCCGTCCTGCTTTAAGGATGGCAAAACCGAAACTCCACAATAATTTGAGAGATTGAAATAATTGTGAAGCATACCCCCGAGCATAAACGTCTTGAAAGACACCATTATCATMCACAACAGGGAGCGCACTGACTCGAGCTGCAAAAATAAAACATAGAGAACAATAAATCAGCTGAAGGTACGATCCTGAACTGTAGAAACAAWTAGTATATTGAGGCGCGTTGAAGACATAAACCACATAAAGAGACAAGCTGAGAGACAACCTTCGAGAAGCAGAGCTAGTGCACGACTAAGGGGTTCATCTCGTCTTAATACTTGTAGGGTTCGGCTTCCAGGTTCTGCAATTCCAGAGACCCAAATTCCAATAGGCAATGTACCAATTGGTTGTGAAAGAAGAGGGACGGATGAGGGAACATGCCGGAAATGTCTGCAGATGGCTGCACAACCACAAAGAAGTAAATGTCAGAGACAGGTTAAACACTTCACGGTGCATTAAAAGAAGGAATAAATTTCAAACATCAGCTGTTACARAAAGAAACCTACTTCAATTCCTATGAAAAAATGGAGTCCACCAGAATATTGTGCCAACATTCACTGATAGTCCTCAAACAACATTCAGGCACTTATTTTCCTACGTAGATTCTAGAGAAGAAATRATTAAATTCTATGAGCAGACTGCCGAAGTAAAATGTACTATAAAACTATATGTGCGCTCGAATAAATTTACGGAACCAACTTCTGTCGACAGGAAAAGACCCTACATCTTAAAATGCCAGAGAGACAAGCCAGATGCAACAGCTCTGGAACCAAAGCGTGGGCCGGATAGTGCAAGACAGGGAGCTGTGCAACATCGAGTCGCATRAGTTCATTGGCCACATGAGCAAGAGTATCGTCCGGTCCCACCTGCAAATTCATYACTGAAACCAATAACTATGTGGCATAACGACCAACCAAGTAGGGTGCCAGCATGACAAGTAGGCCTCTCCCTCYCTACAGCAAATCTTAAATTCATCAAACTGTATTCACTATTTGCAATCTCAAATAGGTACAAAAGAAGGCTGTAGTATAAAAGCAATATGAACAATAGCRCAGGGACAACTCAATCTGATTTCTATTCCAATAGATRTTCATGGATATGAAGGAATGACAAAAACAAGGAAACAAATCAAAAACAGAACGCTTGCACCCACATATGCAAGCGAGTGGACGGAAGAAGGGCATAGCGCCTGCTTCTCCTTCTTCCATTCTTCAATTGTATGCATTTCCAACTCCTCCTCAGAAAATACAGAAGCGCCATTGCTTGCAAGCTGAGGACATAACGAGCGATATAATGAGTTTCTACTTAAATAGCAGACAAAGCTAACATCTTGCAATGTCAATGACTGACTACAAACATTATCCAGCGTTTGTCATGGTAAACATCATTGACTGGTGATCAACCAAGATGCAACTGATTCAAGAGCAACTTCACACAGAAACATTGAGCATTATTTCCCATTGCCAGAATATGATAGATGGGTAAGTGCAATCATAGAATGTAAAATAGTACGCGTTGTAATATGGAGATAAAGTCCGAAGCTGTAAGCATGCCAACRAACTGCTGTAATGAAGAATCCCATAAAGGAGCTCCAGGAATACCCTGCACGTACAAACGTACTATTGAATCCAACCTCGTTGAATTTTCAAAGACGCCCAAAGAATATGTAATACAGAAGCTGTTGAGACCATAAAGATCTCAAACTGGCGTTCGATTTGACCCTTTAAAGATCAAAAAGCCATTATTTGCTCTCATATTTGTTCACATGGAGATATTAATTTTGTCCAGAAAAAATTTAAACCAATACGTTCAATGTTATTGAATACGCCTAGGAATATTGCTACATAGAAAGATGATTTCTCATTCATTGATTGAAAAATGATTGGTGTTGTTTAAGGGTTGATAGACCTACTAATGAAATTGTAATCTATTCCTTTGATTGACAAATCAATGATAGGACATTAGGAGTTTAGCACATTTTGATGCAACAAAACTGCAATGTTTGGGTTTTAAATGCATAAGTTATCAAGAGTCAAAGTGTTTTCCGTAGATGCAATCATGGAGTTTGTTCGCGTGCGCAAGAGACCTGCTTATGTGTCCAGTCAAATTCCGTACTTGTTCCTGTGCAAGGGAATGGAAGTGGACACATCAGTAGGTGTCTTGTCTCCCGCAAAAAGATTTCGAGTAGATTTGGATGGAGTGGCACTCCTTCCCAAATCATAAAACGTGGAGTTTGTTCGTGTGCGCAAGAGACTTGCTTATGTGTCCAGTCGAATTCCTTACTTGTTCCCGTGCAAGGGAATGTAAGTACACACATCAATAGGTGTCTTGTCTCCCATGAAAAAATTCCAAGTAGATTTGGATGGAGTGGCACTCCTTCCCAAATCATAAAACGTGAATTGGATACAGTAGTAGGTGTCTTTCTTCCTTCCCTCTCTACAAAACACTTGACAAATTTCAAAAACTGGATAGATGTGAAAGGCCAATCCTTCCCAAAATGCAAACGCGAGTGGACACATGAAGAGGTGTCTCACCTCTTTAAAAATCTAAGTAGATGTTTTAAAATTATTTCTTTGTTTTGTATCAAGTAGAGTATCGAGCACTTTTTGATGAGTCCTTGCTAAATTCTAATATCTATTTGCATCTAAATAATAAAACTAAACTATGTTTAGTTTTTAGTAAATACTTAATATTTTATGGATATTAACAAAAGGCAAAGGATATTCATGATTTTTTTTTTGTGAAATTTTTTGATTTTATTCGAAGTATTTGAAAATATATATGCATAAAAGATATCTTAAGCTCTTATAAATAGAGGAAGTATATTATTAGCAAAAATTTATAGTGATTGATTTTAGAAAAAGAGCACAATTCGGTGATATTACCCCATGGATATGTGCTTCTATAATCATCATTGTCTGAAATAAAACACCTACAATAGAACAAAAAAATTTAACCCCTAAAGTCCCAAGGCCATTTTTCTGTCAAAAACCACTTAAAACTGTCATTTTTGTTGCATTCATCCAAGAAAGCAAAAAAAGAAATTTTCCCAAAATCTAATCGTAAGATCTTGTACTTCATTTGTCTTAGATCATGTGGTAAAAATTTCATGAAGTTTGACCTTATAGATCGGAAGATATTAGCATTCAAAGTGGAAAAAGAGAGCTTCTTTGAACACTGGACTGCAATTTCAAATGACTTTGACTGTCATTTGTTATATTTTTTTGCACTACAGACTTTGAATTTAAAATTTTTTATGTTGAAAAATTGAATTGAAATTCTAAAAAAAAACAAAAAAAAAACACACTTGATTTTCATTCTTTAAAAAATTGTTAAATAGAAGTAGGTCCAAGATTGAAAGAAACCATTTTGGACTTTTTGTCATAGAAAAGTGAGCTTTTGAAGTGTTGTTGCCCCGTTTTTCATAGGGCCCAAAAAATGATCTTAGTAAATTTGAATGCTTATATCTTAAAATCTGCTTGGTGGAAATTTTTGAAATTTTTACCACATGTTTTCAAGTCAGCACACTATAATATCCTACGGTCGAATGTGTCAAAAAAGTTTTTTTTCAAAAATTTGATACTTGTACTAAAAATGGCAGTTTGGGAGGAGTTTTGGTGAAAACGTATTCATGGAACTTTAGGGGTTAATTCATTTAGAGTGCACAACACTAGCTTACAATAGTATTAGTTGGTCATTGTATTYACATGTTTCCTACGTATGTATCTCTCAAGACTTGTTCATTATCATTACAAAAATCTAGACCCTAAAAGAGGCTATTTCGAAGCGCAACACGGTACTAATCTACAAAAGTGGATAGAACTAAGGTTTAAAGTAAAAACATCCCATTGCCGTTATTTGACCCATAGTGGTCACCCATAAAGTGGCCCCATTGTGGGTTTTTTAGTTATGTATGATCTAGGCCACAATCGATGTCTTAAATTATAGTCATGGAGTGATTAGTGACCACATAAAGAACTTCCAACTTTTTAGTGTGAAATTCATTACAAGATTGACTTTTTAGGCATTCCGTGTTAGAAAATATTGTGATTGCATGAGATAGTGAGATGAGCATTATGGATTCAAATTTTGTTGGCTATGGGGTCGTCTACAGACCTTGTTGGGCCATGGAGAAGTGAACACTTCAAGAATTCCTAACAAATTCATACCTTATCAAAAAGAAAACATAGTATCAATTGCACTTCTTGTATCTTACACTTGTCTTTGAATGAGGAAAAAAATTGAAAATTTCAACAGTAGCCTAAGGTCAAACTCCAAATTCTGACCACAATAGAAGCATGGATATGGATTGAGTGTGTGGTTAGGATAAGAATATTTGTTCATTGCATAGTGAACATTCAACCTTGCCCTCACTTTTTCAATAAGCCATAGTTTAAGGTAGGCGAACCTAATACCAACCATTGACCTAATATCACCCAAATGTAAGGCAATCATTGATTTTAGAGTGAGAATCTATGACAGTGATACATGCCTTAACTTTGCTTATTGTGAAGTTAAGGCATGTACTTATGTCACGGATTCTCATTCTAGAATCAACAAGAGTCCTACATTTGAGAGGTATTAGGTCAATGGATGGTATTGGGTTTGTCTACCTTAGTTAAGGTTATTTTTGAAATATCAAGCAAGAGTTGTTTGAGCTATGTAGGTAGTTGTGCCCTCATAGGATTTTTGTTTGTGTTCTGGCACCTTCAAGCTATTTTCCTCATTGATAGCATATAAATTAGCTTAATATGCTCATTAGAAAATCAATTCAAAAATGCATCAAACTATCTTGAGCCTTCCTATCTTCTTTTACATTGGATGTATTTTCAAATTCTTCATTTGTAAATTCTAATTTGGCTATGAATAGTTTTGTTTTGGTCCCCAATTGCATTTTCTACTAGAATTGTATTCGACTTAACATAATTATATGACAATATTGTTGCCAAATAACTTAAGCTTAATTTTGATTCCAACGAGGCCATATGTCTTTTGATAGCTCACATTGAAAATGGCACAATCAATTCCTATTGTACTTGCTCAAGGTCTTTTTATTTGGTTCAAGGTTTTACAAAGCTTGGTCTTGTGATGATTATGTGACAAGCCACATTAGATGTTTTTTCAGCCCCGGAAGAGCCTGTTTTGGGGCTGTTCCCTGAAACTGTGCACTGCACAGCGAACCAGCCACTGCTGGTCTGAAATTTTGAATTTCAAATTTTTTTTTTTTTTTTTTCAGAAATCTTAGAAAGTATRAAGAAACTGAAAACTGATTCTAAAAAAAAAAAAAATCAATTTAAAAAAATTAATTAATTAATTAATAATTAAAAATAATAATAAAATAGTATTATCCGACGTAGCAGTTGCTATGCCACGTCAGACTGCCTATGTGGTAGAGTTCCCAGAGTTCCAATGTATTCCCACAGCTGGGAACTCACAGTCTTCTAGACGGGCCAAAAAACATCTAATGATTCCATTCATCACGCAATCTAACTCTAAACGCCTATACTTTTGCCACTCAAAGTCTATAATTTTGACTTTCATTGTTGATGTATTTGTGAGTTGTTGATTGATTCAACATGATTATGTATCCTAATGAGGTCAATTTAGAGCGCTTCTTTCATCCAAGTTTCAATTTTGACGCTCATACTACAATGTGTATTCCATCTTGTTTGTAAGCCATTCAACCTTTTGCATTTCTTCTCATTTTTGGTGCTTGCCTGAATTCAATTGTTTAGCAATGAGTCCCAATTGCGATGAGTTTTAAGTGCAAAAAAAAAATTTCTTTTGATTCGGACTCTACAAGTTGTCATTGGAGACTATTGATTTATTGCATGCACTAGCTCAGTCTTGAGTAAGTCCCCTGATGGTGGCTTCTAATAGTTGAATCTTTGTATCACCTTCAATTGTGGTTTGTTTGTATTAATATGTGACTTGGGCTCAATCTGCTCTAAATTGTTCTTATTAGTGGTAGCCACTGGGTTTTTTTGCACTGTAGCAGTATACCATGCAGTGAATGGAGGATGGTCCCTCCAAATTTAAACCATTGTAATTGTGCCATGACATTGGATTGTGGCTCCATGGTGCCAAAAAAAACAACCCTGATGGTGGCGTATGATATGCTTATATGCATTAAAATTCTCAAACCAACATCGTGTGTATATGGTGAAAAATGCCTTACAAGGCCTTATTCATTAAAATCAGACAATCTACATATTTTGAGACTTCAATCTACATATTTTGAGACTTCAACCCTAAAACATTTATAGTGATTTATTCTTGAGTTGACGATAAGATGAAACTGCAACTTTTGGGCAATCAAAGGATTTTATATATTTGTATATATTAAAGTCTCAAATTATCAATTAGTCTCAAAATTGAACACTTGTAATGGTTCATCTTCAAGTCAGCGATAAAATCAAGACTACACTTTGTCCAAATATAACGAATAAGGCCTTCTAGTAGGAGTGGAACCAATAGTGATTTTTTTCACAAGACAAAATCTGTCCATGAGAGCTTAGTGATAGAACATTGCCTAATTCACTTGTTTGCGTGCATTTGATAATTTGCAATTGGTCTTTGTAGATGAATTTAGCAAGCCACAACTCCAATTCCCTCATAGCGTCTTCCGAGGCTGCTCCAGATGAAAGCCACCAAGATCGTATCGCTAGGTAACGCATCTCAGCTTCGTCCATAGATATGGAGTCTTTGTATTGCTTACAAAGTCAAGTATGTTGGTGTTGCAAGTCCGGTTTGATGAGCTTATGTGTATGGCGATGCAAAGAGGTACTCCAATGTAAAAGACATGTCCGCTCCCGATTCACCATCTCTATTTTAGGATCTCCTGATCCGTAGACAATTCGAACGGCATTCCAATTTGCTTGTGCGCTGTCTGCCATAAAGCCTTTAAAGTTTGGATTCTCAACACCATTGCGTCTCATGACTCTGTTCAGAGATCTCCACATGATGCATTGAACCACAGTGTCCTTTGATTGCATATCACACACAACAATTGTCATGGCTTTTCGGCAACCTATATCATAAACGTGGCAGGCCATGGTTGTCCAGTCTTTAACCTGCTTGACATGGTCGAACATGAGCCATGCGTTCTCCAAATCTCCACCCGGTTGCAGCCGATTGACAAGGTCCACACCACTCCCGGGCCCTTCTACTAGCATTTTAAACAAGTAAACCTTCTCTTTGCCTTGACCAGGAAACACACTGTCATGGATGTACTCAAACCTCAAATTTCTTTTCATATTCATGATACTATCTATTATCCCACTTTTACCACTGGAACGGAAAGACAAAATAATATTTCGGATATTAGGAGAACTTAGTATTTGGAACTTGTCCATGACATCATCTACCGAATCTCCTCCCAACATCTGCTTTGGACCTTCACCGCTGTGTATCAAGTGGTTATCAAGAAATTTCTTGCTAGCTGCCAGGGCAATGGCAGAGTTAGTGGCAGTAGGGGTTTTGGAAACCTCGCCAGCGATGAGACCGGCTACAGCACCTAAAGACTCTCTACATGCTCTTGAAGCTACAGGATGCACGTGATTCTCCAAATGAATGCAAGCTCTAGTCATGCTTGCTGAATCTCCGAAAACGTAATAGATTCGAGCATGGCAAACATTGCTGCAATGAGGCGGACATTTGCATATCTTACACAAGAGAGTAGAATCCTTCGGAGGGAAGGCACCAATACAAAATGGCCCAGGAGTAAAACCACACCACTCAGTCTCGTTTGGCTGAGAAGAACGCTTAAAGTAGTCGCATTCTGAATTCTTACAGATAAGATGGCCGGCACAGGAAGATTTCCTGAACTTCAGGCCGTCGTAATTGATGATGTTAGACGTCATTGTCCTATACCAAGTGCGACCATCGTAACGCTTATCCATGCCTTGTAACTTTCCAACAGAGGACGACAAAATCAAAATTGGAAGAGAAGGCAACTCAAAAATTACATCTCCGTCAAAACTTGTAGGAAGGTACTGCACCTTGTGATGAATGAGTGCAGCATAGTCTATCGAAGCTACTTCGTTCCGAGAACCATGCATCGCTGCTAGCTTGCGTAGGCATCCAACAATACTAATCGCGGACGCACAACTGGGATATGTTGGTGGACGCAAGTGCGTGGACAGAGCAGGACTACTACAAGGCGGTAGATTTAAAGTAGATGGTGTCATGTTGGCACCCTCAGAGACTCTACTAGGAAGGGCTAGTTGGTTTGGAGACTCTTCCTTGGACTCACTCGAGAGATCTATGACATGGTCATTTGGTTCCAGCTTTACGTTGACAAACGGAAGAGGAGTGACAACATTCGTAAGATGCTCCCGTTCTAAAGTGTTCCGGTTGTGATGATGGGAAGGAGGCATGTCCACTGTAGAGTGCTCGGAATGCCAAGGTAAGATCTGGGTGGAGTCTGTACTCATCACAGACAGTAAACCATAAGCTTGATAGCGCCCTCGACGAAGATGCTAGACATGATTGTCATCAACTACCATTCTTTGCACATGGATCGACTCTCTCAGAATGCCAGACTCAGACAGTACCTCCTCTTCAACATAGATACTAGACAGGGCAAATCCAAAACGTACATGAAGAAGGTGAGCATACACCACGACAAAATCTTCATCTCCTAGAGGGAGTATGAGAGGAACCTCGTGGCCATCCGCTGTTGAATCTAGAGCCTCTCCGAAACAGATATGATAATAAAGAATTTCCAGTGTCAGTATTTGCAATTAATATGGATTAATGAAATAGGAACCGTATATAGTGTACTTGGAAGCGCCGACGATACAGACGGCTTCGATTGTAATTAAAGAAATACRCTCACCTATCCATTTAATAAGATTAACACCAAAGCCAAATGAAATGAACTTTATTAAGGGCAGTAGTTTGATTATGGCGCCATATGAGCATGAAGTAATTATAGAACTTTTTTGTAACCAAGCTTCTGGTATTACGTAAAGGAGATCGTTCCTGCCAGAAATTAAGCAGCGCCAACTATTGAATCTCAATTTAAAGTTCCACTAGTCACCAACACAATTATGGGCATATGCCAGTGAAAATGGAGTTCTATATTTTGGTAATGAGCGATTTTGAAGATCATAATAGACAATCCTGCGGTACTTTAGAATATCAATTACAGTAATTCAAACGATTAGTAGGTTCTAATCATGTACGCCTGAGACAAATTGGAATATTAAAAGTTCTCAAACCTGCTTAGCAGAGGCAGTGACGATAGCATCATTGGTTACAATGATGTAGAATGCATAGATGGTTCTATTTGAATATAATACCCCACTTCCCACTGATAATCAACAATATGGTCGACTGTATATACTGTTAGTCATATGCTTACGCCAGATAGCACGCGTGATGGAATTGTGCATGGATATAGAAAAAGGAGGAAGAGAAGAAAATTTTTATTTTCTTCTAGGAGGGAGTTGCAAAGATCAAGAAATAGAAGTAAGAAGTTCGCATTACTGTCTGAGTCCGAGTCTTGCACAGGAACTCCAACTGCTCGAATGGAAGAAGATGACTTCCACGGAGATCTCATTCCTGAGAGTCAACATATTGTAACCATCCTCCAAGAGGGGCCGCAGAGGAACAGCATAGGCCACCGGCGATTGCGTAATCTTGTAAGTAAATCTACTCTTCCTTCAAAGATGCTACGTCCTCGCAATACAGTATACCTACTGATGTATTTGGATATGGCAGAACGTACTTTTAGAATTTAGGTAGCCATTCTGAAAGTAAAGAAGTGCCAGACACAATCTCACTGCCACATTAGGTATGGAATTTTGATAGATCACTCGTCCCAAAACACAAAGACTACTGGTCGGACAGTAAGCTTTGTAGAATCTAAGACATTGAGTGGTGCATCAGTCCTTGAGGAAGTTCCTAAGAGGTTAGGGTTCCAAGCTATCCTTCATTGAAGGACAGATTCCTTAATCACAAATCGCTGAAGTTGTATTTCTTGTCAACACGGAGACCGAAATGGCGAAAAGACGCACCACTAGAAGCACGGTTGCGGATGCACACAGAAGTGAAGACCAGGACATGAACAGCATCGATGAGGAAGAAGGGCCTCCTCACGCAAACACGACAAATGCACGGCCAACAGCGGTCACTCAGGAAGATGGGCCGCATTAGGTGATCACAATGCTTGAACCACCAACTGTGGGTTCTGAGGCAGAGAGGCCGCATCAGGTGAACACAACGGATGATCCGGTAGCAGCAGGCTCTGAGGTAATCGCCATTCCACCATCACTAACTCGCGAAAGACTAAGGGCGCAACGTTTTGTTTTTTCTTCGTGATTTCTGTTCACCTCTCTCCCCCAGGGCCTGTCCATCGGCGCCGAAGGAAGGTTCAGCCCACCGGGATTTTGATCAGGGGAGCGACTTCGGTAGGTAAGGGCTTGCGTTTTTTTTTTTGCTTTGCTTCATTTCTGTTCTCCTCTCCACTCTTCTTAAAAGAACAAAACAATCATACTAAAACAATGTTCACTGAGTGCAACAGTAAGGAAAATCATGAATACATTTTCATTACCTCTGCATCAAGCAACAGAAGCGTTCCGTCCTTCACGTCTTCACAAACGACTTTTTTCCCTTCCAATGTGCTGGGCTTCGATGTACTACCAGCTTGTTGTTTCCCTGACTTCTTTGTGAGTTCCACAATCTTCCTCCAATAAGTGTCACTCACTTCGTTTGGTTTCCCTCCATCAACACTTTTTTGACACTTATATTTGAGCTACATTTTCTTATTTCGCATGAACTTGGTCGCTGATTTTTCGAACATCTCTCTAGCCTTGTGAGCGAATCCCTCAAACTCCCACTCTTTTTCAAGAGCGTGCCAAATACTGTCCACAACATTTTTTGGATGGTGGTTGATATTCTCCATGCTGGGATCCAGACGACCGCACTGCCCACGCACAGCAGCTTTCCATTGACGCTTGTGAATGCCTCTGGGTTTGCTCGTCTCGTCAACGTGGATTACAAACGGTAGTTTCTTCACAGCTTTGCGGTTATTTGTCAAGTCCCTTGCCTTTTTAGCACGCCACCGGTTCAGCCTCCAGGTTTGCAATGTTCTCTGTTCAACAGTGGCATTTTCTAGAATAGGAAAACCCTCTTCTGAATCTGAGTTCTCCCCCGCTGATGTCCTCATCATGTCCGGCTTCCTGTTCCACCTTGCTTTAGCTTGGCGGTACTTTTTTTCGTTCCAGGTGCTGTCTCCCCCTGGAACAACTACGTTAATTGTAGGAGCTGAAGTCAGCACGTTAGCAGCATGAGGAAGATGAGATGCTGATGAATCCACCAAAGAGGCAGTGGTTTCCATGACAGCACGCATGACCAACTCTTGAAAATGAGTGCCAAACATTGACGACAAGCCGTTCGTGCCACCATCTACATTTCTAGCAGCCGGCATGACGTGAGGATTTCCATGATTTGATTGTCTTCCCTACATCTCATTTCGTAGACTACCTTGCAGTTTTCTAGGATGGCGACACTGCTTTTCGAAATAAGGATGCAAGGACCCATCAGAATCGAAATCTTTGTCGACTTCTCCTTGAAGCTCCATTTCTTCAGAAACGCTTTGCACATTCACAAACGCTTTGCACATTCACAAACATGCACTTCACAGTCATACACAAATAATCTACTAGAACTACTGACATCATGCCCCGAGGCTGAAGTAACAGTTTCTAAAGACTTTTGTGCCGCAATATGTCTACATATGTCTACGACATTAACTACCGACTTGAGTTTCGTACCTCGTTTGAAGGCTTTGCCGCTCTCCTCCAACTGAATGCCCTGACAGATTTATGCGTCCCCGTGTACGAGCAGTTTCAGTGATCGGAACTACAAATGCAGATGTAGAACCTGCATCCTCTGAACACCTCAATCGGCTTTTCTGGAAACTAGCAATTCTTGCGTTACGACGAAGTTGACGATCTCCACTGTCCACTTCACGTGAAATTCTCTATCGTTGTCCACGCTGCACGTCACTCTTCTTTTTCTCACTACTCACAGGAGTACGAAAAAATCATGAAATATAGAGCACTATTCGCAAACACAGAGAACTCAAGTTTCCCTTCATGCTTCTACTTCGTATGCCACGAAGCATCAACAAGTCTTTCCTCTGCATTAGCCTGGACCTCTCAATGCATGTAATTTTCTGGCCCTCTTTTCAACACTGCGGACGTGCAAAAAACTACAACAGAATTTCTAATTATGAAGTCAGCATTTAATGCATGCATGGGCGTCCACTTATTCTCTTCACACAGACGGACCCCAAAAATAAACTCACTAATACGACGATTCGTTTGCCAGAATCAACGGAGCAAGTGTCTTGTCTTTTGTGCATGACATAATGTCTAACGATCCATGTGACGAAAACCTAGGATTCCGTCTGCTGGCCGTCCAAGTGGTACTGCGGAAAAAACTGAAGATCACTTACCCAACTTCATGAAAAAACAACGAATCAAGTTCTTTGTGACACGCACTTCAAAGACGTCGGTCTTTTCTCTCCCTCATTAATTACTGGACAGCAAAGACGTCAGCACAGCAAACTACAACTCCTTCACTATTGCAGGTAAAAATGCACTTAGTGAACAAAGTAATTTTTTATAGACTCTCTTTCATGCATTGAACGAGAACAATGTCACTTACCTGCTTCGAACCAAGCCCAGAAACTGCAATATTTCCGCATTCCTTTCGATGTTCTTCCTCCGAATTTCATCATAGCCCAACGTCTCCTCTGAAAACGCCATAGCCGACCCTCCGAAGCAAGCAATTCATACTTGTCCGTGGTACAACAATACTCTTCGTTGGAAAACTAAAGTGAAATCATGAATGAACACTACGGTTCCAAATGAATGTGAAAAGTAAAAGTGAGTTGAGGTATTGTTGTGCCACTTCCGTGATGCAAGGCCACCACACCATTCACCATGGACCTCCCAGCCCTAAAACCGGACCTATTGATACAGGTTCGGATTTTTCACAAAATTGCCTGTCAAAACCGGTCACCGGGCCAAAATGGACAAGTGTCAAGGCGAGAAATCGTGTCGGGGCGGCCTTCAATTCTCCGGGAAGGTTGTCCACCGGATTTGGGAGTGTCACGGCTTAGGGATCTTAGGGCGAAATCCTTGACCGCGGACCCTGTAGCCATTGCCAAAGYAGATGACATCGTTGCCATGACTAGGGTTTCCATGGACTCCGTCGCCGTGAGGGGTGAAGTCGTCGCCCTACAGCCCAGTGACCCGCAGGCATCCAGCGCCCAAACGGTATTCCATAGCTCTCTACCTTTGCGTTAGGGCGCTGTCGAATTAGCCAACCATAGCCATGGATCAAGAACAAGGGAACAGGGGCTTTCAATTCTCGGAGTTGGCTATGGCACTTAACACTTTAGAATGTGCTCGTGCTGACCACCGGCTTCTTGGAAGTTACAAATGTCTTTGCACGGAATGCAAGGGCGGAGGCCGTCCTATTCTTCGAACAACAATTGAAAGACATCTTCGACGTCATGGGCGCGATCCAGCGCTAACACACGCCATGCTTGTAAGTATTTGCTTTCTCTCAATCTTGCAATATACATTTGAATTATTGAAGCTGAAGACAACATCAATGCAATAGCCTTCACAAATAGAAACCCTAAACATATTTAATTTTTTGTTGTCAGCATTGCTCACAATGCACTTGAGGCATCACTTCTCAAAGAGTAGTCATTCACTGTTAATTTCTACCGTRTTTCACAAATGTAAATTCAACTCATTCCGAAAACTCTGTCTTCTTCTTCGAAATTAAATGTATCCTCTTACATACTGCAAACAATATGTTCAAAACATGACACCGTCATGTTCAAGTTCATACATGACCTTCCAATTAATAGTCTATAACATTAAAACATGTTGGTYGGTCCAAACCCTAAAACATGGAATTCGTTACCTCAGAATTGTTTTTTCCTTACCTTCGCTGGAATTGTTGTTCCCCTACGGTGCTCTTCTCCTTCGTCTTTCCTTTTCCATTTTCCYTGTCATTACAATGAATCCTAATGAGTTCCATTATGTCCACACAGCCGGAAGACCTAGACGACAACCTGCCAAACTTAGGTGATTTCAACGCCTTCCTGCCACATACTGAGAACCACTCAAATGCAGGACTTCCACACGAATTTGACAAAGGGATTGATTTTCAGCGACTCACTGCAGAATGGTTCCAGAGGGTTGATGAGCGCAGAGAGGCCTCTGAAATGAGCAGCGACAAACACTGCGATAGAGAGGGTGACAATGAACAACAAACTGACGATGGCTCTGACCCAGATATAGAAGAGTGGTTGAAACGGAGCCAGGTACCTCTTTATGATGGCTCTAAAATTTCAACACTTGCTTGTGTGCTTGTGCTGATGAATCTCGCACACCTCTACAACGTTGGCAATTCTTTCATGGAGGAATTGCTGTCTTTTTTGACATTCGATGCGCTTCTTCAATCAAATGGACTTCCAAAAACTAGACAAGAAGCCAGACGTTACATTGATCGCTTAGGTTTGT
This sequence comes from Pleurozium schreberi, assembly GCA_006891605.1. Taxonomy (NCBI): domain Eukaryota; kingdom Viridiplantae; phylum Streptophyta; class Bryopsida; order Hypnales; family Hylocomiaceae; genus Pleurozium; species Pleurozium schreberi. The sequence goes on along the minus strand of VACF01000232.1, from coordinate 119,120 downwards.
CTTTTAATACAATTCATGCGTGCCGAAATGGGTGTGTCCTCTTTTGGAAAGAGAAAGCTGATCTCTCCCAATGCCCAAAGTGTGAAGCCTCTCGATACTTACAGGGAAGCAAAACTGTTCCTCTTAAGGTCTTACGACATTTCCCACTCATCCCAAGGTTGCTTCGCATGTATCGATGTCGAGATATTGCATCATTGATGACATGGCATACCAGGAACCCTTCCACCGATGGAAAGCTGAGATCAGTGTTGGATAGTCCCGCTTGGATGCAAGTCAAGGAAATTGACCCAGGTTTTTTTGAAAACCCTCGTAATGTGAAATTGGGATTAGCCCTAGACGGCATGAACCCATTCGCAAATATGTCAACTAGACATTCCACATGGCCTGTCTTCTTGCTTAACTACAACTTGCCTGGTTGGATGGTGACAAAGCGTTTTTTTGTCATGCTTTCATTGATAATTCCAGGGAAAGAGTCTGTGAAATCAGCAAATATAGATGTTTACTTAGAACCTCTTGTAGACGAGTTGCTTGAACTGTGGRACGGAGTCCCAGCGGTTGATATGTYAGAAACTCAAACGCYCYARACATTTACACTAMGAGCTATGCTTCTCTGGACTATCCAYGACTATCCTGGTTATGGTTTAATATCTGGATGTGCTACAAAAGGCTATCAAGGGTGCCCCGTTTGTGGACCTAACGCAGATTCAAGATTCTCTAAGTCACTCAAGAAAAACATTTTCCAAGGCCATCGTCGTTACTTGCCTGGTGGCCACCCTTTTCGATTTTTGAGTCCAGCATTCAATGGAAAACAAGAACATCGACCAAAGCCACGTAGAGTTTCAGGAACAGAGCACAAGAAAAGAGGGGAGGCAAGGGAACGATGGTTAGTCTCTGGAGGCGTTGTAGGGATCGCCAGTGATCCTGTGCGTAGATATGGAGTGAAACGAAATTCCATATTGTTTAGACTGCCTTACTGGGACGTAAGTTAATGCTTCTTCAGTATATTATAATGTGCCCATTCTCTTTGTCTTCATAGAAATTTATTTCTCATGCATGTCATTGGAGGAAGTACTAATTTGACTTTCACTATAGACAGCTTCATTCAAGTTCCACACATATCCGCTTCTAAAATATTTATGGTGTCCCATATTGCTGTCTGTTTTATTGAATGCAGAAACTTCTCATCAGGCACACTCTGGACACTATGCATTGCGAAAAGAACTTCTCAGAGAATCTACTGAAAACAGTGTTCGGGATGAAGGATGGCCCGGCAGTTCGTGAGGACATGAAAGTGCACATGTGTCTTCTTGGGAATGAGGACTCTGATGCAGGGAAGTTAGAAAGTAATCTTCATTGTTGTGGTGTTGTGCAGAGTTGTCTGTAACTGCTGTCATCACCGGAAGCAGTGGATGCAGTCGTTAGCCATTTCTGTAGTGGGGAATCAGTGCAGTCATAGTATAAATGAAGGATAGACTGTGCGACAGCATTAAGAAACATTTTTTTTTTTTGTGGGAGATTATAATGTAAGTGCTTGTTAATTTTATTATGGCTATTGTACTTACTATAACTGAAGTTAAAGAAGAGAACGTGAAAAGGAAATTTCCCTCAATGTAGGATAGAAGTAGAAGATTGCAATGCAAATTCACAAATGTAAAAGTGGTTGTTATGAATTACAAGGAAACTCATACAGTGAGTACCTATATTTTGAGCATTTTGTGAGTGAGTATTTTCCATTTCAGCATTTATCAATTCTTGTACTGTTATATATTGATCTTCTCAATTTGTAATAATGTAAATTTGTTTACAGTTTGTGTCATTTGTTATGTTTGGAGACACACCGGAATGCATTTCTCGTTCAACTTGCAGACCTTCTTTCCTCATTTCAGCCATGCAGATTTAAGTTATCCATAGTAATTAGTAGAAGAAAGACAAAATTTTTGGACTTCTTAGACTTTTTTGTGGGAGTTTCTCCGCAAGTATGCTGTCATTTGTAATCTGAAAAAAGTAGACTACTTTAAACTGCTCGTCAGTGGACATATTCTATTCTGATAATGACGAAGATAAAGTTACTGTAGTTTATGAATTTACAAAAAAGCAGCAAGTCGTGTGGACAAGTGGCCGCACACATTGATTCCTACCATTAAAAAATCATTAAAATGAACAGTGCCACATTAAGTACTATAAAATAATATGAAAAAGAGAGTTTTAAGGAACGAGGCAAATAATGTGACCGATAAAGACGTCCAATTCAGACCACTGCAGACCGATTAGCATTTCAGGGGTTCTCGTTACTAAATTCTTGTATCCATCGTGACCTTCTAGGAATTGGACAAGCCTTTCAGCAATTTTTTACTGAAATGCCGTGTTGAAAAACATACTTCCTCTGGTAGTGAATCCTTCCAATGTTTTGCTGACGTCCATGCTGTTTTGCAATATGAGATAGCAACGGCTGCTGACCTAGCAATTAGGTTGTATAGGGAAGAGACACCTGAGGATCTGCAAACAGAGGCAGGTGTCTTGGCTGCCATGAGGTTAGGTACAAAGGAGAAGACAACAAGGTTAGTGCAGAAGTTGGGAAAGCTGACTGCTGTGGCCAATCCCAATCTGGGAAATGAGTGGCTCCAGGAGGTATGATAACATCTCTTTTCACCTCTCCTTCTGGTCTTCTTCTTGTTTCATTTAGTTAATCTAACTTCAAGTGATTCGTGCTTTCAGATTGAGCGTCATTGGAGCTCCAACATCACTCCAGAAATGACACTCGAGAAGTTGCAATTGATTGCAACATGCAACGTGATCAAGGAGCATAAGGTTAAGTGGCTTACATGGTGGAACTCCTTAGTTCAAACGAGGGAGGCAAGATGGTTCCCATTGAAGCCAGCTGGAGAGATAGAACTAAAGTCTTTCCTAGCGAAGGCGTGCTGGTATTCAGGGGTAAGTGTTCTTCTTTCATTTCATTCATGTTTTATTCATCTCVGTTTCTGGATGTCATCTATTCCACGATGACATTAGATGGTTAGTGCAATTCGGATTGAGATGTAATCTATTAGTATGCATCACGACTTTTAATGGCCTTGCAGATACAAGACACGGGAGYAGAAATGTTTGATAACATTGTGAAGAAAGACCAGCTGAAGTTAGCTATGGACTCTCCCCAGGAGCCCGAGACTTTTCCAGATTATGTTGAGGACTGGAGAATTCGAGTGTGGGACCACGCTTTCTTGCCCCAATTCCGGGGACACGATGTCTTCAGAAAGTCAAATGACTTCAAGAAACACAAGGGAACTGATCTAGTTGTCAAACGGGTGATCTACCGGTAAGATTTTGATACCTTAATGCCATTGTGATATGCTTAATTAAGTTCGTTGATTGCCGCTGTTGGATCATTTTTTATATTCTGAAAAATTTGGTCTGTACAGGTATTTCATGTATGAGCTCTTGCCTAAGGGGGCAATTGAGAAGCACGATCTACCTAAATTTTTAAAAACGTGGTTGGATGATTCATCCGAGCATTGCATGTTCTTGGGGGCGCAATCGAAATGGTGGACGAGATTGCATTTGAAAACCGGTGCGTGGTATTTGGATTGCCCGCCGGAATTCATGCCCTTGCCTGAGGACCATTTGAAGCGTTCGATCAATACTCATGCTGTGGTTGAGGATGTAGACGAGTTTGCCGGTCTTGATGAGGATGCTAAGGCAAAGGCAATCAAGAGGAGAGACGACATCAACGAAAAGATTGCGCTCAAGAACTCCGAGGCGGTGGACAAGGCAAAAGAGAGAGCCACGAAGAAGATAAAGAAGCTTACTCAGTCTGAGCAAGTACTAGCAGCGGAGAAGGACAAGGGGAAGGGGAAGAATACCCGAGAGGATGCCTTACGTTCATCCACCAAAGACAAGAGCTCCCAGCATCAGCGCTCAAATTCACGTGGCACCAAGCGTGATTCGGAGTATGCTTCACTCAGCAATGACAAGATGCAGCATGGTCCATCCGCTGTGGAGTACTTGCACGATTCAGAGATTTCGATTGACGAGCTGGTTCTGAATTACTCTTTTACTGATGTCTTGGCCGATCCTCTTCCCCAAGTATACCACGACATTGTCAGTTTTGTTGACAAGGTTCGCATTTTCACTTTCTTCCATTTGTCACTTTGGTTTTTGCTCTTTAACATTATCGGTCTGTTTCCTAACTGATTCGATGATTTTGCAGCACAAAAGAGAGAAGGAGCGTTTCTTCCGTGGTGTTCGGAGTGATAAAGCCCATGTAGCAATGGCCTATAATGACAAGTTGTTTACCTACAAATTGTATGAATATTTGATTTTGTTTCCAATCATGAATGGCATGTATGTCTCTTAGCCATGGTCTCCCTATTTTTTAGGAAACATGGCGTTTTGATGACAACAAATGTGACTAATGTAGGGATACTTTGAACCTATTCAAGGACATTTTTAATGATCCCGTTTGGTGCAATAGGCATATTATATGTCAAATACACAATAAATGATGTTGATTGTGGTTTTAGTAATCTAAAATGTTTTTGAATGTGTTTGTCCAATAACCTTGAACCTCCATCAATCAAGACATTTATTAATTTATAGTCAATTTATTATAATTCAAATTGATGTTGCATCTACATCTAATGTGTTGGCATTGAACTGATTTATTTTTGTTTTGATTCTTGGTATTTACTCAAAATTAAGCTTTGTTAATCAATATTGTCACTCTAAACTAGGTTGCAGTAAGCATCCTAAAGGCATCGTGACAGTTGTTTTGTATACCCAATCTTTCATTGTCTGTGGTTTGTCTATTGGTGCGTTATTTAGAGATTTTGAAATTTGAAATTCGAAAATTAAATAATTTGTTATTGTTTTTTTAGATTTATATACAATTTATGGAAACACTACTAGAAAAAATGTGACCAAAAATTTTCTATTGTTTTGGTTGTATTGTACTGGTCAAAATTACACTCAAATATGTTGATTTGGAGATTTTTTTTTTTGTAAATATTATAAATTTTGAGAATTGCACATAGTCAACTTCTACATCAACAACATTGGTTGCCACATTAGTATATATTGACCACCACGCCAACATCCGGTCAAACTATATTGACTACCACATCAACATCCGATCAACAACTACATTTGAACATGTTGATTGCCACACCAACATCCGGTCAATTGCGTTGACTATCACGTCAACAAGTGTTGGTATAGGGGCTTGCACCGGAGACCTCACATTTGCATGTGCACATGTTAAAACATTGTTTTTTGTAAAATTTATTGAATTTTTGGTATTTGGTCAAAAAAATTTGAAGTGCATAGAATGACAAAAATCTATCTAGAGTCTTTACAAAATTTTGTTGATTTAATTCAATTGTGATCACTAGTGCCTAGAAAAACAAAAAATTGTTGATTTTTTGTAATTTTGGTCTCAACTTTAATTTTGCTAGTGAAAGCTTTGAGTTATTCCATTTTGAACAATGAGTTGAAAGTTATGAGGAGTTCTAGTTTGCATGCAATTACAAAATCTCTACTCTAAAACAAACTTTGGAGTCTTTTATTTAACTCAATTTTCAATATTTTTAGAAAAAATAAATTCATAAGTGTTCCCAGATTGTGGAAACTCGCCACATCAACGATCTACAATGCTAGAAAATGACAACCAAATTAATGAAAAACTACCAAATTTTTGTTGAAATGGGTATTGTACTTGCAAAATATACTCTACAAGTTTTTAAAATGAATTTCTAATTTGATTTTTTTTCCAAGATCTAAAGTATTTGAGGCTCATTTCCAAGAGCCCTAAACACTACGCAAAGTCAAGATAGCCTATCTTTTGCGAGGATAGTCATTCAAGTTGGTTTTGTCAATTGGTTTATGAATTAATTAATTATTTTTCTACATTAGAATTTAAGACCTCCCACAATTCATATTTTGGAAAAGCTATTGTGGTGGCAATCAATATTGGATATTGCCACCACATGCATTCAAGACCATATACAATACTTATGTAAAATTCTATATTCATATTTAATATCATATTCAATACAATATTTCAATATAGTATATTTGTGCTTTGTATAGTATTTCATCTAGTGATTTAGTATTCATATTCTATATCCTATTCCATATCATATTTTGTATGGTACTCCATACGTGCGACATCAACAGTCACTAACTTTTCTAAGGATTGAAAGCATTGGAGAGGAGAGGGGGTATTTATTTTAAAACCAAACCAAAGGCTTTTCTTTTTGCCACATAGGAAGGGGGAAATGCAAAACAAAAGAGTGTTTGCATCATTGTAAAAGATAGTCAAGATTGCAATGGACACCCTTGTACAAGATCTTGAATTAAAAAATAAATATCAATCATTTTTTTAATTGGATTCTTGATGCTAAAACTAGACTTCAAAAAAAAATTCAAAAATACAAACTACTAAAAATAATTTGATTAGGTTTATTTAACTTCAAAGTATTGTTGACATCCAAATGCCATGAATTTGGCAATTTAGGGGTTAAGGTTTGAAGTTGGGAAAGTCCAATTTTTGACAAAACATGGTGTTCTAGGTATATTTAACCATTTAAAGATACAAATTGGAGTATACAATGGTAAAAAAAGTTGTGTATATACTAAGCAAAATCCAATGGCAAACAACACTCCCAATATGGATCATTATTAATCACCCTAAAAGTTTCAAAAATTACAAATTTGTCTTATGTTGTACTTTTAGTAGTAATCCTCATATGAAAATCAATTTGAACTCCCATAACGTAACTACACCTAAGTTAGGACACTTTCTAAAACCAAACATTGTAGATTCATGCCTAAAATGTACTCCCATTATTCATGAGTTCATGATCAAGTTTAGAAACGCCAATTTTCAACACTTTGAAATTCATAGTTTATTCATATGGTGTTCAAAAAATGCTTTCTAAGAGAATCTAAAATCACTTTTTGACTACCAACAAGACCCCCTAAAAAGTTTTTCAATACAGTAATGGGAACCATATTGAATTGCTTATTTTTGTGATTTTAGCATATAGCTTTCACAAGCTAGTCAATGTTCCTGAAATGAGGAGAGGAGTACCAAGTTATACAGTACGAGATAGGGGTTTCACTTTGAGCGATCCCTTGCTGAGATGAGTCAGAGGACACTTACGATTGCTTATTTTGGAAAGAGTGCCCCAGAGCTTGCGCAGTATGAGTAAGTACTTCCTCTGCAAGGAACAATGCGTGATCACATCTAAAGGTGGTTCACTTTTTGCTAAAATAAAAACTTCCTGCTGCAGAGTTCTTCCATTACGATCTTGCTCAAGAAAGGCTCTCCTGCTGCCCGTTGCTGTCGTCTTTCAATGTACAAAATTTGGTGTAGTACCTACAGGAAAAGGTCTTCGGAAAAAAGATCCGCTTCATTAGACTTGCCAGGAGTTAGCACGAAAACCAGATCAACTGAGTGCACAATCCTTCATTCATTGGAGTAGGACTCACAGAAAGAAGATACAATTACAAAAGAGATGAACATACAAGGAGTAGTAAGATACAGCATTTTAATGTCAAGAGTTTAACAAAAAAGTTAAGTTGAAAATACAGCAGATTGAGCATGGTTCTCTTTAGGCCACCTCTCTTCGGAAGAAGTTTAAAATCTAGTTCACATCCACTTTACTAATCCAAAATCTTCTAAATGTGAGATCGGTAGATTGTCTATCAATAAATCAACTAGATCTCCGAGAGGATGAACCTAATGAGCAATTCTGCCTAGTGATCTACAAGTATMTAACCAACAAATGATCTACCCTGAGAAGATCGACACCTGCAGACGGAAATCCTGGTCCCCTGAATTACACGAAAGCAAGTCAAACAGAAACASAAACATCATAACATTGCAAGAACACGAGGACTCCTGAATCCAGAGGGGAAGAGAAACCTTGGGTACACTAGGACAACCAACAAGATTACACCCAAATGGACAAACATAAACACACAAGACCACACGTGTAAACTAAAAACCCAGCCGAAAAAGACACATGTTGATCATGTGCTTGTAGCACAAAACACCAACATGCTAATATTGCCGACAGAGAGAAGAAGCATCTGGCAGCTCAGCTCTCATTTACATAMTATTGCACACTTACTTATCACAAAATGACCTAGGAATAAGTCATTAAATTCATATCTTCTACTCCGACCGTGTGCCTAGACAACCACGGGTCTAAACACACGGTTAGGACTAGGACTGAGACTTTMGGCTTGTAACATAGAAACTATAACTCTCTCTAAAAGCCCTAATGGACTAACTGGACAACAAGATACCGGTAACATAATTCAGACATCTAGTGAGAGGAAAATTGAAGCAATTATAATGTGAGCTAAATTCACTAAATTCTTAGGAAGAGTGGAAACCAAGTATACGAAAACAAAGAAACCGCGCAGACAARACCATTCCAAACGTCACAAGTGGARACAAAACAGAAACAATCTGACCAAAGCAAAARTACTTGGACCATGGTGCGAATGCYGACTCAATCCTAAACGTTGTGTTAACCAACTCGCTTGCATTCAAYAGTCTATCCGGCAGCTCACTGTAAACCGAGACTGGACACTACAACCTTTGAAGGACACAAGCACTARCAAGCTTCCGAAAATTCCCTGAAGTAMCGAAGTCAAACAGCAATCCCTAAAGTAACCAGCACTCCCGACCCAAGATGTTGCTCAGACATGCACGACTAAGCAGCAGCAACGAATACATGTATAGAAAACCGTGATCCAAGGGACAGGAATAACCTCTCCRACTCTAGAAAATTTCTACGACGAACCTGAATCCCTCTATGCACAGAAATTAAAAAAGGTGAGGTAGATGAGTAGGTAAAMGCCTCCTTGTCGCACTAGATCTCAAACCCTCCGAACCTTACTTCGCCGCCACGGTAAATCTAGCCATGCGCGCCTTCTTCTTGGCCTCCTCATCWTGCGAAAGCTTAGGTTTCGCGGCGACCTCACTTTCACCGGCKACTTTCACTTCCTGAGGGATGCTTCCAAACCGCTCCGCCCGGGCTTTCCTCTTGGCATTCTCCGCCGCAATCAGAGCACTCTTTGCCGCGGCCGAAATACTCTTTGCAGGACTATCAGGCACCTTAGTTTGAGTTTTCACCTCTGCKTCAGTGGTGCCGTTCTTCGTGCCATCACTAAACCTCGCAGCTCGCAGCTTCCGCTTCTCCGCCTCGGATATCTTGAGGTCGGTGCCAAACCGCTCCGCCCGCCTCCTTTTCTTCTCGATATCCGTCACAACCACGGGCGTCGTCGCGGCGACCAACTCTTCCTCTTTCCCCGCCTCGACATTCCCATTCMYATCCAATTTCGTATCGRGAAAAYCACTCTCCTCGCCCTCCTTCACATGCTCACCATCCTCAAGACCATGCGCTTCAGCACCCGTCTGCTTCACTCCCTCCAACTGCGCAGACTGCTCTTTTTGCACGCCGGCGGAGGCCATTTCACCTCTCTCGATTCTGAATCTTTTCCAATCCAGGAAACTCCACCTATGGCCTCTCAAACACAGGCAAAGGGCGCCGCAAACATCAGCTGAAAGCTATTGTGCTCGTGTAAGTGAGTATGATCGAGGCTCTAATTTACGGGAATGAGTCGGAGAGACTGCGATGACTCATGGCGCGGGTCTTGCAAATTGCGCGTGCTGGCGATGGAGGATGTGCTTGTTGCGGAAACGGCACAGGGAGGAGTTGGAGCGMGAGCAAACGAAACTTAGGGTTACCGAAAACGGAGAAGACGAAACTGACATCAGGAAGGAGACTGTCCACCGTGGTGGCCCTTTGACCGCGTGTATTTAAGGTACTGAAACACCCCTCAAGGACGGACTGGTGACCGTCCATTTTAATACCGTAGGGATCAACTACAGTAGTGTGCCCTGTGCCGTTGCCACATGCAAAATCAAAGTAAAAGTAGTTTTCAAATTTTTGGATTCATTAAAAACTTCGAAATTCAATAACTTTCAAATCATACGTCGGAACTTCACGAAACCAAGTCCGTGCACCCCTCCTCGCCGAGGGCTTCCCGACGGTACCAAGCATGCCACCGGCGGACGCAAGGTCCAGGAGATCTCAACGTAACAAACAAATAAACAAACATCCTGATTTAGAGGATAGACTAGTGTGCCCTGTGCCGTTGCCACATGCAAAATTAAAGTAAAAGTAATTTTCTAATTTTTGGATTCATAAAAACTTCGAAATCAATAACTTTCACTACATTGGTCGGAACGCCACGAAACCAAGCTCATGCACCCCTCCTCACCAAGGGCTTTCAGACAGTACCAAGCATGCCATCGGCGGACGCAAGGTCCGGGAGATCTCAATGTAACAAACAAACAAACAAACAACCTAATTTAGAAGATAGAAGACTAGTGTGCTTGTGTCGTTGCCACAGGCAAAATCAAAGCAAAAATAAATTTCTAATTTTTTGAAACCAAAAACAACTCAAAATTCAATAACTTTCACCTCGTAGGTCGGAACGCCACGAGACCAAGCCCGTACACCCCTCCTTGCTGAGAGCTTTCCAACAATACCAAGCACGCCCCCAAGGGACTCATGGTCCAGGAGATCTCAACGTATCAAACAAAACAAAACAAAACAACAAAACAACAAACAAAAAACAACTTGATTTAAAATAGAGACTAGTGTGCCTTGTGCCGGTGCCACAGGTAAAATCAAAGTAAAAGTAATTTTCTATGTTTTTTTATTCATAAAAACTTCAAAATTCAATAACTTTCAGCCTGTAGGTCGGAACGCCATGAAACAAAGTCCGTGCACACCTCCTCGCCGAGAGCTTTCTGACAGTACCAAGCATGCATCCAAGGGACGCACGGTCTGGGAGATTTCAATGTAAAAAACAAACAAACAAACAAATAGATTCATTTAAAGGGTAGTGAGTTTTTGTTTTTTTGTTTTTGTTTTTATTTATTTTGGCACAAATGAAATGGAATTTCATTGCAAGGTAAAAATACAAAACCACTAGCCACAAGTGGCATGGCGGGGGATCGGACAAAAAACATCACAAAAAACAGAAAAGCAAACGAAAGAAAAAACTAGCGGAGGAACCACCCAGGGAATACAGTGCGAGGAGGAGGCGGGCCCCCCTTGGTCAACAAACCGGCAGAGCCTCAGGGTGACTAAAACACAAAGCTAGCGTAGGAATTGGCAACAACCCAGATTGGCAACCTCCATCCGCGCAAAGATTTCAAATCCGCATCGCTATTTCTCAAACAAGTCAAGCAATTTTTATTGTAGCTCCTTCGAGAGTTGTTTTTTGCTGCACACATTTGCCCATTCTGCTCTCCCATAGTCTACCATGGCACTCTAGATTTGCCGTGTCACCTTCTCAACCGTCTAACGTTGGTTGTTAAAGACCATATCGTTTCTCTAGAGCCAAATAGTCTAGAGCATAATGATTCTTATTCCAAGCCAGATTTGTTTGAACGAATTAAATTTACGGGGGATTTGCCCTGAGAATAAGCCGTGTTTTCAATTAAATGGATGCCAGGGTYCACTCATCTTTGCWCCSGCTACAAGARTGTTCAARATATGTWTTGCCCACTGCCAGGCTTTCTGAGCCTCATGACATTTCCAAAATTTGTGTAATATAGTTTCTTCCACATTCCTTAGCCAGATGGGGTAGCTACTGTTGATGGTGTCGTTAATCCAACCTTGCTAGTGATTCACAGTAACAACCTTGAGCCAAATTAACCACAAAAGGTTCGCCACTTTCATAGAGCGCTCGGGGGCCACATTGTTCGCCACACTAATTTGAAGTCTTCCGATATTGTGCCGCTCCACTTGCACGTCACGCCGTCACGGGGTTGGATAGCCAAGTGTGATAAGATTGCTTGGCCAAGGATGAGCTGGTTGACCTTCGCAAACATAAGTTTTTTTAGTGACTTGGATCATTGTGCTAGGTAATTTATCCTCTAAATCCGCAAACCGCCCCACCCATTCGCTTTTCTTAGCCGATGGAAGGGTTGGTGTTAACAAATCACCCCATTGTGCACACAAGGTTGCTGTTGCAACCTTGCAGGCACCTTCTTCACCATTACGGAGACCGAATTTGGTTTTAGCTTCTGATGCCAAAATTAGCAATCCTTGGTTTTGTGCATCTTGTATCCTTTGCAKCCCACTTCTATGTAGCTATGTTGCGCGGGCTTTGGAAAATCCGGGACCGATAATGGAGGTGAAATTTGACCACCAAAAGGAATCCCCACCTACCTCTTTCAGGGTTGTGGGGTTGACATGGTGGATTTCTAATCTAAGCTTCTTCCACGTAGACCATACCTGAGTCCATACCCTAGATCCATTCCGAATGGGGTCCCTAGCAATTTGCTGACATTCTCATTGTCCACCCATACCACATTGAGGTGGTAGAACTAGGAAGGTCTCTCAAGTTCTAAGGCCAAGCTCTAGTAGCCACATGATTTGTGCCAATTCATTGTCAATCTTGTGGCTAAGCAAAATTGCTCTATAGTTTCTACAGTAGCACGCGCAGAGTTATTTTCCCCCAACAAGGTAAAGGAAGTGTCGTCAGCGAATTGAGCAATTGCCTGTTGCTTTCATCTTCAATGTATATACATATATATGCCTTTTATTTGACCCGTTGCAACTCCACACTTGACTATAGAGTTTAGAACTTTAGCAATTAGCAAAAACAAGTAAGGTGCCATGTGGCCCTGGCCCCTGGCGCACGCCTTGCAAAATGTGATAAAGAGGGGATTGCGACCCATTAACATTGATTGTAGCATGTGCGTCTTTTAACAACATTGTAGTCATATCTATGAAGCTACCTTGTAGTCCGAAGGCTACCATAATTTTCCACAAAAATTCCCAGTCAACCATGTCGAAAGGCTTGGCAAAGTCAAGCTTCAGAAAAATGAAGGGCTGCTTTGTTTGTTTTGCCCATTTGATTGTTTCATGGGTCAACATAATATTATCAAGGATGAATCATAATGGTAAAAAGGCAGATTGGTCATCATCAATAATCTCCATTAGTATGGGCTGAAGCCGGATTTGCAGCACCTTGGCATAAATCTTATATGCCACATTGAAGAGGGTGATTGGGCACCAATTGGTAAGTTAGTTGCATGGTCCCCCTTTGTATAGGAGAGCTATCAAACCCTTATTCATTCCCGAGGAGAGTTCCTCCTGGCCACAGATTAAGTGATCATTGTGTGAAAGTCCTCTTTGATTATGTCCCAAAAACACTTCTAAGATTCCGTGGTTATCCCGTTCGTTCCAGGTGACTTTCTGAAATCTAGCCCCTACAATGCCACGTCTAGCTCCTCTCTACTAATTGGCTTGGCTATTGTTAGGGTCTTTGCTTTAAAGAGCCTTGGCTGGAGTCCTATAAGTGGCCGCTTCTTGCAAATTTGTACACGTGTGCCGGGGATAGGTAGAGCTCCTTGTAGAAATTGGAGCAAATTGACTCTAAGATTTATTGATCAAATCTAATTGCCCCATTTGTATTCTCTAGTTCTGTGATATTGGAGGCGTCGGAGTGGGGCCATGTAGCTTCAAAGAGTCTTCAGTGCAAGCATCCCTAGTTTTTAGTCCAAGCATCCACTTGACTCAGCTACAAATTTATTGCCCCTCCGTCGCCAGTTTTTCTAGGGAGCCTAACTGCTCCTTTAGGCTATTGATTTTTTTCTAGACAAGGAGGCTGAGCGGGGCACTGTGGAGCTCACCCTGTGCTTCCTGGAGGTTGCGCCTGAGTGTGGCCTCAAGTGCCTTTCTATCTTTGGCCCTCTGTATAGAATATTCTTTGTAATATTCCACTATTTTGCGCAGCTTTCCCATGAATTCAAGGCGAGAGTTTTGGACCCAGATTCTCCTTATCTCTGCCTTGACCTTTGGTTTGCGCGGGTGATAGTTGCTCACAAGGTACGTTGATTTCTTGGGGGCTGCCAGTAAGAGTTGCAATGTGAATTTTACCGGTAAGTGATCCGAAAATCATGTATCACCCCAGATGAAATTTTCAGTGACTGGGGCCAGACCCGCTCTTCTTTGGTTGAAAGAGTAGCAACAATCTAATCTAGCTAGAGAGCGGAGTTCATTGCACCAGCGATTGTCCCTAGTGAACTTGATTTTGCCTCCTGAAAAGTGGTCTTCTACATCTAGAATATTCTTCAGTGCTGAGAAGGCTCTACTCTCACTAGGTGAGATAATGTGGCCATTTAGGTTGGATTTGTCCACAAAATTCCAATCACTGTCCAAAATCTAACAGCTGTCGCACTTCAATTCAATTTGTAGCCATTCCCATCGGATGCTCCTGCGCCTGAGGCTATTAGAGGTGTAAACATTAAGTATCGAGATGTCGCCTCCGAGCATCCCGCCTAGCCGCACCCGTTGCGCCCGCCCGCATGGGGAGTTGCCGAATTCCTTGACTAGCAAGGCTAATTTTGGTGCTATCCACATACAAATGCCTCCTGTCCCTACACTTTCTTCATCAAGAGCATTGCCAAAACCTGAGGCATCTTCCCTTCCTAGAAACAAGGCCTGCGGCCAGAAACACTTGCTCAATTGGTCTATTTTTGATCCTCTTAGGAGGTGCTCCTATAGGCATATTAGATCCAAATCCCTAAAGAGCGGCTTGTAATAGTTGCTCACCACATCAACTTTAGCCGGGTCATTTAGACCTTGGACATTTTGCAACATGATTGTCACTTTCATGAGGCAAGTTTGGTTGATGGGGACTCTGGGAAGAGCATGGTGCTACGTCCATCTCTAATTTCCGCTCCTTTGTGCGGTGTTTTTTGCCTCTGCTGCAATATCGAAGAGTGTTGTCTCCTTACTTTTTCCATGGCTTCGGCTCATTTTATCTGCTGGATTGGTGTGAGAGCATGTGAGGATGGGGTGAAGCCTCCTTTGCCATATCTTGTGCAAAGCCATACAAAAAATTCTTCATGCCACTCATCCAAGATCGCCTTGCCGTTGGGGTGTGTGGAGTGTGTGTATTGTCTTGAATTGATGCTAATGGAGCAGACACTTCTTTTGGAATTAGAGGACAAGCCAATGAGGCCTCTTCATGATTGATGTCTCTTATTATTGAGGTGGAGGGAATTGCCCTTTCATTTTGGTCAAGTGGCCGAAGTAGGATTGGGAAAGGTGAGCATCTAGATTGAAGTCAGGAGATAAGTCCACGGTGGGCAGTTGCTGTGGTTGCCTTACAGCTATTTGTTATATGGTTTTGTTGTTGTTGAGGGGTTGCTTCCTCCTACCGTAAATTCTTCTTGTACCCTTACACTTAAAGAGGAGGTAGATTCGACTTGTCGTCTGTCTATCGGTGTGCTTAATATCGGTTGTACCACTGCTGAGTGTTTCAGAGTCTCGCTATCCTATTCCAGGGCCCTCCTTCTAGGCAACAATTGCAGTGACATCGGATTTTTTTCTTCGAGCCAAGTTTATCGGTTGAGGTCCCCGGATGAGGGTGGCTCTGATTCCCATTTGACTGGACAGGAGGTTATGAGGGGAGTGGAGTGGATTTCATGCGGTTGTCCTTTTTTTAAGGAGAAATGAGCTCTAAATATGGTAAGGGATCCAATTACGCTCCGAAAAGGGGTGTTGGTAGAGGCACTAGTAGAAAATTCATTTTTTTGTTGATTTGGTTGCGTTGATCCGGTCACTTTTTGAACACTAGTGAAGGCACAATTGATGGCAGAACTATTGCTCGAGCCGCCTTTTTGTTGTGCCTCATTGTTTTCCATCTGTTGTCATCATTCATAGGACATTGCTGCACATTTAGACGACTAGGTTGGCTGTTGCATCTTCTTGAGGTGTCATTGGCCATTTCTTCCTTCTCTGAGATGTACTCGCTGCTGATTAAAATTGTCGGGTTTTGCCGGGGGTTTTGCTTGCCTACTAAGGGTGGAGGAGGTGGAAGGCTTATGTTTTGGCTAACTTTGCTGTTTTTGTTGAGCTCATCCATTTTGTTCCCTTGTTCACCCTCAGACTGTGAGTCCTTGTGAGGTTGATCTTGGGCTGGGCTTCCCTTACGTGCTCTCAAAAAATCCTTCACCAGGTGCTTGGTTAAGAGGCACAATTTGCATCTGATCGGAAGATGGTAATAGTCCACTTCAATCACCAATCGTTCGTAGGTGGAATCATTGTGCATCGCCACCTTTGTTTCCCAACCGAGGTCGTGTTTTATAGCTACGCAAAAATGCTAGTATGCAGAAGAAGTGTTACGGCGGTCACTTTCTAGCAACTCACCAAGCTCACTCGCGATTCCCTTCGTGACCCCCAGGAATTTGCCCGGAACTTCGTTGAAAGTTAATCACGTCAAAAATTTCAGCTTAGCAGGTTGGTCTGAAGTTGGTTCTCCAAGTTTGCATAATGCATGTTCCCCATCTAGACCAATGGGGCATGACCATAAGCATCTTCTATGTCGTGGTAGTCTGTCGAGTGATAACTTGAAAAAACCCTTTGCCGAAATCTTTTCCAAGGCCTACCCAATCCCCCACTTGTGCTTGTAATGCCAAAATCTATTGCCCTAAGGCCAAGGCTTCTTGTCTTCCTCCCACAAAATAGGCAATCAAAGCGTGCTTTTGCAGCCTCTCCGTTCTTTCTTAACAATGTCTTGATTTATTTTGACCTCTAAAATGGAGTTGCATATAAAAAAAGCCAGCAGAACTGCACGAGAAATCCTCAGAGAGAGTCACCGGGCTCAACCTTGGTAGGATGAAATTTGGCATGCTTTGTTGGATATTACAACCACCAGCTCAAGTTCCACCTCCTCTTCTAGCAGCTTTGTTTCTCTCCTCTCTCTGCAGCCCGCCACACTTGCTGCCACTAGCGCGTACTCCAACTTTTCTATTAGTGCTATTGAGTGTGACACTTTTGCCATCGTGTGCAAGCCACTTCATGTTGACATGCCTAAGCTCCAAATCCTAACAAAAACCCTAAGCCCGTTTCTACTATCCCATCCATGCTTGATCCTGACACTTCAACTAGCGCCCGGAAGAAGATAATCACTTTACATAATCATGCAAACAGAGATTTGATAAAGTAATTTCGGAGCGCCTTGGATCAGTCGATTGCTCATAAGCAACTAGTGTACGACTTAAGAGCAACTAGGAGACAACTAGCTTCACTACTAGAAAATTATGTATTTCTGTTGATTTGGTGGCATTCATTTGGTTCACTTTTTATTTGCTTTCTATGCAAATCAATAAATTACTCTCCAAATCAACAAAAAAGTGAATAAAATCTATGCAACCAAATCAACAAAAAAGCTGAATTTTCTAGTACAATAGGAAACAACTAAAAAACAACTAGTGTACTACTAAAAAGCGACTAAGAAACGACTAGAAAACAACTAGTGTATTACTAAAAAGCAACTAAGAAACAACTACAAAACAACTACAAAACAACTGTGGTCAATTTATAGTTGCAATCTTTTCCTAGTTGTTTTTTGCAACAAAAAATTGATTGCTTAAAACAATGTATCAATGCTATAAAATAGTGACATAAAATAATGACATTAGATTTGGTGCAAATAGAGAGGATTATAGTCGCAGGATACTTGTATAGGACACTAGTTGCATAATTAGTAGCCGGTTGTACCGAACATGTTTTTCTTCTGGTGCTTGTATGAAGGTCAACTATATGAAGGTCAACTTCAATATAAATTGAGTTCTTTTGTTAAAAAATTTCACCTGGCAAGGTGAGGTGGACTTGTCAAATCTGACGTGGAAAGTCGGCACCTCTATGCCAAATCGAACTTTCACACAGAAGGAAACCCTGCCCAGGCGTTTCAAGGTAAAGATAAAGATAAACATATTTATATCCGGCACGTAACAGATATGAGGGTATCATACCGGGTATCAACTCTCCGTCTCCCCTCGTAACCACCGTTTGTCGACGCTAGGGTAAAGAAACTCAAAACCAAAAGATAGCAGCGCTACTCTCTATCTTCTCCGTCATCTTCATTTCGTTTATCTGTTTCTGCGTCTGTTTGCTGCTTCGCCAGGCTTCCGAAGCTTATTACTCCCCCAACGTGAAGTTCTTGACTCTTAACCTACATCTAGAGGGACTGCAGAAGAACAAGGCGAAGAGGCGCCGACGAAGGCCCGAGTCTTGGACTGGGCACCGTTGAGGAAGGTTGGTGGATCAAAATTGACCCCCTCGGTTGGGGGTGTCGGGGTTTGCTTGCTTGCGAGAATGAGCGAGATGGTGATGATGTGATTAGAATATGAAAATTCTTCTTCTTCTTCTTCTGTTTATAATGGTGGTGAGGCGATGGTTGAATGAGGAAGACGACGAAGTTACTGCGGGGTGTGGGAGTTAGGGTTTGTTGTTGTTTGTTGTGTGTTTGGGGAGGTAGACGTTTTTTAGGGTATGGTATGGTGGAGTGGAGTGGAAGAGAGGACGATTAGTTGGTTGGTTGGTTGGTTGGTTGGTTGGTTGGATGGATGATTGGATGGTTTTGAGATGGTTTGATGGTTGGTTGGTTGACTGGTTGGCTGGCTGGCTGGCTTATGGGTGCTTGCTTGTSGTGACTCATGCGTTTGGCTTGCAGCTCATCAGAGGTTTTAGGGTTGGTGGCACAGCATGGCGGGCATAGGAGGGCTTGTGGGAGGAAGTGCTCTCGATGATGAATTGTGAGTGTTGTGGTCCGGGTGACTTCCAATTTTCATGGGCTCCTTTACCTTTGGTGGTGGACGAGTGCCTTTTCCTCCTCCCCCTTCYTTTCCTCGCACTTCTTGTGTTAACATTGTCCCTGCACCTTTTTTTTCTTTTTGGCAGTTGATAACAAAACGGAAGAACTACTCGCTTCTTGGCGACTACTTGGACAACAGTTTTGACATCAGTTCTGAAATTTAAAAACAATGTTATTTTTGGAGTTCTTGGTCTCTCGAGGGACCTCGTTTTCCTGGTTCTCTTCAAATAGAGCGTGTGTATTCTGACTGTTTCCTCGGGGTGTGTTTTCAGGAAACGAAGCAATGTCGTCCGCCTGCGGGGACTTCCGTTCAGTGCGTCCGAGTCGGACATCTCTGATTTTTTTAAGGGGCTGGAGATGGGGCCAGATGGGGTAGTTATTTGTGTCAACTTCCAAGGTGTGATATTCTTCGCCTCTTTGTTCTCAATGGGGAATATTTTTCAGTCATTATTTAATTCCTAATACRTTTGCAACTGTAGTAGACTTAATCTCTCCGCTGGAACTCTGTGCAGGAAGGTCAACCGGGCAAGCGTATGTTCAGTTTGCGACTGCAGARCTTGCAAACAAGGCCCTTGATCGGAACCGGTAAGCTTATTGATGATTTACATGGAAATGGAAGTGTTCATTTTTTTGAAAAATACCGGTTTGAAACATTTTTGTTCACTGTTCATTGTTCTCGTTTATTTCAGGCAACATATTGGCAGCCGTTATATAGAGGTTTTCAAGGGCCACCCAGCAGACATGCAGGTAAGTGCGTATCCACATCTTCTCTACTCGCATTTCSTGTAGTGATGACAGATTAGTGGATGTCATTGAGTCGGGAATTTTGCTGGCAGGGAGCTTTGCGTATGGTGGGCCGAGGAAGTGGGACTGTTACTGGGAGTAGTGCTGTTGCTACGGGCGGTATTCTCAATACGGGTATCCCGGGTATGTCTGGTAATCCAGATATGCGCTACACAGGAGTGGTGCGCATGCGGGGCATGCCTTACAGGTGAGTATGGGATAATATTGATTGTAGTTCCCCATCACATTTAAATACGCTRTTCTGAGCGAAAATTAACTAAATCACCRAATGTTGTACAAATGCTGATCACGKAGTCTGATTGGAGTAACATTGGCAACTGAGTATGAGGTMWTGGAACTTGACAAGTGGTTTCTGTTGTTGAAAGCAGCTGTACTTCAGCAGACATCACAGCTTTCTTYAAGGGAATGCAGGTTGTAGCTGATGGCATCTTCCTTTGTACTCATGCTGACGGACGCCCGACAGGAGAGGTAGTGTGTCTTGAGCATGACCGTCTACAGATTCTGTACTGGTAGTGTTTTGGGATCTGGTTCTTAATCTTTGGTTTCGGCTGGCAGGCATTTGTTGAGTTTGCGAACGAAGAAACAGCTGCTCGAGCGATGCAATTACATAGAGAACCGATGGGATCGGTGGGTGTTTGACATTTCTTCGTTCTTTGAGATTGTTAATATTCTTATTTGTTGTATCATTTATGCACATCACCATTCCGACATTGTTTGATGTTTCTGTGTTTGGCACGACAGCGTTACGTGGAACTCTTCCGAAGCACAAAAGGGGAAATGATGACAGCCGTGCAGCAGCGAATGTATGGCATGTTTTCTGGTGCCGGAGGGTTTTCGCAGTTTGGTGTCGGCCAGGTACGAGAAAGTTAATGGGTCTGGATATGTAGTGGGCATTTCAGAACACCAAGAGATTCTAAGGTCGTTAGAACTGTGAGACGTAAACTTTACTAGAGGTGGATATTTGTGATTTCAGATTCCGGGAATGATGGGAGCCTTTGGAGTTCAGGGTTTGACGGGGATGAATGTAGCAGCTATGCAAGCCGCTGGCTTGGGGAGTATGGCGGGTCTTCAAGGATTATCTGATACATCTGAGAATGTTTGTATCAAGATGCGTGGGCTTCCTTATAATGCTGGTCAGAGAGAAATTATGGATTTCTTTGAAGGGTATAACATCTTGCCGAATGGCATACATATTGTGATGGGAGCAACAGATCGTCCCACAGGTGAGGCATTTGTGGAGTTCATTACTTCTGATGAAGCTCAGCGTGCCATGGAGCGCCACCGGCAGAACATTGGCTCACGTTACATAGAGCTTTTTAGAGCCACTAAGAGGTGTGTACTCCGTCCTTATCTGGATACTTTTTTGTCTCTTGTTCATTTGAAGGCAGTCTTGTGTATTTTAGATTGGGTCGAGTATGGAATTATATGTTCAGTGTGCCGACACAGATGCATGTTTTGAATTCTTATTGTTAAATCTTACTGCAGTTTAGCGTCTGATAAATTTGACTTTATACAGTGAAATGTTGCTGGCTACTGGAGGATTATCTAGTTTTGGAATGGCACAACCCATGGATCCAAGCGTACAATTGCTACTTCTACAGCAACAGGTATGGTTCTTGTTTAACCCCTAAATGCCTCCTGGTTTTGGATGAAACGCGCTATAATATATGACTTCTACAACATTTTCCAAAATAAATGTGTACGTATGATGATCTGAGATCATCTGTACAGTTTGAACTTGCAGGACAACATCAAAAATCTTTGTCAAGATTCACCAATTTCCATTCTTTATTTGTAGTAATTGTACTTTAGAATGATATGCTAGTGATCGTAGACGATCAACTGGGTTTAATTTTTCCAACAATTATCTAATTTAATGTGTGCTCAATCTTAGTATTTTACTATTTGCAATGAAATATGAACAAAAGAGGAAATGTAGATAAAAATCAGCATTTTGGATTTTCATTCAAAGCCAACTTGGTTTTGGTTCAAGTGATACCTTGCCTCGTGTATTTAAATATTCCAAATGGATGAAAACAATGTCTAGGAAAATCAGGTTGAGGAACTTTTTTCACAGTTTGAAACCAGATGTGGATACACAGGGTTCGAAAGTGAGGTATGTGAATTTGGCACATCGCTTGTTGTTTTGTTGTCTTGGTCAGTCACCAGTTGTCAGTGCACCTCCTTGTGTTCTATGCATAGTTTCTATTATTAGTATGGCTAGTTTTTGTATGCTTGTCAGTATTTTAAGAGAGTACCAACTTTTGAAAGAATGCATCATTTGGATTCCGTGTTGCAAAAGTTATACGGGTTCAAACTTTCATTGCCAGATGACCTATAAGGTAGACTACCTATTTCTGAACAATGTCGCGTGTTTTAACATGTCCAGTTGAGCGATGGTGTGGGATAAATTTCTCTGGTCAGGGAAGAAAAATAATGAAGATTGCACTATTTTCTGCAGTTTCTGTAGGTGTCTGTTATTTGTCATGCAATAATGAAATTAACTCACAAATGATGCCAAGGTCATTTTTGGGTCGATGAATGAGAGCATCTTTCTATGTAGGACACAAGTACAACTACTCATCCTCAATTAGGGATAGAGTAGTTTGACTCCCAATGTGTGCTTTTGGATTTTCTTAAATCAATGATTCCCATGGTATCAAAATTGATGATTTCTATGGTCACCAGTCTATTGTATTAAGGGTTAATCATATCATAGTTTCCTCATTCATGAAAATAGGTAATCCAAACTTTTGCAACTCTTTTGATGAAKAAAGATCAAAGACCTTGGTTATGTTAAAAAAAAGATGTTATTCCTCTATAAAAACATGCATGTCTTTGATATTTCAGTTGTGTTTCATTGAACAAAGCAAGCATCCTCTTGCCACACACCATGGACATGGTGACCATGTTTTGCATGTGTTTAGAGTAGTTCGTGTACAAGCTCTCTTGTCCCAAATCGGGTGATAGGGTTTAGGATGTCTAATCAATCTCCTTCATAATCAATCCACACTCATTGCAAGTGCTTTTGAAAGGTTTTGGAGAGAAATTGACCACATAAGGCTCTATTAAACACCATGAATTTTAGGCTATGCAATGTGCTCATTACTTGAACTATCTAGGTTATGGATTGTGTGCTCATTACTTGAACAATGTAGGCTATGGAGTGCATGCTCATTATTTGAACAACAATAGTGTCTTGAGGGTCTGTTGCTATTTAAAATTGGCATGTGCAATCATCTTTTCAAACATAAATCTCCACCAGAATATTTTCCATTTTAGTGGACAAGTTATTATGTGTGACCAAGGTAATATAGTCGACTAGCATAATTGGGCATTAACCCTGGAACGAGAGTACACAGGTCCCCTATGGCATAATTTGGGAACTCCAAGTAATTACAGAGTTGCAAGTAAAATAAAAAGTCCCCTATTTTAGGCCCAAATAATTTACCTTGTACATCCCTCCTAACTAATTTGGAGCCTATGATTGCAAATATGAATTCAAGAACTTGCAAATTCTATCATGCGTGGAAAATAAAAAAATTCACAGCTTTATCAAGAGCTTGAGTGAGGGGGTCAAATCACCCCAGCCGCATAATTAGGCACATGTGGAAGGATGGAGGTGGTCCTTGGGAAAATCATCATTTTTCAATCTGTGGGCATAATTGGTATTAAAAAGAACAAAAGAGGGTCATTGCAAGAAACACTGTTATTATTTCCCATCACAATGGGGGGTATATTCTCTTGTTGTCCGTTTCACCTTTTGAAGCACACGCCCAATGAACATATTAAAAAATTTATTGATCATGTCAAACTTTATGGTAATCAGATTTCTTAACTTTTAGAAATAAATAAAAATTCATTTTATATCTAGAAGTCATTTTTATAAATTTGTCATAATTTGAGGTTTGGGTGTTCACTACGTTTCAAGTTCCCAAATTCAGTGATCTAGAGTTGAAACTTTCATGGTCTATTTTCATAGTAGGAAAGCATGTATATAACAAAGGAAATCTCAAAATATATTATTCTATGTCCTCCACTTGAGTACAACCAACACTCCCATTGTGCGCAATTTTTGAACATTGAAGACAATTCTTGGATCATTCTTTCAGTGAAGTCTAGTCACCATCAACTCTTACCAAAACGTCAATTCTTAGATTCTTTTAAAGTTTATTTCCTATTTTATATAAATTAAACTATGAAATTACAATGGCAATAACTACTTTCATGAGATTTTGCACTTTTCTGATTGTCCTACTTAGAGATTTTTCTATGCTTTTCCTTCCTAGAGTAGCTTCTTCTTCAAGGTGTATACATGGAACGTATTTTTTACTATTTAAAATTTTTTTTTTTCTAATTTTAAAGTATTTTTGAAGAAAAAAATGAACACCGTTCAAAAAGCTATGCATTTTGCAAGTTGTTTCTTGCAATGACTTAAGAACTCATTTGAAGTCAAAGTACTATAGAAGATCTCCACTTTCCACCCGTAATTCCAAGGGTGAATAGTTGAATTCTTGTCCTAAACAAGAGGATGCCTTGTCATTCATCGGACACTAAATGAAAACAGAGAAGGCATTTGAAAATGTCAAAAACTATATTCTGATTTTTGTCCATAACTTTTGATTAGAGTCTCAAAATCACAAACGTATTTTTGGAGGTGAAATTTATCTTGAATTTACAACTTTTCTTTGTTCCAAGTTTTTTGAGAGGTGTTCTACTATGCCGAAATGGCCTTCAAAGTTTGCTGAATTGAAAAAAAACAGAATTATGAATGATTAAGTCTTATGAAAAAATTATTATATTAGAATTATGTTTTAACTCCTAAATGCTTAAGGCACCAATTTTATTTATTTTTTAACAAATGGTGAGCCATTCATTAATTAAGGCACCAAATTTTGGTGCCAACAATATTTTAAAGTTCAATTAAAAGTTATCAAGTTCTGATTTTTGATAGTTTAGATTTCTGAAAAAATCTTTTTGAAATCTAGTTTTAGCATTAAAATCTGATTTTGAAAATGAATGATTATGGTTTTTCTATTTAAGATTGTGTGCAAAGGTATCCATTACTAATGTTCATTTTCTAATGATGAGCATTATTAGAATTGATTGTCAAATATAGTAGATCTTGGAAAAAAATGGCGTGCTTATATGCCTTTTAATTAACTATAGAGATTTTGTTAACAATCTTGTTGAAAATGTATAAAACAAATTTCAAGCCGATTACATCTATTAGTTCTAGTTGCCCAAAAATCTCTATCTATGTAAAGATTCCCAAAGATTCCTAAAGATTCTTAAAGGATTCCAAAGATTCCAAAAAGATTCCATATTCTACTCAATTCTGTTGATTCGGTCATTGCACTATCTAAATCAATAGAAAAATAAGCGCCATTTTGTTGATTTTCACAGAAACTTCAAAAATCGGTGAAAATGGTCATTCCAGTGCCCCAAACAACAGAAATTAGTTGATTTTGTGTTGTTTTGGTTATGGTTTTCTAGTAGTGAAATGAATAGACAAACAAACTTTCGTATGGAATTAATGGGCTCAAATAGACCTCAATAGGGGGGGCTACTTGAGGTGCTTAAGTGGTATTTTGGAGCCAAGACTCCATCAAATGGGGATGGACAATTCATGTATAGCACACTTGGACATTAGAAAGTTTRGGCCCTTTCAAAYCCTAATTTGCACTTTATATTCTAGTTTTTTGTCTTTAGCTTTATTAGTTTTTGCTTRATGATCATTCTTGCTTAAATGTTTTTGGTGGATGGATGCATTGGAAAAATTGGACGCTTGCAAATTTCAAAGATTTCAACCGCCTGGTCATCTTGGAGCTAAATTATATAAATCATCAAATTCATTTTAAGAGCTTGAAAGCTTTGGATGCATGTGTAGAACCTGCACTGAGCTACATCAAGATGTTTGGGTTTTTCTAYGAGTGTCCAAATCAAAAGAGGTAGAGGTCGTTGAGATGTATGCAACTCTAAAGAAGGATCTTTTAACCCCTAAGCGCTCAAACAACCATTTTTGGTCGCTGCCCGACTTCGGGCAAAAAAAACTTTTTTTTGAATTATTTTTCTTTTATTTCCTTGAAAATATTGGGTTGTCTTTCAGTATTTATATTCAAAACTAAGATCACTACGGTCAAAAAAGAATCATAAGAGAATTAGCACAATGTGTTTAGAATTTTCTAGTGTTGAAAAACTTACTATTTGAGGAAAGAATTGAAATTTTTATGACCGGATCTTGTGAATTTTTTTACAATTCAATAGAAACCACTATTTTGACCAATCAAAAACAAATTCAAGTGTTAAGGATAAAAATTGTATTTTTGGTGAATTTTTGAAGTTATATCTTCAAAATTCATTTGAAAATAATCTGAAAATAGTTTTACAATTTTGACCGTACGGATATCTTCTACTTTTTGTGCTTCACATAAACTTCTTTGATGCAAACTTCAAAAAAGTTATAGAATGTATATTTTATAACATATTTGTGTTTTGTCCAAACCCCTTCGGCTTTTAGGAGGTAAATCAGTTCAATGAAAGGTGTAGCTAGTTCAATGTGGTATAATTGACATTCGCCATAGGAATCAAATTAAGGTTGTCTATCTAGACGTGACTTCAACTTTTTCACATCTTGATGTCCGTCGGTGTAAACGGGTCCAAACGGGATCCAAATGGCATCCGGATCCAAATCCTATTAAACAAAAATTGTTTTTTATTTTTTCTTAAAAGGCCTCGACGGTCTATCCGGCACTTGGACGGTTTGGCCATGTATTTGGCCAATCTAACCGTCGACAGGACGGTTGGACTGTCTAGAAAAAAACAATTATATATACAATTGCTTTTTAATCCTGATGGACATTGGGGTTGGATCCTGACTTTTTGTCAAAGCCATGACTGTCCTGACAAGACGTGACGGTGACAACCCTTAATTAGATTATCAAGTTTAATCCCAAAGTGACAAACCATTTTCGTCTTTGCAGAGAACTGGAAATAGGTAGTGATGTATGAAAATTAATTGCTGCACATTTGAAGACGTGTAGGTGCATCCAATCGGTCAAACGGCCAGAGACATTGCTCCCCTGCGCCTAAAAAAAACCCAGCCGTGAAATCCTCGTTTAGGGTGCCTTTTCTACCCGTGAGACTCGGTATGGTACTGCGCCAAAAGTCTAAAAAATGGACACAAATTCGTTCGAGGGCAGCTTGACCGGCCTACAGTTCCGAATTTGCCCTGGAATTGAACTACAAAAACATAGTCCGCAATCTACTGATCACAGTGGAATTGAAAAAATAAGAAAAGCATCAAACATTCAAAACCCTACCGTACTCGAAGGTGGTTCGGTAGGCATGTCCACAAGCTGAATTACAAGTTTGCCATGAACAAAAAATTCCCACACAATTTCGGCACACTGTCAGCTTAATTGCTTTGGTGATTCGACAAGCTCCTCCAAGTAGCTCCGATATAAAAAAAAAAAATTGAAATTCACCGCTGCAATGTTTAGTTAGAAGACAAGAACTGCTAGACAAGACCATGCTCCGCCGTGAACCCGGAGTACTGCCGGGCTGACCCGGTTCTGGAATGCCCTGTCGACAATTCCGTGCGACTGGTGAATGCGGGAGACTTCAGAACTCGCGGGAGGTGAATGAACGACTCGCGGGTGGAACCGCCGACTGTAGGGTGTGCCTCTGTCCCATCGCTGTGAACTCACAGGTAGTTGGGGTAGTTACTCCGGGTTCCTGTGAGGACGGCCAACAACTGACAATACACAAATTACCGGTTCGAAAATTTGTCATTATATTGGAAGTAAGTAAGTACAAATTTAGTGGCGCACTTATAAAAATGTGCGCACAATCTAAGCATAACCTATAACAAAACAACTTCGAAGTCCAAAATGAAGTTGCGAAGGGAATCCATGCACTTCCGCTGCTTCAACCTACATGAAAGCTACTGCTACCTTCATTATCACGGCACTCCTACAAAGCGACTCACACCAACAGACACTCAGTCGGACGCCAACCAAGACAAATAGGATACTACTTCGCTACTGAAGTGACCCTCAAGGTGTGCTGTTCCTGATACGTCGTCCTTGCATCCACGTCTCGGGCCTGCTGCTTCAACTTCTTGACCGTGCGCATGACTTCCTCCCTACGAAAGAGCATCAACGTCTGAACAATCTTGCCACTCATCACAGCCATATCTTAGCTGCAAATTTGGCATCCGTGTGGACTAGCAACCATCTCAGCCGGCGATTTCTTCACCACTGCCTTACCATCCGCGAGATGAAGTTGGGCCTTCTCGCTTGTTAAAAACACCTCATTTGGAGCAACGTTGGCACAACAATCTTGATAGGAACGCTTGTGCTTTGGTGATTCAACTTGAAGTAGGATGTATTGAACAAGGCACGCGAGATGTGACATTTGAAGCGAGTTACGAGGGTTTAAATGAAGGTCAATATTTTTGTATGAGGAGACCAGATAGAGAGGGCATTGGCCATCAACGTTGGTTGAAAGGGCCAATAAATCCTGTAACAAAGGTCAAACGTGCAGATTACGTGGCTAACACCATCAGGCGCATGCTCAAATTTTTGCAGATGGAGTAGTATTCTTCATCGACTTCAATTTTTACCTCCGTTGAATGAAAGTTGGAGTTTAATGTGATATATAAATTTTAGATAATATATTTGTGTGTTACAAATAAAAGACTGGGAGTTTAGAAGTAGTTTACTAGCTAATTTTGACCTTAGAGGTTCATTGGCTTTAGAAGTTGAATAGGAACTTACTTTTGGGTGTTTTCCATGGGCCAATGGTTGTTTAGAGGCCTATGTGTGGTGTACATGGGCTGATCCTACTTACCTTAGAGGTCTAGAGTCTAGGGAGGCATTTTCTTGCTCCTCCAGGTCGGTTTTGTGTGGAGAAAATAGTTAGTGTGTTTTTGGTGAGTAAAGAGATGTGTGTGTGAGAAAGCCAAAAGTTTGATCGGCCATATCTTTTGTTGTAACAATTTTTTTGAAATGAAAATTTGAGGGTTTCTTTCTTATGGTTTTGCGCTTTTATGAACACTTTTCTTGCTTGATTTGGAGTTGTGAACAAAAAGTTACGAGCATATGAGTGGAGGAGGGTCTGCTGCCCCCTAACAGAGAGGAGCAGAGATTTGGCCGGCCACCAATGTTTGTGATTTTGGACTCTCTCTTTAATCCTTAAACGACGGACCTATCACCGCAGGTGAAGGTGGGGTGCAATATGTAGTGCTTGACCGAGGGGAAAAACACTCTTCACACACATGTTTAGCTTTGGATAAATTATTCAAACCAATACTTGATGCTATCCATTCAAAAATCGCGAGAAAGACATCTTGGCACTTAACACTTTCATGTGAAAATCTTTACTATCTTCATAGAATTAGGGCTCCCTAAAAATATAAAAGCAATTAAAAACACTAAATTTGACTTTCCATGATGATTGACATATGTGTGGTCACTTTCAGAAAAAGAATGGATGAAAATTAGTGAGTGTCTATTCACCAGATGAGTTTTTTGTCATCGAAAGGACAATAAACGTCCGCGGAGGCGTTTAAGGGTTAAAACTTTCAAGCATTAGAGGAGAATTTTTTAGCTTTCTATAGACACATGTCTCGAAGTATTTGAAGTCGTAACTCAAGAGTTATGGGTTGTAGAATGACAAGGAGTCTACTGCCTTTCAAAAGAGAAGGCCGAGACTTTGTTTGTTCATAACTTTTGGACAGTAGTTTGGAAAGCTTTAAAACTTACGGAGGGATTATTTTATATTTTTAGCTTTCTAAAGAGATATAGCACTTAAGAATTGAACAGAAATTGAAGGAGTTATAGGGGTTTGATTTAGGAGAGGTCTGCTGCCTTTCATTAGGAAAGGCCGAGACTTTGGTTGTTCATAACTTTTGGAAAGTAGCTTATATTCATTTGAAATTTTTAAGGTAGTTGTATTACATTGTTAGCTTTTCAAAATGCTATAGCACTTAGCATTTGAGCTTGTAGAACATCTGTGGTACAAGTTTGAAGGCAGCGGTTTTTTACAAAAGTTTCTTTTGAAACTAGATGGGGTTTCTTCAAGATCTTGGGTGAAGCAAGTCTCCAAGACTCAAGAATTTGGAGATTTGAAGACCCTTGGAGGTGTTTTGTGTATGTTGTGGCTTGTGGTTCAACAGGGTTGTTTTCACTTATTATTCCCAGCCGGTTTTGGAGGCTAGTTGCAATTTCAATTTCTGCATTGTAAATTTGTTGCGAGCCGTGGTTATCCAGTAAGCGCTCCATTTTGTGTTTGTGGCGACAAAGTGGGGTTAATGGCCCACATGGTCGATCTTATTTGTTGTTCTCACCGGTGAAAGGCGCTTCTTGGTCATCGTGGGTTTGATTTTAGGAGCCAATCTTTCGGACGGCCAACTCGTGGTTTGGCCGTCCCGTTTTACCCGTCCAAGACCTTGTTTCTTATCACACACCCTTACCTTTGGTCCTATAGAACCACCACATGATAGGTCAACGGAAGATTGAAGTGAAGATCAAGCGAAGATTCGAGTTTTGTTACTTGCATTTCATCTACACTCACAACTTGCAGCCAGACACCCCGTGTGTTCTCTAAGCGCGCTCCACTCTACCCGACACCGCGGCTGTGGGCGCCTTTGAATTTATCGAGCATATGCGACACTCGACATACTCGACATGCAACGTTACACAGACAACTCGACACCAAAACCCGAAAACGCGTTCAACAGAACAACCCTAGCCCTGGATATGGGTTGCCTCGAAAGACCTCGGTAACGGCTACCCAGGCAATGCGCTTTGTAAAGCACATATGCGTTTCCAAGAGAGGTATCCAGCACAAAGAACAGTAGCCTGTGCCACCACTTGTGGGACATGATTTGTGCAGTGTACTTGACACGACACTAATCAACAACGTCTACCCCTCTCATCATCTCCTAGTATTCCTTCTGGATGGGGGAAGTCAGGTATGGATCACGCCTACCGTTCACCCACCTCATGGTGGTGCACCCACTCGCTATAAGGTCCAAAGAGGTACTGAAAAAGTAAATTGGGCAACCATCAAACCATACACACGCGACCATACAGCGTGACGAGTGCATGGCCAGAACTATTGTATCCCACGGAAGGCTTTCCTATGCATACGGTGCGAGGTGACTGGGCATCCCTACACGGTTTGGTTCTACTGTTCCTGTGAACCAAGTCCCCTGAGACATGAGAGCATCGTCCAAAAGAGGGGAGCTAAAGAACCGATCCGTCACTACAACATGCCCGAGTTGTGTAAGGTCTGCCACTAATTGAAGCATGATCTTTGCTCCAAAATCCCTCTTAGGCTTCATGCCCTTACGTCCTTCATAAACTACAAGATTATAAACATAACGGGACTTACTACTGGTGCAACACCAAATCTTGATGCCGTATTTCACTGGCTTGTCTTTCATATACTGTTTTATATCACACCTTCTTCCTTTATAAGCAACCATTATCTCATCGCAAGCAAGGTGTCTCCCACAATTGTACGTAGCTTTTGAACGAGCTACGAAGTTTTCTATCAACCACCGGCACTTTCCAATCTTATCATATCCTGGAGCCCTCTTATCTTGAACTAGGGATGCGTTATCTACCAAGTGCACGCACGACAAGATCTACTCAAAACGCGGGCGCTGCATGACATGTTTCACTACTAGACAAGCGTAGAAGGGCCTTTTTGACCAGTAAGACCTAATGCTTGGTTGCTGTTTGAGACCCATGAAAATGCAGACTCCTAACCAAGCTCTAAACTCTGTTACAGTCACATCCTGCCATTTTCCCTGTCCATTGAGCACCCCAGGGTGTTCTACGCTCTCTTGGACAGCATAGGCATTCGTCTCTCGGCATATAGTTTTGAGGTCACACTGTTGCCAAAACAGTCCAAAAAACTCATGAATCGGCACCTTGCGCCTGCTCTGTCTACAAGTAGGACCAGGACGAGGCCCTGTGAACTTCTCCCTATCTCCGACTAGCGTGGTTTCCAGCGAGTTCCAGTGCGATTCGGAGTAATGTCCTTCAAACAAACTGTCATCTACAACAACATCGGATAGGGGACCCACCTCTTCACAAATGTCTGGCTCCTCGAGTACCCAGTCCGAATTCCCCGCGTCGGAGTTGCATGCAAAGTTCAGATATTGTGCTAACCAATCAGGGTCGTCACTGTCCCTTCTTGGCGACTCTTCATCGCTGGCACCTGAAAACAACGGCAGCAAATACTCCGAAAATGTCACCCCAATAGTTGGTGATTCTCTCGGCATGACTCGGCTCTCATTCGGAGACAGAGGAGGCAACTCCAAATCTTCGGCAACAAGGAATTGGGTAATCCCCTCACCATTCCCAGCTGCGGATTCGAATTGGTGCAATAACCTCTGCTGCGTGCTGTCGAAGCCCTGCGGGGACAACTGCTGCAACTGTCGAATTCGTCGCCCCCCTGGATTTGATGGATTAGCAGCGTGTACGTCTTCGAATGAACAATACTTCTCCTGCAAGGCTCGTTCACCAATGACGCCAGAGAAGTCTACGAGGACCATGTTGTCCCCCGTCACTGCGTGAATGAAAGCCCGCAAAATTTTGCCCCACATGGCCTGGCCCCCATTTGCTGTCGGGCTGAGGCCCGGAAGCGCAGTTGCTACCGTCACAAACTTCGGAGCAACGTCCAACAGGTCTATCAATGCATGAAGCCCCAGAACAGACTCCTACTTATGTCGGCAGTCTTCACTCTCGTAGGAGTTGTACCATCCTGCAGAGTCGTCGCCTGTAAGTATTCCCTTGCCTTTGTTTCCGGTAGTGCATTCTGATGTGTGAGGGGTCTCCTTGCAGTCCTGTGTGGTGACTGCTAATCTTGGAATTTGTGTTGCCAAGGGAAAGCGCACCTCGTCATATTCGGTAGTCTCGCTGTCGTGTTGTTCGATATCAGTGAGTCGATGTGCTCCATGAGAACTTGCAGCGGCGTCTACAGCTGCCAGAAGGCTTTGCACCACTCGCTGCCTCTGCGTGGTGAGCCTCAGAGTGGGTGGTGAATCACGATTGTCGCAAGTAATGCCTGGCTAAATCCACCCAAGAGGTGTAATCAAAATATCGGGCCTCTTCTTCAATCGTGACTTCCTCTTGACCTTCACCTTTCCATCCTTCTCTCCATCTCCATCTTGGCATGTTTTGCCCCGGGCCCCTCCACGGCCACACGGGCTTTGCTGCGCATCCGCATCACAAGGAAGGGGAGGAATGGCATTTCTGCCCTGTCCCCTTTGTGCTCGTGCCCGCCGTTTCCCCGTCGGTGAATTGAAGCGCGGCTAGGATGACTGATTCCTCTTGGCGATGGGCAATTGCACGAGGTCTTCTACTCCCTGCAGTGGAGA
This sequence comes from Pleurozium schreberi, assembly GCA_006891605.1. Classification (NCBI taxonomy): domain Eukaryota; kingdom Viridiplantae; phylum Streptophyta; class Bryopsida; order Hypnales; family Hylocomiaceae; genus Pleurozium; species Pleurozium schreberi. The sequence continues at coordinate 86,221 of VACF01000232.1, read as the reverse complement.
TCTCGGAGTCGTCACTTGCCGATTGAGTGTACCACCGCGGCCTCTTCCCGATGCGGCATGTTGGGGTGACTTGGTGTGCGTTATTGCCAATGGTTGGGGCCGCTGTACCGTCAATTCCTCGGTCCCCTGCCTCGACTGGTGGTCTGCTTGACTCCCCGGGCCCCCCTCCAGAGTCTCCGGTGGTGCACGCTGATCTTCCGACGATGCAGCGTTTTTTTTGGCAATGTCCTGGGTTTGCCGCTTGACACGGCGCTACGTGTTCGGGCTGCGGAGTGCCAGCCTCTCCCTTGTTGTTGCCCTTCCAGACTCCCTCAAGTTCATTTGCGATGACATGGTCCGGCCACAGGTCCCGAATTAGGGCATCAATGCACGCTGGAAATGGCGTCTTTTCCCTCCACCCTAGAACACAACTTGCTTGAGCTCGGAAATTATACCTAAAATTGCGATTCGAGGGCGTCATGGGCCAAGGTTGGCTCTTGCCAACTACACGAAGTGAGCACAGGTAATTGCCGTCCAAGCAGCTTAGAATCTTCTTCCTCAGCTGGACATTGTAGCTTTGCTCTAAAAGCCACTCGTCTACTACATCAACGGCACTCTCCAAATGCTTCGATAAGTCACAAAGCAACGAGCCTCTTATGAAATCCATTGGGAGTCTCATGTTTCCCACCTAAAATGCATAAAATTGTACGTAGCAATTCAAGCTCCTTCTCAAACCCTCTTCTTTTGTTGATTGCAGCCTCCGTCCCCCGTCTTGGTACATCCACTACTCGTCCTCACACTTGTCCTTGAGAATGCAATTTTGGTTGTGCTATCTCTCATTGCAAGTGCAGCCACGACCTCCTGGCCAACCATGGTGGGGGAATGGAGCCGCGACAACGACAACGAATTGCGGCGGCTTCATGCAAGAGGACTAATTTACATATTGTAATGATACTTCATACAATTCCAACCCTAATCTAGTCGCAATCTCCTCACCAACGGTGCTCCAGTAGTCTGTACATGAAGCTGACGAGAGCAGGATCCGAGGCAACCGAGAGTTTAGAAAACGTCCCCCACTCCTCAAAAATCTCACGCCCAAAACCCTCGCTCTCAAGCCAAGTCACCGTCCACGGCGACTGTGGCCAACGGTTTATCTCCGGGTGCCCGCGCTATGAAACCCGCCCTTCAGCCCGGTGACGTCACGCATATTGCATACATGGATGCCCTGACAGCACTGCCATTTTCAATGCCCCAAAACTCTAAATAGTACAGAAAACACGGCAGGGATCCTCTAATTGAGCCACACATGTCATTGCAAAGCTCGAAGGCAGATCTACTAAACCTATTCAGGACGTTTTCACAATTGACGCATCCAACTGTGAGATTTTTGCCTTCAAAAAACCGTGAGGACACTTTCTGTCCCCTTTGACAGTTTGGGGTTAAACAGTCCCAATGCTAACATGTTGTTGGCAATAGTAGAGGGCGTAGTTTTTCCTCATAATTAATAGTGTATTGGACATAATGACCTAAGGAGAATGTTTTTCTTGATATTCAATCTCAATTTGTAGCAACAACAAGAGGTTACCTAGAAGTTTGAATCTTTGAAAAATTACAGTTGGTTTGAGAAAATAACTTATCTTCAAACCATTACTATAGGAAAACAATATTTTTTGAGATGTATGAAAAAACGATAGTAGTCGTCAATATTGACGTGAAAAAAATCAACATAGATGTCTCTTAAAATTTGTTATAATGGATGGACAAAAAACAGGCTGAAATCTCAAAAAACATGCCTAATTTCGCCTGTTTCTTTTTACATCCCATAGAACGTGGTCTTTCAATGTCAATTGCCTAAATGTGACATATGGCAAACAACTCAGCTCCACATAAGCGCCAATTTGGCGGGAAATGCCATTTTGGATAAAATTCCTTCCGGTTTGTTCCTAATGTGGCACTTAACATAGCATCTAACGTGGCAATGAGAAAATTGACGTGGCAACCATCAAGGGTGATGTGGCATGCCTAGTCAGCAGACTTCATGCCATTTGGGAATTTCTGTATTGCTTTTTGAGACATAATCTTAGTTGTCTAAATGTTTTTTTAAACATCAATTGTAATTACAGAACAAGGTCACTAAAAAGTAATTATTTAAAAAGAAATACAAATAAAATACAAATAAACAAGTAGAATTATAGAATTCATCAAGAATTAAAGAAAACTTACCATCTACATTAGGGAAATTTCAATCCTGCAAAGGATTGAAATGGTTTCATTTTTGACACCCTCAAGGTGCAAATTAAATTTTTTTTTTTAAAATGTGTATATATATATGTTTAAAATATACTTATTTCTTAAAAATATTTTTTTTGGAAAAATATATTTAAAAAAATTCAATATGATGTGTTGCTGACGTGGCAAAATGAAGGAATTTCTTCATTACAAATTACTTAGTGAGGACGAAGGGTAGAGAGGTCATACTTATATCCATTCTTTGCCCACGGTGAGAGAAAAGATATGGGATAACTAAAATATGGTAACTTGACTATAGTACATGTTGGTGTTGTTTCGAACATCTAGTTGTTTTTTTGAAAGTCTATTTGTTTTTCTAGACATCTAAATGTTTTTTCACACATTTTACATTGAATGTCCCATATGGATTTTTTATCTTCCTACCGCCCCACTTGTATAAAGACCATCTCTTTTCATCCATGGTGCACATCCACGCATTTCCTTGTTTTTGCAAAGCATGCCATGTCACCCATGTGGTTGTCCATTCTCATGCATTTTTTTCATATGGTCAACATTTTACCATAGACCGTAGTAATTTTTACTAACTTATCCATGGTCAAAATGGATGTAATGATGTACTTGCTGACGTGTAGTCTATGTTTTTGAAGTCAATCATCACAATAAAACACAAACTTGATTTTCTGAACATTGTCAAGAACATGTCCATCTACAGTGACAGTTACTTGTTCTCCAACTTAGCCGCACACGTTTTTTGCAACATTCCATTCAATTCATACTTTCGTAGCCATTCACCTCCAACGCGTGACGTCTCAAAAAACATGATCCTTTTTTTGGCAACAACACCAAAAATGCGGGTTTCTTATAGTACATATTGCAACTACAACGCCCAATCTTATGCTTATAACCTTTGTATCCCTCAAGTGTAGATATTTGGAGTTGGACACCACATAGAAGTCCATGGAATCAAAATGCAATGCTGCTTTTATTCATTCCATTTGGATTTGTTATGCAAAAGTTATGGACAATCTTAGATTTTGGGCAATTAAAGCCGATCTTCTTGAAAAAATAACTTGTAGGATTCATTTCTGACCTCAATTTTCACGATTTTTCAAAAAACAAACTTCAAAAGGTTAAAATCTCTTGCTAGAACAATCTCACTATAAAGATTAGCATATTTCAATTCCATCTTAGAGCTATTAACAATTTAGATTTCCTTCAATCTTGAACCTAGTTCTACTTAACAATTTTATCATGAGTGAAAATTAAGTGTGTTTTTGTTGAATTTTTTTCCAAGATTCTCAACTCAATTTTTTATCATACAAAAAAAGAAATTCAAAATCAATATAGAAAAAATCATAAGTTACAAAGGTTCAAAGCCAAAAAATGTATTTGAGCAAGTTGCAAAAAAACTTGTTTCTTTCACTATATACACAAATATCTTGCAATCTACGTGGCCAAAGTTTGTGAAATTTCTTCCACACTTTCCTTATGCAAGTCTAGTACAAGATCCTACGGTTAGATATGCCAAAAATACATTTAAAATTTTTTGGCTCTTTGCTTAAGAAATGGCACTTTTGAGTGGTTTTTGATGGAAAAATAGCCTTGGGACATTAGGGGTTAAACATTTGGAGGACACATTCACCAAAGTCTAAGAAAACAATTGGGTGAGTCTAGGGCCCATCATTAGGAACAAGTGCGGTAATAGGTACTCCCACCTTACCATAATTGTCAACGACATCATGAATACATCCGTATTAATTAATCAAACTACTTTTGGAAAAAAAAATTGACAAATGCTACAAAAATAAACATTTTGCAAGATTCATAAGGGAGAGGCACCCAATGCCAACTGTGTACCCAATGCCGTCCAAATCTGCAGAACATAATCATTTTAGGCTGTAAATGTTGGTAGGCGGTACATGGCTTATTTCTTTGACCTAAAATAATAAGCAATCTACGGTCCCACTACATTTATGTTCTAGAATGAATGCCTGACGCAGATTTGGACGGCATTGGGTACACGGTTGGCATTGGGTGCCTCTCCCTTAGTTTGCGTTGATACAATTTTTTTAACGTATGACTCTTCTAAAACTTGGAATCTATATCTAGAACTATTCCTAGCTAAACCAACACTACAGCTAAAATTACTATTACATAACAAGTCAAAAGTTTTCCTTTTTTTTCAAATATTATCCCAGTGAATGTTGACATAATTTGACAAGCCAAAAGATACAAAAATTCAAAAATAGAATTTGGACATTAAAAGAGTACTAGTGATCATTGGTCATTCACAAATGGCATCAACAAGCCTCTCTACATCCCTATATAGTTGGTTTGGTTCATTCAAAACCTCCACCATGGTAAGCTCAGTAAAACGCTCTACATCCATTGCTTGAACTTCACAAAGTATGGTCTCAATGGCTTCATACTTGTCACACATTAAAGGGGCTTGTGCAATAGACTTGCATACATGGAATCATTTATTGAACACAACCCATATTCCTATAGTTAAGGTAGCTATAATTTGCAACTTATATAGTTCCTTCTTGGCTTGACAATTATTTATTGACAAAACTCCAATTGTTCAGAGTTGGAGTGTGCATCTAATAGCATTGAACCACTCTAAGTTGGTCTTGGAGGATGTTCCACCTACTTTGTGTTTCTCATAATTTGGTTTGGACCTGAACATTGATTCACTACTATTCTCGTTTGCCTTATTGCCTTACTAACTAAATTGATTTGCTTGTTGATTTGCTTGATAATCAAGAAGTGCTACATTCTTAGCAATTTTGGTTTTGGTCCTATTCAATTTTTTGTTGCAATTTTGGTTTTGGTCTTACTAAATTTTTTGTTGCAATTTTGGTTTTGGTATTTTTCATGGTGCACGTTGAAGACTTAAGAGAGTTGATATAGAAGGTACATACTGTTTCCCAACAACTTCCAATCACTCAAATCTGAGTAAACTATCTACAAAAGGTCACCATTGGAATGGCCTTATTACAAGAAAAAGATGTAACGTTACAACTGCTGATGGATGTCAGTTGGATTAAGGAAAACTTCCCCACTGGGCAAAATGTAATCATAGTGTACATTCAAGTTTTGAAATGTACACTACCATTATAATTTTGCCCACAATGGGCTTGCTCCCATTTAGTTTGTATTGGGGTAATCAAATTGATAGAAATTGCAGGCAGATGAGGAATTGCGTATAAAATACTCCACCTTGAAGTCACAAAATATATTTACAGGAATTGCTTATAAAATACTGCACCTTGAGGTCACAAAATATATCTACAAGAATCGCTTATAAAATACTGCACCTTGAGGTCACAAAATATATTTACTGTCATATAAGGTAGCAGGTCCAGAAATTGCCCAGAAATTGTCCACCTAAGCTGAAACTAAATTTTGGGGAGGCAAAGCTTCTTGTAATAGTTTTCAGTAAATTTTGATGAGTATAATTGACATCCAACCCAAGTAGTTTCATATTTTTTGGAGCTTTGCAGAATAAGTTATAAAAATTTGAAGTTGAAATGGCATAGTGCTCTAAAACCGCGCACGTCCTGAAATGTACAGTGTTACTACATGGGTGACACACTATACATTTGAGGATGTGTTCGAGCCTGTACGATTTTAGAGCGTGTTACTTTGCAGAAATCCAAGTCGCAAGTTTTTAGCAAACCTTCAATCTCCACTGACAATAAAACAGCGCACCTGTGGGACTAAAATATTCCAAGAAGCAATCAGATTCACATCCTAAACAGCAGGAGAATAGTAGGGTACAGAGTACTCTTGCACGAGCAAAAAACATTAGAATTCAGGAAACCAAGTCAGGTAACCAAGTCAAAGAATACTTATGCACATTCTGACCGAAGCAGTGACTAATTTTCATCAAAAACATTGCTCACAAATGCTTCATTGCGCAGCACAGGTTCGAAAAAGCAACTGAAGCCTAGCGCTTCCTAACAACACGCAACCTGCCAGATTCAACAATTTCTACTGAATGAAAAAACTCAAATCGGAGGAAAATCTAAAGMCACAAGACACAAGAAGAACCAGAGAAAGAGTGGAGGGGAAAAAAAAATGACCTTTTGCATTTACATCTGTTCTCAGAAAAAATGAAAACAATTAGGAGATTTACAGACCAATCTGAAAGTGACCAAAAAATCCATGCTGTGGGGACCCAACGAATTGCCTTCAGGGTTCTTGTTTGTCTTCCAAGTGAATGGCCGTAAGCGCATCACTTCCAATAATCAAAATAGACAAGATAATCCTCCCCACCACCACCCCACCACCCCACCACCCCACAACTTCTAAAGAAGAGCCTCCCCTCCACAAACCTCAAGAATGCAAAACCATGCTTCCAAGAATAACCTACGAACTGAATTGACGAATGCTAACTTACTGAATGTTTCTCCATGAAAGCTTGAAAATTCCATTTAAGTCGGCCGGTGTCCAGTATTCCGTTTGTGGCGACTGAAATCAGAGACGAACCGGAAGGTTTGTCCACAGCCCGAGACCATGCACTTGTAGGGCCTCTCCCCTGTGTGAACGCGGATATGCTCCGTCCGYGCCCAAGCCCATTTAAACGCCTGRGTGCAGCCCTTCACAGGACACTTCAAAGGCCTGTCGTCCAGATGAACCCTCCGATGTTGCAGAAGGTACTTGTGCATGTGGAAATGCTTGCCGCACCCCTTCCACGTACAAAGATTCTTCTTGTGGAGCTGCAGGTCGCGCATGGAGTCGAAAGCCATGATACAACCTTCCATGTCACACTGAAACTCGCCCTCCAAATCCTCACACCGCTTGGCGGACGACTTCGGACCGTTTTTCCGCTTCTTCAGTTTCGTGCCTTGATGCTGCTGCTGCTGCTGCTGCTGTTGTACACTAGGATGGTCGTCTGCGCTGCCTTCAGCTTCACCATTATTCCCATCCTTGTCGGCTCCCCAATCGGCCATGCCTGGAGTGCAAATACGACGTCTCCTCACACTCGTAGTTGAGCCTGCACCACATGGTCTCCATTAAGTTAACTATAAACTTAAGAGCAGATCGCAACACGAGGCCAGTAGTGTTTCATTGCTCCCTGATGCAACACGTTCACTGAGCCTAAACTTCAGCAAACAATACCTTGGTGCAGGTATATAAACAAACCTAATTCTAGTACACATTTGAACAATCACATACAACCTCCACGTTCTGTATTTAGACCCTCTGCCCACACGGCCGAAGTGGGCGCTTCCACATCTATAGGACTTGAAACGAATCGTTTGGCACGCTCCAAGTTGGCAATTCATTGACCAATAGAAAGAACAGATCATATCCAACATTTTTCGACGACAGAAATCAATATATTTTGGAAGTTACTGTAATCGATTAGCTTCCAAAGTGGACTTCCTATTTCTAGTTTGGGCACTTAAAAAAGTTAAAGAAGTCCTAGAAAACTTTCCATGACCACTTGAGGTATGATATTATAGGGCTGAAAGCACGAGTGCAAGAAAAGCACAAAAAGTACAATAGTAGGGCAAGCATTTTCGAACTGAGGTACTCACTCAAGTAAGGGAAGAAATCCGGATCAGCCTGAGCTCCCGAGTCACGACGACCTTCTGGGCTCAACTTCGGTTCCACCGAGCCCGGACCATCGCTGCCATCACCACTTGTACGATTTTCGTCACAGGTTGGAGACAGGCTCGGTTCCTCAGTTTCCGAACTCGGCATCTGCAAACAACTTTTCCAGTGCCTGCTCTTGGTTCGCTTGCCTCKAACCCCACCTTTGCGGGGGACTACCACTGGCTCTGTATGCACGATGGACGCGGCTTCAGCAGATTCTCGAGTAGTTTGCTCATTTAGACCTTGAGGTAAGGACTCTGTACAATACATCAAAATTGACATGGAGTTGGGATCTATGTTTGGGGTCTTGTCGGAAGGATAATGCTTGTCATTTAACGGGTCTTGAATTCCGTAATGATACTGTTGAGATATGCTCTTACTGGGACTCGAATCGGTGTTCCCTATAAATCTACTGGTGCAATCTGGAACATGTTGCGTAACATTATCACATAGTTTGAGCTTCTCGTCCTCCCCCCCTGCAGTAGTCTCGGAATGGCTGTTACTGATATTGGTGTTCAATTCTTCATCCCCTCTAGATGGCGTATCATGGTCTTGAAATAAATCCCTCTTGGCTTCCTCATCGCTTACAGACACAATATTATTTTCAGACATCGATACATTACTGACAATCCCATCTCCAAGCCCTTCACCACTAGCTCTTCTCGAAAGGGAGACACGTTGGATCTTCTGCTCACCCCCTTCCGGAACTCTCTGCTTTTTCGAATACCGTGAGAGCTCCGTCGCAGGCTTACGCTTCAGGCGATTGACCAACTTCGCTGCAGATATCCTTTTATGGGAAGGCTTCACCCAGGACGAAAATCGAGCAGGCGTGGTCAAAGGGGTACATGGAACAGACACAGGAGTGCTCAACTGCCTGCACAGCTTTTGAAGCTTTTGTTGCGCAATCAGCTTGGCACCTCGTTGAACGAAGCCTCCAACAACGGCACAAGATTGGCTCGCTCCATTGTTCATAGAGAGGTTCGCACTTGTATTTGCCTCACAGGCGGATAGGCATATCTCACTTTCTGAGCGAAACAGTGACTGTGGTGCAAATAAAAAATCATCGTGCTCCTTCTCGGCAGCCATATCTGCACCTGACAACGCCTTTGATGAGCTAAAAACTTTCATCTCGAAACTTGAGATAAGATATAAAGGAAACAGTTTGTCGTGATGCAAGTGCGGATAAGCCAACCATGWAAACTTACGAGAGGAAAAGATCTACTAGGAAAATGAACGAGATATTGGACGTACCAGATAAGTGAAGAGGTAATAAAAGGGAATCAGTCGATGCAATTGGCACTTCTCGCCATTGACTATCTCCACTGCTGCCATAAGGATTAAAGCCATCGTGAGARCCACCCTGTCTTGATGGTGCAGCTTGGCTACTCTGCTCATCATACTCGTCCTCCGACATTTCTAACAGAATCTTCCTCTTATTACAGGACTTCTTAGTATGTGATTCTCCTTTCGGCGCACGACCGTCGGGAGTATACTCTGAATATCGAGCCGGACGCATGATCTTACGTGACCTACCATTCTCAACGAAGCTAGAAACTCCAGCGGAGGTACACAAATTCGCAGGGGCGGTTGTACTGTCAATTTGTACATACGTAGAACGACTAATTTTTCCACCGAGTAAAGAATGCAGCTGGTCAGCCCTCCATCCCCTACCACACCATTTTCGAATTATAGAAGATTTCTTCTCTTTTCTTCCCTTCCAAATTCGTCTGTTTCCAGGATCTTCACTCTCTTCACTCGAAGGGTTCCCGTTGGCAATTTCAACGTCATTGGAAAAAGACTTGCTCTGGCCATGAACACTAAGTCCCAACTGGTCCACCCAATCTTTATCTCCAGGCAAGAACTCTTCTTGTGCTTCGACCGCTGCAGTTATCATTTTGTACTCTTCATCTCCAGCTTGCTTGAAAGGCACGGACCTCCATTGATGAGGGGCTCCAACTTCTGCTGCCACCGCTTTCGCCTGTTCTTCAACCTTCAGGAAACCTGCACGAAATTTCGTTCATCAGAACAAGCAAAAATCACGAGTCTCCTGACAGTTCCAGTCCGACACGCAATTTTCTATCCGATAAGGATTTCACAAATTCGAGCGCGAAAATTTAGATATGAAACATTCGGAGTCAATACCAACAATGGGAACTTACTAAATATCCTATTGATGTGACACAAGGTTACAAAGGCTAGTGCCCACCACCACSACCACCACCCAAGATAGAATAGAAAACCATAGCTGCGGTAACCTGGTCAATTGTACCGCGGCTAGAATTTCTAGGATACCTCTTGCGGAGTGTTTTTCTTCTAGTGCCACCTAATTATTTCGGAACGCACAGCAGATAGAAATATCAGTGCAGATTTGACGAGTCTATGTCAACAGAAAAAATCCACCAAGGGCAGTAGCAAAGATAGTAGTTAACAAAGAAACAATGAAGAAATTCAGGACCACGTGCTTACTGGTATGACAAATAATKATCACAGTGCTTCCTCCAATCGACTCCAGACTCTTTTGCGCAGCCACCGCATGCTCAAGGCACAGCATTCGAGGTCTGGCAGCACCCTTGAGATTTAGTAACTGGTTTGGCACATTCGASTCCGTCTGCATGGGTTCCACTGATCCACGAGCTTCCCTGACCCCGTTCACATCTGGATGTTGGATTGCAGGCAGAGAAGCACGGTGGTCTAAAGGATCACCTTTAGAGCAACTGCCTGTCGTCACGGAGCTGGTCTCTGCCAACAAACTACCTGCTTCGACTAGCGAGGTGCATGGAATCGCAACCGGATCATTTRACTCTAAGTCTGCTTCAGGAGCTGTGAGGGCGCATATCTTGGAGTTTTCATCACACCTCACAACGTCATTCTTGTCAGAAGGTTTCTCCAGCTCCATGGTAACGTTCTCAACGCTTTTCAGAGCCACCTCCTCAAAGGAATCAAAGAAACTATCATGAGGCAGAGAACAGGTGACACACTCGCCAAAAGACAATGCCAACTTTGGCTTCGCTTCGTCTCTAGCCGCTGTATCTCCATCCTTGTTTTTATCATTCGGTTGACCCGAGCTGAAGTTTGCTGACCCGAGCAAAGACCTTGTAGTATCCTCTAGACCGTTACACGTTCTCTTGCAGTTGTCCATCTCAACACTTGACTTCAAATGCTCCTCTGACACTTCGACTACACTAGAAGCGGTCCCCTTCAGAGCCAAAATCACCGCACTCGATTTTGATTCCTCTGAAACTGGAAAATTCGAAAGAATCTCACTGTTCGAAGATCTCACTGTCAGATGCCCACTCACAAAGTTGCCCGCATCACCAAGTTCTATTTCATCATACTCATCGATATCAGAGTCACCCTCATAAGTAGCTGCAAGAAGTTGAAGGGAAGAAAGCATCCCCTCTGCGACCGGATTTRATTCAGTAGAACGAAGCTTCGCCCCAGCATTTGAAACCTGTGCCACAGGATCACCTGAGAGCACTGACCCCAGTCCAGATACAATTTCGTGGTTCTGCTTTTCGATCTCCATAGCCTCTCCAACACTGTTGTTTGAAATCACCCAATCATTCCCGACAGAAGACACAGCTTTAGCCACCTCTGGTGAAATATATTCATCCCTCTCGGAAACTGCGGATGTTTGATCACTACGAGGAAGTTCTGCATCGAGTGTTGCATCATTGCTACAGTTCTTGTATGTAGTCGGACATTCCTTCAGATCAGGGGTCCACACTTCTGGCTCCTCGGTCAAATCCTCATACGATGCATCTGCAAAAATATCGGGAGTTGTCCCCTCTAGCTCCAGCAAAGGCTGACATTCTACGCTCGGAAGCATGTGAAAATCAGCTGATTTTTTGTCCGCTTTACCAGGTAGCACACCTGACGAAGGACTTATAACACCCTTGCTTCTGTAACTTCCTGGCCCTGCAAGCAAAAATCACTCATTACCAGAGGGAAAAAGCAGGAGAGGCAGCAAGGAGACATTCGAATGGCAGATATAACATAACTAGAACGCGCTTGCAACATTGAACATTCTGTAATTGATGAGCAAGCATCAACTGCTTCCTCAGAGATCAACAGGCCGCAGATGCAAAACACCACCACCACAGGCTTGAATACAACTTGCTATTAAGAGTCACACTCCTAATCTGAGTAAAAAATTGTGAGGTAAAAGTGAAAATGAAAGAAACATGCATRTATAAAACAATATGATGAAAAGTGATGAAACAACAAAATGATGAAAAAAATTCACAGTTGAAAAAAATGAAAAAAAATTTTAAAGTTCTAAGACAGAATGATCACCTGATGAATAGGAATGCAACGGCAACAACTTGGTCGCTGCAATTTGAGACGGTTGAACAATGGCCATGCCCGTATAGCACAAGATCCCGCAAGCAGCGCATGGCAAAGTGCTCAAGTCGCGCGGTAAGGCTGACGTGACAAGATCACCTCCACATACTTGCCCCGTTTCCATTGTACCCCKAATGTCATGCACTTCGTGAGACTCTGTAATCTCGTCCACAAGAACCTCGAAAGGCATTGATTCCAAGGCTAAGCTGGGTACAACGTTGGGTCTTTCTGATGCAGGACTTTCCAACGCATCACCCTCAGGGACGCCTTGCTCTTGTTTCTCCTCTTCCGGTTTGCATGTCTTTAATGTCATGTCCCCCTCTGAAAGATTCGTCTCTGTGTGCGGGGCATAATGTTTCAAATCTCTTACCAAGAGACAGCTAGCAACTTTATTATCAAGTAGCTTTCCAATCATGTCATTCTGTTGAATAGCGTCATTGACGAACATGGATTTGACCTCCTCTTCACCGTCTCGCTTTTTCTCCTTCAGTCGGGAGCTGCGCTTCTCACAAGCTACATCAACAAGAGACCTGCAAATGATAAACAAAGAAGAGCAATGAGCAAACCACAAAATAAGACGCTGACCGAACCTCTGTYATAGAATAACATTCCTCGCTATTGAAGCAAACTTTGGCATTTCCAGTCTCACTAGAGTTTGAGACACCACTGCAAATTGTGTTAGTCAACAAGCAGCACTCCACGCAACGGCTCTTGCCACAGTGAGACTGGAGAAAATTGAATTAACAGATTTTCAAGAAGGTCCAGACCTGGATATAAGAGATGCAGCGAGGGAGTACAGAAGCTGTTGATGAGAGAGCATAGGTAAATATTTCATAGCCGCACGCCGCACTGACGCCTCCCGTGCAACTTTTAGCCAGCCTGGGGTAGCAAAATTTGCCGCCTCGCCGCAATTGAATCCTGTGATACAGAGCGCATCAACACCAATAGGGGGACGGTTTGAGGATCATTATGATTTTAAAGATCATAAATAATATGACTGCATAGATTTATAACAATGAAATTAAAACCCATCAACTGAGCAGAGAATACGGTGAGCTCATACCGTGGCTGAAGCCTAGATGGTACGCTCGAGGGAATGTAACCACGTACTCTCCAGCATTTTGCACGAGCCTGCAAGTCATAATTAAACCACGTAATTCAAACTCAGCACAGAATCAATCAATATACACGACTCTTTCGTCCAGTCAGAAGGAAAACGGACTTGTAGCTTATCTAGTTCCAACACTTCTCATTCAAGGACTACTACCAGCAAAGAGTCTGAAAATTATACGAAAAAATACCAACAAACACCTGATAAATCGGTTGTGAATTAACTAATTATAACCAGATGAAATCACAACTTAAAAGCAAGAAACGTGCACCAGATGACTATTCCACAAGCGCAAGGAAGCAACATATTCTCATACTAGACCTCAAGGTAGTAAGCGATACCTGCAGCAAGGCACACCTGCTGCTACAAGCACCTCTGGAGACATGACAGTTGTCTTCTCACCCAAGCGAGCAAAAGCATCTGCAGGAATGATAAACAACCAAGTTATTCCTCGTGTTGATGACAGGAGCTCTTGAGCATCCATCTCTGCCAAAGTAACTAATCATCATACACTAAGAACGCCCATATTATTCAAGTTGTCTTATTCTTGMAAATCTATCTTCAAATGAATACATAAATAACTAAAACTCAGTACACTCAACCCTCTCAATCTGCGAGGGACAAATGAACCAGTACTTGCACTCTAACATCTGTTCAAAATTTGACTTGCGCAAGCTGTCCAGTCAGGATTTGTACATGACGAGAAAGATTCTCAGGATTTTACAGGGAGTGTGCAATTAGAAAGGGTTGTTCAGCGTGTTGGYCATACTACCATATTGATCAAAGCTATCACTAAATATAATAGATCAGCAGTATACACTTTTAGATCAACATTACTAAAATGCACAGTTTGAGTTTAAAAAAATTCAGAAGCCATGCAATGTGCGGATTCTAGTTACCTTGTGCACTAATATTACCACCATACCCTTGTACTCTCACCACCTCTTCAAGCGCAGGGGCAGCATCTCCAGGCACAGCGTACCAGGTCTTTGGAGMMCCTGCGTGTAGATAATTCAGGCTGTGCAGCTCATGGTCCTCCACATGCCATGCGAACCAACTGAAAAGCATGCCTATGTACACCATGGGAGAAGTAACCCCTGCAGTCATTTACGCCAGTTTCAAATTTTAGCAATCGTCCTGTCTCTTCTTTTCAACGCTTGGGACGTAAGACCGTGCTCCAAACCAGTCTTTTTGCTCCAAGGTAAGACCAACAGCAACCCATCTATTCATGCATTTAGTTGGACTTATTAGCAAGTGGTGTAAGTTGACTTGCTAAATGTCTATGGAAGAGATTTCGCTCGTGTACCCAAAGGTCTCTCCACAGGCATAAAGATCTCCCAAAAATCACACTCCTACATACTCCCTTCGTCCAGAAATAAGCGTCCGCATTGTTGTCGAAAACGTTTGATAACAATGTCATTGATCATATTTTGAGAAACATAAATTCAGAAGGGCCTAAATTTTATGTCACCAGAATCGATGAAGAGCATTGCATGTGCTCATTGCAACCTAAATAGAACTCGACAGTCTCCATTAAACCTTCTCAAAACAACACTTATTTCTGGACGGAGGAAGTAACGCAAATAGCATACTCTACTTTACGCACCATATTCAAAATTGCAAAACAAATGGAAAGCAGAGAAGATGAGTCTCCAAATCACCTGGGACTTCATCTGGAATGAAGCGCAGCAAAGACCCCGGCGACCTCGCCACACGCCGCATGTTCCACGCACTATTCGAAAGCTTGCAACCAATGCTCCGTTCATTCTCCACCTCAACTCCAGCACCTTTCAAAGCGTCACCTTCATCGCCTGACATGGCCATGTCCTTCTCAAAACGCGCCTCCTCTTCCTCATCCAAACACTCCCCGTTCATTTCTCGCCGTCTGCTCTCCCTCGGCTCCGCAAACGCAGAACCCGGGATATCATTCGCATACTCAATCGAGATCGCCTTCTCCAACGAAGCTTTCCAGAAAAGGGCCTCAACAGGAAGTGGCTCCATGTTTTGGAAACTCCCGAGCTTGTTACGAGCAAAGCTCTTCGCCTTCGCTTCRAACTGGTCGAGTGTGTACGTCTCCCCGCTTTGCCAGACCAATTTGTGCGCCACCGCCTGCGGGACTTGCCCTGTTCGCACTTTGCGAGCATTCCACCCTAACTGCTGCCTCCGCGTGGTGAACCTGGCTTTGCCTCCTGAGCCTGCTCCTTCCACCAAATCCAACCCTAAGCCAACGGGAGTTGCTGCTGTCATCCCGCCCATGCTGCGAGCAGGACACATGCTGCGCCCGACGACG
The DNA here is from genome assembly GCA_006891605.1 of Pleurozium schreberi. Taxonomy (NCBI): domain Eukaryota; kingdom Viridiplantae; phylum Streptophyta; class Bryopsida; order Hypnales; family Hylocomiaceae; genus Pleurozium; species Pleurozium schreberi. Next base: position 70,640 of record VACF01000232.1, on the reverse strand, counting down.
AAGGGAGGAGCCTCATCTTGCGAATTGGCTAAGGAGAGGTTCAGGTTGTGGAAGACGACGGGCTTCGAGGCTTTGTGATACGGCGGGATGATTTTGCAAATGCCGAACTGCGCCGCCTCGGGCTCGATGCGGAAGATGTAGTCGATGGGGTCCGAGAACTCAGCCTCCGTGGGGTGATACTCCGGAGCCAGAGAGAGGCGATTCAGCCATGAAGGCACCTCCACCTCCGCCGTCATGCTTGTGGAAACCCCGCCCGGACCCCTATTGCCGCTACTTACTTACTTACTTGTTAGATTGAATATTATGAGGAACGGTTCCTTCGCACTCTCCCCTCCATCCTCGCGTTCTAAACTATACTCGCACAGACCGCGAGAGGCTCCCCTAGTCCCGGTCCCAAACCGAGACAACGAAGCGCATTGAGTAATAATCTCGGGTACTCCATCCTGAGGATCAACAAAACCCGTGGCAAACACACAAAAACAATCCCTTCAAAAACAGAAAAATGCCAAAAACAGAATGCAGAGAACAGAATGCAAAAAACAACACGAAACGTCCGCTCCTGAATTCGCTTACCCTAAAAGAAAGAACGCAACCGATTGAAACTCTCCCCAACCCGCAACTAACTTATTCATCTATCCTTCCTTCTCCTTCCTGTCCTTCCTCCCCATTCCCACCCTCCTCTCCCGCTCTCAAAAATACAAATCCAAACGCAATAAAATAATCCCAAAATCAAGTCAAATAGCAATTTTATTTAAAAAAAAAACGCTCTCGCAATGACCCGAACAGGAAACAACAACAACAACAACCCACCCCCTTCCCAAGAAAAACGCAACAAAGCACACAAGTTAGGGTTAGTCCCCCAAACGACGTCCTCCTCTCAACTAAAAACTCAATCCCCTCCCCCCTSCCCTCGCGTACACCAAAACGCACGCACCTGGCAAACCAACCAACCATACCACGAACGTCGTCCTCCTCCGTCCAGTGGAGCAACCACCACTACTTCTACTATCCCTCCAAGCCTTCCAAAACAGAAAAAAAAAAAACGAAACCAATCTAAACTACACAACAATTGAGACTACCCAAAAACATTGCCCACATTCCTTCTTCTTCGGTCCCACATTCCTTCCTTCTTCTTCCAGCACCGACGACGACTTATAATAAAAACTCGACGAAGGCAGGAAAGAAGAAAGGAAGGAAGAAAAGAAGGAGCCCTTGGATTCCGGCGAGGGAGTGAGCGAGAATAGGAAAATGATTGACTCTGGGGGGAGGAAGGCAAGGGCGAGGAAATTGGGAAAATTATTGAGGAAAGGGGAGGGCGGAGGGAGGGGGGAGGGCTAGCATAGCCAGGGGAGTAATAAGGTAAGGTAAAGCTTTAGTAGTATGTTTCTGTTGTTGAGTGCCTGTTGTTGTGGGTTGCTGCTGTTGCTGTTGTTGTTTCTTCTTCTTCGTCTCCTCCTTCCTCGGTGGCGTTGGCGATGGCGTTGGCCTTGGGAAGGGGGAAAGCGGGGGGGGGGGGGGAACGAGAAAGGGGAAAGGGGAAGATGGAGAAGCTCACTTGTAAAAGGCAAGCCCTGAGCTCCGTCGGTCGCTCCTTGCTGACGATGTCCGCGAGAATGGCAACGACGCAGAAGGTGCAGGGGTAACTTAGTACCTTAGAGGCGACGGACCGAGGCGCTCTGTCTCCCTAATATGAAGCGGCCATGGATTTCATATTTCCTTATTGAGCTGCGCCTTCGGGGGGACGCTCCCCTAAATAAGGTAAGGTTTAGGCTATTGGCCACAACTCTATGGGTATAACATTTAACCCTTGAACATCGAGGCGGACATTCGGCGACCGATGAACAACAAAGAATCAATATGTATAGGATAGAAGTGCAACTCTTCATCCTCGGAATTTTGTGTGGAAAGGGGAGATCTTCTACTGAACATTGACCGTTTGGCGTCCGATGGACGACAAAGAATCAATTTGTGTAGGATAGAAGTGCAACTGTTCATCCTAGGAATTTTGTGTGGAAAGAGGAGATTTTCTACTGGACATTGACCGTCAATGAGTACTTTTGGATTATATCACACTACTGTAGTAATTCTCACAATGTCAAAATGGATGATTTCCACAGTCACCAATCAATCCGGAAGGGTTAATTATTAGTCAATAGGCTGGTGATCGTGGAAATCATCCATTTTGATACCATGGGAATCATTGGTCTGCAAAACTCCAAAAACATACAATAGAAGTCAATGAAACTATTGTAGAAGATATTCTTTTTCCACCCCTAAGTCTGAGGATGAATAGTTGCATTTTTAGGAAGATGCTCTTTCATTCATCGACCAGAAAATGGCCTCGGCGTCGTTGATTATAGGTTGACATATGCTCAACTAAATTATAAGGGACGGGGCAAATTGATCCCCTTGCTTGGCCCCTTGTGAAATTTTTGTATTTTCCAAGCATGATAAAATTTGCAAATTTTGAATTCATAGTCATAGTTGCAATTTGAGGCTCTAAATTATGTAGGAGGGGAGTGCAAGGTAAATTAATCAAGTACATACTAGGGGGCTTTTATTTTTTAATTGCACCCTTGCAATGACTTGGATAGGCCAAACCAACGGGCCAGTTCATCCTTACCGTTATAAGTCCACAAATTGAAGTGAAAGGTGTTGTAAGTAGAAGACCCCACCATAAATTATGTGAAGGTTGGATTGAGCATAAATTAAGTGATTTGGAGGGAGGTCAAAGGTGTCATATGTCATCTTGTGATTGGTGATGCAGCCCCTCGAGCATGTCACATGGTTAGGACCTATGAGAATGTGACCTAAACCTTTGAGAATGTGGCGTGGGAAATCATTTTTGACTCATRTATTTGTCCAAATAAGACCCTTATATATACGATGGTAGAAAATTTAAATATAGTAAAAAGTTTCAAAATTTCTTRTTGTAGACCTTTACAGAGTGGATTGGAAAAAAAACAAGTTTGRAACCATGAATSATCWTAAAGACAAAGGAGCCTTAATARTTTGAGAATCAAAATTGAGGMAAACATCCATKAATAAAYAAATGGATTATATGGTCAAGTACTCAAGTTATCCTCCCTTCAATAAATAGGATCAAAATTGATATTGAAGTTGATTCCCATGAATAGCCTTATAAATCACCTAGTATCTATAATTAGCCAAGTAAATTATCTAATATCMAAGAGAATCCCTATAAAAAAACATGGTGGATCCCTAATTTTTTAACTTTGTATCAACCTAAAAARATGCCTCAATAGTCAAATGATCCTCACATTGTGGATTACCTAGTACTCTTGAAGAGCCTTATATATTACCTAGTCACACKCCCAATTTAGCTCCTTAAATCAACACAAAAATATCTTTCCATAGACAACAAATCAATATTAAAGCTAATACMCATAAATAATCATTGTGATTACTTRGCTAAGCTCCCAATACAAGACTGAATGTTTTAGTTGACATTTGGATTTGTTTTGAGGCAAAAAAATGGGAGTTGATGTTGGACATTTATTGGTTTAAAGTGCCACTACTACATCAATAAAAGACAAGACTAGTTAAAGTTTTTTGACTCTAGAGATTTGAGAAATGCAAACTCTGGCGCTTTCCTTCTTTTCCAAAAAGTTACCATTCATTATTCAAGAAAAAAAGAACATAAATAGAAATTAACGCTCTATTCGCTGCGCGAATGGCGAATGTAGGGCAAATCAAGCTTGGCTCCTTTCAGAAACCTCAATACTAAAACATTGCAACAACAAACTAACTAGATTACCATGATATTTTTCATTATTTATATATAAATCCATCATTTATTTGTGTATTTTTCAACCTATAATGAAATTTTTTGAGCTTTTAGATAAAATTGAGAGAAAGTTTTCATTCATGTAACTATATAAATGTGTTTATTTTCTAACATACAATGAATGGAAACCACTCTTATAGGAACRAACAAAAAAATTGGAAGTTCAATAGCAAGAACTATATGGTTCATATATGCTTACTATTACTTATTTAGTTTACCCTAAAATTTGTAATCCTAGCCCATAAATGATTAAGGATGTTTATTGGGCTTWTACCAATTTTGATCCTATGGTCAAAAAATATTCAAAAAGACGCAAAAAATGCTTATCTTAAATGCAAAATATATTTTTATAGAATTTGGATTAATGGCTTCATAATTATGTCTAGCTTAGTCTTTTTATTTCTATGGGATCAAGTTAGGCAACAAGAAAACCTTTTTGCACTTGAGTTTTTTATCTTAAATTTTTCCATGGGTTTTCAACTAAATTTTAAAGCAACTCATAAATGTGCTTAAGCCATGAAACACTTACATTTTCTAGGAAGAAATTGAAAGATGAATTATGCAACTAAAGTGCATAGTCATGACAAAAAAATTCTCAAAGTTTCAAAGTTTGTAACTATTAACTTATAATTAATAAGTTTTCACTTTGATACTTTAATACAATATACTTCAATGAGTTAGTTATATGTTTGTATTGTTAGTTTTTTTAAATCAAAATAAATCAATTTTTTAATTGCTTAAGTTTTTTAATTGAGAACACATTCCACCTCACAAAGCTACACCTATTAATCCAAATTGGGCACAATTAGTACACTACACTAATGATGGTAAATAGTGTTACCTACACTAATTGATTTAAAACAGCCATAAGTTCTTACTCTTAATGAATATTTTTACCAACTATAGGTACAAAGTTTTCCCATCTATACTACTATCAGGATCCATGCACTCCGTAAAAATATTCATCAAGAGTAAAAACTAATAGCATTTCTAAAATAGTTAGTATGGGCAACACTATTTACCATCATTAGTGTAGTAATATTACAAACATTGCTGTAGACATAATTTTTAGAAATACATTAATATAGCTTTACAATGTCTAAGCCAAAAAACACAAAAGCCCAACATAGGTTTCTCAATCCTTTTGGAGTTAAGGCACCAATATAAGGTAAGAACATCTAAAATTATCCAAATAAACTTTGAGCATGGTTCCTTTTATTAATTCCTAATAACTTAGGCTAAAATAGTAAGATCGATAAAAAAATAGTAAAATTTAATATTGGTACTCTTTTAAAATATCTTTGTATTTGACTTAAGAAAAATATTCTTTAATCCCTCTAATGAGAAATTAAATGAGTGRTCAATAATTGTTAGACATCTTAAATTGCCAAAATAAGAGTTCCATTGCCTCTTAGGTGGCTACCATTATAAAATATTGGTCAATTATATAAATAAATTGAAATGAATGGTGTTTCAAATAGAATCGAAATTTTGTATTACTAGAAAAATATGTTGTAAATCCTTGTGTAAATCCCTAAATTATTTGTTACAAATAAAGCATGTTTGTGGAATACAAGTTCAATCACTAACCCATCAAATAAATTATTCAAATCTATTCAAGCCAAAAATGACATAATTATATGATGATAAAGGACATAAAACTAACCTCAATGACCATTTGCATCACYCCCTATTTGGTRAGAAWTTAAGCCTTTGGTGTATAAACRATATAAATTTTGGGCATTGAAGARGWAGAAGTGTTGTGACAATTGAAATTCAATTAGAATATTGAATCATTGGGTAATGAACCAAAGTAGCCATATTGTGGCTCAATATATTGCAATGACGATAAWGACATATGGACCTCCTATTGATTAGTTAAGRACTTTTAATCTCATCAACTAATTTAAWGCATATGTARTGAGATCAYARCCAAATAGAGCCCTAATGTTGAGCATAATTCTATATGAGAAGTTTAAAAAATAGGTTATGCTCAAATGTAATGGCTCATTCCAAGTCTTATATTTGTTTGTTTTGTTAGTTCTAACAATCTCGATTCCTTTTGACTCAAGTTCTTACTAAGGTTGGTACTCAACCCATAATTYCTTAAACTCATGAATTACTACTAGAAGAGTTAGACCCAAAGTGCCTAACTTTAAGCACTTGTAAAGATAGGAGGAGCATGAATTTAAGTTAATAYTTTTGKATCTTTTAAACTTTATTGATCCCATTGAAATCTAATTTCCTTTGCAAGTGACCAAGTCRGAAGAAAARAAGGAGATTATTTATTTCTATGTGTCAGGTGTCCATATTCCACACTTCCATATAGTCAAGCRGGTTTTTTGGATTGGAGACCATTGCCAAAAATATCTATTTTAATGAATTAAATTTTTTTTATTTTTTATTCCCATACACTTGAAAAGTTACAATTAAGACTTTTCATTAGGACCATATACGAGAGTTGCACAAACCAAAGCTTTTTCTTAACCTTTAACCCCTAAAGTCTCATTGTCCCGTCGGGAGACAAAATGTCAAAATGGATTTTGGGCAAGTTTCTATGGTCTCAATATATGTCCTAATCTTCTAAATTTTTGATTAAAGATAGGAAAACACATTAGCTTTTCGAAAATATAATTTTTATCTCAATTGGAGTCCGGGAGCAAAAGTTATGGCACAAAATAACCTTTTTTTAGTTTGGTGGGCTGAAAGTAACTTTGAAGAAAACTTCAAATAATTTTTTCCTTTAATTTGATTCAAATTGTTTGTATTTTTGTCTACATGGAAAGCTTTTATTCACTCCATTTGGATTTGTTATGCAAAAGTTATGGACAATCTTAGATTTTGGGCAATTAGAGCATCTTCTTGAAAAAATAACTTGGAGGATTCATTTCCGACCTCAATTTTCACAATTTTTCAAAAAAAAAGCCTCCAGAAGGTTAAGATCTCTTGCTAGAATAATCTCACTATTAAGATTAGTGTATTTCAATTCCATCTTAGAGCTATTGACAATTTAGATTTTCCTTCAATCTTGAACCAATTCTACTTAACAATTTTATAATGGGTGAAAATTAAGTGCATTTTTGTTGAATTCTTTTTCCTAGATTCTCAACTCAATTTTTAATCATATAAAAATAGAAATTCAAAATCAATAGAGAAAAATCATAAGTTACAAAGGTTCAAAGCCAAAAAATGTAGTTGAACAAGTTGCAAAAAAACTTGTTTCCTTCACTGTAAACGCAAATATCTTGCAATGTACTCTACCAAATTTTGTGAAATTTCTTCCACACATTCTTATGCAAATTAGTACAAGATCCTATGGTTAGATTTGCATTAAAAGCATTCTAAATTTTTTTGGCTCTTTGCTTTAGAAATGGTAGTTTTGAGTGGTGTTCGATGGAAAAAAGGCCATGGGAGTCTATGGATTAAAGTTCTTTGACAAAATTTTCACCCAAATCGTTCCAAAGTTGTTATTTCTAGTACAAGTACCAAATATTAGAAAAAAAATTTAGACTCATTCAATCATACGAGGATCTTGTATCACGTTGGTTTGAAAAAATGCGAGAAAAAATGTGGAAAAATTTCAGGAATTTCCACCGTGTAGATATTTGAATTGACATAATTTTTTCTTTGGCTTGCAAAAACAAGGCAATTGGACTTTAGAAGGTCACATTTAAATTGATTTTTTTTAGAAAAAAGTGTTAGGAAGACAATTGGACTTTAGAAGGTCACATTGGTATGAAAAATGTCTATGTTGGTGGTGCCTCTTTAGATTCATTTTTGAAGACAAGTTGTCTATGTGATTGAAAATTGAAAATCATTAGGAATTGTACAACATAGAGGAATAAGTAGATAGAAGTAGAGAATGATTCAAAATACTAAATTATTTAGGATTTTGTTATGGATTAAAAATGCCAATTCCAATGCTTGTAATGTAAGTTGTAATAAATAGTCTATATCTTGAGATTTTTTTTCTTCGAAGAACATCGAAAATTGAGTTAATTAGATGACTTCAATGTTTATTTTGGTAAAAATCATCCATAATGCCCGCGAACCAGAACTCATAACTTTCACCTCATTAATCAAAATGAAATTATCCAAAGCTTTCCACACACATGTAATTTAGAAAATCACTTTCTAACACCTTTTTCTAAAAAAAGTGATGTTTTCCAATCTCCTTGATTGCCCAATCTGGAAAAAAAAACTACATATTATACAATAATTAGAAAACCATGTAGTCAATAGTTATGAAAATTGTTGGGTGTTAAAAGACCTACCCATCAACTAATTGTGAGAAATTCCGAAGGAAAGAATAAAAATTTCATATTTATAGTGAGCTGACCAAATTGCTATATTGGCCAAAAATATGTACACGGGGGCTCTCATTTTTGCCAATTAGAAACCATGAGCAACCCAAACTTTGGACCCCCTATATTATATCCTAAAACTTAAATTTTCTAGGGGGTTATTAGATACGTTGTAAAGCTGAAAAATAACTTTCACACCCTTATATTATATCCTACAAAATTGTTTAAAAAATGAACAAAAAAATTCCTAAAAATAACTTTCTATTGAAAGCTCACTTTGAGAAGAATATTCATGCATTGGTCATTTGAAAGTATTCTCAATAAATATTTGAGTTGAAAAACATGCCATTTTAGTTCATTTTCAACCTCTTCTATAAATCATTTCATATTTTATTTGAGTTGAAAATTTTGGCAATAGAATCCTATGGTCATTATCAAACAATGAATAGAATTTGAGGTTGAAATTATCATTTATTAGAAACCACTTGGTCGGTTATGATTTTTAATTGGCAAAAATGAGTGCACCCCTCGGGAATTTGTAGTAACAACAATCATAAATTTTTGAATATATATTTATTTATGCATTATTTTTTTGTCTTCGTTAAAATGCARAAAAGTCCAAGCGTGGTGTTAGTTTTAATTTTGTGAGGACAATGGAGTACATGTTATTTTTAATATTTATCTTTACAATGAAAGAAAAATGAAGATTCAATTTTTTGACCAAGAGTTTTTGCACATAGCTTTTTATCTAAGTTTTGATATTCATAACAATGACAATGACATTCAAAGATAGCAATTCAAAGCCAATAGACAGACAATTGTTTTTGTCTATTTTAATAATTTGTATCCTTTAAAGCTTAGGTTAGAGTGGCAAAAGTTTTTGAGTATTATAAGCCAATGATTGTACCTAGAATGATGTAAATGTTTAATTTTACAATGGTTAATGAAGTCGTAGTAAATTACTTAGATTGGTTAATATGCAATGATTTGTGAATTGGAATGAAAATTGAACACCATATGTATGAAAATTGTAAACATTCTATTCAATATATAATACAATATTGGAAGATGCCATCATGGATTAAACTTTTTCCAAATTTTAATTCTTAAAACAATTCCAATGCTAACTATAGACCAAATAAAGACCTTRCATAGTGATTATTGAAATCAAGAGTTGACCCTCTTTGACAACCTTTCATCCTTGTTCAAGTTACTTTCAAAACTCAGATTGTCCCTTTTGTAGGGGGTGACGTCTTCAAAGGAATTTGTAACATGCCACATTGTAGACAAAAGGGTGATGTAATAGATCCACTGTGGTCCAATTATTATTGACTTGATCCACCCGACAAAATCGGTACCTCTATGTGTACTTGAGCTCTGTTTTTCTTGTAAACACCATCAACAATACAAAAACAATATTCTTCCTTAATTTGTTTGTTACGTTGAGATCTCCCGGACCGTGTGGTGGCGTGCTTAATACCGCCCGAAAGCCCTCGGTGAAGAGGGGTGCATGGGCTTGGTTTCATGGTGCTCCAACTTACGGGATGAAAGTGATTGATTTTTGAGTTATTTTTGGGTCTAAAAATATATAAAATAGACTGTGCGTCCCCCAATGGCGTGTTTGGTATTGTTGAAAAGCTCTCGGCAAGGAGGACTGCATAGGTTTGATTCTCTGGTATTCTGTCACTTAATGAGAAAGTTATTGATTTTTGAGTTTTTTTGGGTTATAAAATTAATTATTGGCTTTGGAATTTGTTTTGGCTGTGGCAACGGCACAGGGCATACTAGTCTATTCTTTAAATTAGGTTGTTTGTTTGTTACATTGAGATCTCTCGGACCGTGCGTCCCCAGTGGCATGCTTGGTACCGTCGAAAGCCCTTGGCAAGGAGAGGTGCATGGGCTATGTTTTGTGGCATTGAGACATACAATTCAAAAGTTATTGAATTATGAATCAAATAATTAAAAAATTACTTTTACTTTTGGTTTGGTTGTGGCAACGGCAGTTCCTGGAAGTGGAGTTACTATGTGCATTTCATTGGTGACGTTTTTTCAAGGGCTACTGTTGATTTGACCAATCGAGCGGGCTCATTGCAGGTYAAATGTACTGTGTGCTCTACCTGCTCAAACACGTACGATCCTTTGCTTGATTTAAGCTTGGAGATTGTGCGAGCGGACTCTCTTACTAAAGCCTTGAACCGCTTTACTGCTGTGGAAGCCTTGGAAGGCGATAACAAGTACCATTGCAGCCATTGCCGCAAGAAAGTTCGAGCCTTGAAGCAGTTCACTATTGATAAGTCACCCAATATTCTCACTATACAGTTCAAGCGATTTAGTGGGACTGGCAATTCCGGTGGGAAGATTGACAAGAAGATTGAATTTGGGCGAACCTTGGATATGAAACCGTACATCAGCAACCCACAGGTGTGTTTTACATTTGATTTGCCTTTGCTTTGTATGGTAGAGGATACTCTCTGTGTCACTATATGCATTGGATCATATATAGGAGTGTAATTTTTAGAGATCACTCAATAGCCCTGGAAAGTTAACTTCGAGGACAAGAGCCAAGTCTCTTGGGAGCAAATTTTACATCTCTTTTTGGATTTCTTCTGCAATTTCAAAGGGGGACGTTGTAGACCACTGTAAGTGACAGTTGACAATCTCTTARTACAAAACAAAGTCTCAATCGACATTTAACCAAGTCATGCTTACAGCACTTGCCAATTGAAGGCCAACCATGTATATGAACAGATGAGTTGCTGTTCTTAATGGGGTTGTTATTGCAAACTGGCTAATAGTTTATTATCCTGTCGTTTTATTATTTTAAGCTTGTGGTGTGGTGCAGGTTACTGATGCGAAGTATTCTCTCTATGCGGTTCTGGTGCATGCGGGTTGGTCCACACATTCGGGGCATTATTACTGCTTTGTGCGAACCAAGGGTGACATGTGGCATGCGTTGGATGACAGTCGGGTACTTTTTTCTGAAGACCATATTGTGTAAAGAAAATTCATTCATAGCGTTTTATAATTGCTGTATGTTTACCAATATGTACAGCTTTGGCACGGTTTTAAGCTTGGAAAGAATTTCATAACAAATGGTCGGGTTTTTCAGGTGAAGCAAGTGAGTGAGAAATCCGTACTGGATCAGAAAGCGTACATTCTCTTTTACATTAAGGATTCTGTGCCTCAATCATCTGCCGGGACGGAGCAATTGTTACGCAATTCTGTACCGGCATTTAAGAAGCTTTTGTCAGATGGCGCTGGTGAGACTGCAGATGACTCTTCTAGCGCTGATGATCTTGACCACAATGGCCGTCGAGTCACAAATGCGCAAACGTCACAAAGCGCAGCGACTACAGCCAAATCAATCAATGGCCTGCCTGTGAGACCTGCGGGTAATTCTCAGGTAGTAGGCTACGAATGCATAGAATCGTGAAAGTGATATCCACTGTCCACGTGTTGTTTCCCCGTTCCTTCTGATGCTAAGAAATCAGTTTGGTTGTACTCCACTGACAACTCCAATATTTCTTTTCCTGTTATCAGAGCTCTCCAAGAAACGACAAGATTGACACACTGGGTGGTGCAAGCAATCTGACTGGAGAAACTGATGGCCCAGTACATGCGACGAACGGTGTGTCGGTGTGTATAAAACTGAAGGTCGAGAACGGTGAATGCAAGTCTTCGGCCAATGGGGCAATTGCTGAAAACGGAATTAAACCCAAAGTTGAAAAGGCTTTGCCAGGTATCACAGAGATTTCAGCGACTGATACTACAAGCATGAGATCTGATTTATCTTCTGAGAGTCCAGCAGCCTCAACTGCCGCTACTGTGAAGGCAGATGCAGGCAAGAACTTGAATTTAGATGTGGAAGAGGATTGCAGTACCAGTGGTGAAGATGACGACGAAGATGACACAGACTGGGACGAGTATCATAAGCATTTTAGCAATACACCTCAAAGCTACATGCGGCTCTTGTATGTTATGCCGCATACCCGGCGGTACTTTATGGCCAGGTCTCATCTTAGACAAAGAGACCGGAAACGATCTGCTTGTAGGAAAGGTCAGTGTCAGCCTGACAATGAAGAGACGACGAATGGTGTTGGCTCGCAGTGTGGGAAGACCTTGAAGAGGCTTTGCTGTGCTGGRGAAGGTTACTCAGGGCTGTCTAAGAAGCAAAAATTTAGTAATGGCCAGGAGGAGTCTTGCAGCGGTGATGGGTCTGTATCTGAACACATCAGCGTTTTGAGGAAGAGATTGCAGTCGAATGGAACTTGTCAAGCTGGAGAGTTGGTTTCCAGTGCCACAGATGGTGKGGTGCAGAATGGGGATTGTACTTTGATTGGGTCAGTTGGGCATACAGAGAATGGGGCTTGTGCAAATGGTAGTAGTAATGGAACAGTGAATGGTTTTGCTGATGTGCTCRAGCAACCAGATAGTAGTGACGGTTTGAGGATCGGAGAAGAAGATGTTAACCTGCACAGGTGTTCGAAGACTGCTGTAATTACACCAAAGAGTTCATCTCATTCCCAGTCAAATGGATTGTATAGCTTTGAAGGTAACTTTTTAGCAACTACGACCCCACTGTTGTACTATATTACATGTTTTCTGCACTAAGACATTACCTTTTCATTGTCACTTATAATTTGGTCGCTTAATGTTTTTAATCATCTAACGTCACGTTTAATTCAGGTTGAAGTTGTCTCAATTGTGGTTCGAATTGCTTGTTCAGTTCCTCGATGGGATGAGGTGGAGGCGAATGGGAACGGGTTGATTAAGGACGTTGATAGACTCTTGCGCACTCACAAGACTGTGGTACCTGAACGGGATTCATGGTGTGTCTCCATGCTTTGTTGCTCGTTTCATTTTTGTGTTAAACGAGTGCCCAAATGGCCAAACGTGGGCGCTTCCATATCTGTAGGAGTGGGATTAAATCATTTAGGAAGCTTCAAGGGAGGTAACAAAATGGACCTATAGAAAGATGAAATTATATCCTACATTCTGTTCAACAGAAAGATGTCGGTTTTTGACTATCAGCTTCAAATTGAAATTTCTATGTTTGCTTGGCCATTTGTAGGTTTATAGATTACACAGATCTGGTGACGAGGGTGCTAGCAGAAATGGATTTKCCTCTTCCGGTGGTAGGATTTGGAGCAAGCATATGTATGCTTGGACTTTTATTTTCAGTSGTGTTAAGCTTTAAGTGCGCTATTGTATTGCAGGGACGAGGAATACGATCGAGGCAAGTTGAAGAAGGTGCGCAACAAAGAAAAGATAACAGGCTTTGAGGTGAATCCATTCCAAGCTATTGCTAACAGCTCTAAACAGCGACTTCAGGCTGAAGTCAGGAGTCACAATGTTAATGACTGATGCGGAGGTCTTTGATTATCAACTCTCCTACGATTCTTTGGTTGCGAGGTTCAGTGGCTTTTTAGTGTACGTTGGAATGATTTTTCTTGTTGCAGAATTGCTTCCAGAATGAGGAAGTAATCAAAAACGGTTACGGTTTAGGGTTTAAGATCCGTGACCAGACTAGTTCAACAAGATTCATCCAGCGCCTACGCAGCGTTCTACGTTAGTTTAGCAAACATTGAAATATATTTGTAATTCAAATTGCAATAAAATATTCAATGTAGGAAGTTTTTTGGAAATTCAAATTGGAGTAGAAATTCAAATATATGAACTTCACTATATAAACAGGTCTCAAACTCAAATTGTATCTTTTTTTATTATAAAATTCCAAATTTTGAGCAATGATCTACAACTTTTCCAAATATTCTAAAGCAATCTATTTTGTGATTTGTTTTTTTCACTAACTTTCCATTTAATGTGAACAAACATTGTCAAGATTTTAAATTCAATTGCATACTCTTCATAACCCACCATAAAAGATGAACAAAAAAAAAACTAAATGAAAAACTCTTCCAATTTTCATTTAGCTCATTTGATTGTTATCAATCCTACCACCACAATTTGACGTCCATAGCGCTCTAGGGTTAGGATTCTTAGAGTGAGTTGAAGAAACATTGAACATGAAGGGCTAAAATTGAATTTGTATGTGAGTCCATGGTGCTCCACGATTGASGGAGTTAGAATGTATTAAAGAATTATTATATGCACATGAAGGTATGATTCAACATTGAGGTGCCGGAATTGAATTTCCACTTCAAATTCTCAAGGATTTACATCACCTCATCCCAATTACAAGATGACATGTGGCACTCTTTTYTACAAAATTGATTTYATTATTTTATYACAATTCTCACCTTCATGAGTTCATGTAGGGTAGATGTCTATTTTTCTAAAATGGAAAAAAATAAAAATTACTAACTATAAGGTAGAWATACCTATCCCCATCCCTTTTGAGAATTTCTCCCTCACGTATTGGTGGTACACATTTTCTTCTAGAACGTTCTCAATTACTACATGAGGACGGAATTAGGTGCAAGGAAGAAAGAAAAAAAAAGGGGCCAGGGTGAATTGACCCCCTCATTGCCCCTGCCACAAGGTAAATGTAAAAATTGCCCCCTATTTTGTGCCGTGTCAATTTTGTATTTCTTCACCTTCCCAAGCTAATTCGGGGCCTTTGATTGCAAATATGAATTCAGAATTTGCAAATTTTATCATACGTGGCATGTAAAAGAATTTCAGTGTTTTCTCCTGGGCTAAAAAAAGGGTCAGCGAGGGGTCAGTTCACCCTGGCCGGTGTAAGGGTGGGAATGAATATTTCTACCTTAGTTAACTTACTTTACCGCTATTTGACTTTCTCCAAGCAGAAGTAAGKTACACAAGGAAAACTCTCCTCTAGAAACACCGTGGACACTGTTTCTAAGCGAAAAAGTCCAGATCCAATGCCGGCGCTCATCGTCTCTCCAGGCACCCTCTCTCGCCTTCAGTTCCTCCTCCGATCCCACCTTTCTTCCTGGTTTTCCTCCAAATTTTCATTGAGCAACGCATCGCATCGCACTCTCTTACAGGTCTGTTGCATTGTCATCGACTTCCAACTCTTTCACTTGCAAAATTCGCTTCACAGGGTCTCTCCCATCCATCGCATCAGCCCTTTCTTTCAATTTCATTGACTGGACGGGATCCATTTGATTCCTAGTGGAGTTCGCAAATTCACAGGGTTCAGATTCAAGGGATTTGTGATGCTACTATGCTAGATCAGTGTAGTAGTACTGCGGTCTCCGCTCTGTTTGCGCAATATCTGTTGCAATTTTAGGTCATGGCCTCGTTTTCTTTGAGTTGAATATTTTGACTTATCAGTTTACGATCTTGCGTTTTGAAGGGCGTGGGGTTTTCTCGATCCGCATCCTATTTTTCTGCATCGTTTCAGCTGATTTGTYATAATCTGGAGCTGTAATTAGATGTAGGTTTGGAGCTGTAATCTCATGAACAATAGTTTAAAGGTAGTCGGTATTGTTCTTCATATTCGGAATTAGCTTTCAGTTCTTTGAGATTAGGTTAGAGGTTCCGTGTACTGTAGCTTGCTTTTGTGTGTTGTGATGATTGGGACTGAAAATCATATGATGTGTGTTGCAGATTGGGACCAAGTGCATTTGTGAAGCTATGGAGGGAAYTAAAGAAATGGCAACGGACATTCAAAAGCTTTGACCTCAATGGCAATGGGACCATTGACTTACCTGAGTTGAGGGAAGCCATGTTGAGCCTAGGAATCGGAGTAACGCCCCAAGTGTTGCAACTTCTCATGTTCAACTATGACCGGACCGGCCAAAACTCAAGCATGGCCTTTGGTGACTTCATTGAGTGCGGATTGATTGTGAAAGGCCTRACAGAGAGGTTCATCTCTTATGATCCCCAATACACYGGTGCTGCAAAAATTGATTACSAGACATTTATGATGATGGTCTTGCCCTTCATTGTTGCGTAGTGCAACTCTTGTAGAGATATATATATATAACATTCTACACTAGTGTAAACATGGGTCCCTAGAACATTGTTAAAACACCCAAGAATATAGGCTCCAAAGTGAAGAATCATCTCTGCTGTGAGTCAAGATAAATGTGTTCACCTCATCCTTTTTGTAGTCACAGTCTTCCTAGAGATATATATCTTGGTGTCCCTATTACAGCTGTGTGTCTTGTAAGCTGAGAATAGGATGACAAACAACAACTTTCAAATCAAACCTGTGAAGGTTCGAACGTGTCTTCAATTCAATTCAAGGGCTCAGGAGGGTATCCAATGGGACTGACGGACTCCCGGCTGAGTGCATACGGGCGATCGGGACTCGATTCCCGACGGATYGGCATGGTGCGCAGAATGGAAGGAATGCGCTCGACAGGTTCGATTTCATTCAGCTCCTTGAGCGTGGCTTCGCGCTCCTCCTGCGTCACGGGAACACTAAACCTCCGGGATTGCCCTGTTCTCTCCCCTTTCTCAATCGGGGCCTTGCCCAAGGTCAAGTCCGGCGGCGCCTGCTTCGTCTCGCTCCTCGTCCTGCTGGAGCTTTCGCTGTCTTCGGAGGGCTTGGACTTGGCCTTGTCCGCCATGGGTTGAGGGAGGGGAAAGAGAATTAAGGGTGAAGTACTACTACACTTGCACAATGAAATCACCTGTCAAAACAATACTCGCAAGCTCCCCTCCATCAAATCAGCACACAGTGTATCAAAACCTTCCCAGGCATGCCTCAAACCCTAAGTTCAAGATTTTAGTGAAGGGCCAATTCTTGAACTCGCTGAAAAAACGGAATGGACTGGCGATATGAGTGTTCTGACTGGCGTTTCAAAATGTTTCAGAATTCGACTACCATTTGGAAACACTCGAGGATGGAGTGTGTGAAGTAACTACTCCCTCACAATCACAACCTGTGCAGTTCGACGCGCAAGGTCCGTCCCCTCCGATCARCACACAGTTCCTTCCCATGGATCATCAAACCCTAAAGTAAGTAAAGTCAAGAGTTTAGAGAATGACAATGTCTTGAAACTGGACCGGTGATAAGGTAGTCTGGTCAAGAATATTTTGGTGTTTCAGACATCGACTACGTTACTCTTTTGAAAAACCCGAGGTGCATTTCAAAATTCAAGCTACCTGCAGTGCACGGAGAGGCTAACTTCGTACATTTATTACCCTGGTTTACAGAAAACGGTCTGCCGGTTGGTTTTCCTTGCTCTGTGCGGCCATATCTTCTMTTTGATGGTCTTCTTCTTCGTCTCTCTCTGGTGTTGAACCAAAAATTTGATCCGCAATGAAGGATTAGGGTTTCGCGAATGAGCGCTCGATTGTTGCAAATCTCGCCTTCGCATCTATAGTTTCAATTACTAGCAGCGCCAACGTTAAGTCTATCTTTGTCGAGGAAATTCGAAGCTAAGATTCGAGATGCAATGTTCAAAATTTTTCATACATCAGATCTCAAAGAAGCGCGGAATGGTAACTTAACCGTCGTGATTTTAAGCAACTGGAAGCGCACCAAGAGATGTGCAACAATGAGTTCCCGAAATCTCGCACAGAACCCCCTGATCAGCCATAAACCCTGACCCTAATCTGGGACAGAAATACAGGGCAAAATGTGAATATTGTTTATGACCACATGGTTGGATGCTAACGGGGCCGATGGCATGTTCTCTGCAACACAAGTGAAGAATTGGACGAGTTCACATTTGCAGGCATGTCCATGGTACCTTGAATGCAACTTCGGGACCACTCCACCGGAAGAAGAGGCTCTATTTCAAAGGCTGAAGGAGTCAGCTGCTGCGGACCCTGAATTTGATGAGTTCAAGGGCTTAGATCCGAAAGCTCGGGAGAAAGCTGTGAAGAAACGTGATGCCTTGGACAAGAGGAAGTTGGCGAGGATGGAAGAAGCCAAGAGGAAGACCGAAGAGAGCAAGAAGAAGAAGATGGATGCCAAGGCTGAGAAGGAGAAGGAAAAAGCGAACAAAAAGATCTTGAAGAGGAAAGCGGAGACGTCTGCGCAAAAACCAGCCACTAGCACAGCCAACGTAAAGGAAGGATCGTCTGGCTTCTCGCTCACCCAAGAGAGGTTGGTGCATGGACTAGCGCCAACCGTTACCACCTTAGATCCTGTGGCAGACACCGACGAGTGCATTCTGAACTTATTAGTGGGCATTCTCCCCGGTAATAAAAAGGCGTTTGACAATGTCCTGGCCTTCTTGTCATCAGTAAGCTTTCTGGCTTTCAGGCTTGTAAATTGTTTTTTACCTATTCCAATTAAGTTTCAATGCATTGGTTTATAGTATCCACAATAGTCTTTTACATTTGAGTATCTTACTGTAAACTCTAAACCATGTCAATGGATTTTTTGACTGCAGCATGTCCAAGACAAGGAACGCCGCTTCGATGGTGTCTTAAGTAAAGAGAGGGCAGTGGATTTGATTTTTGCAGATGTTCCCGAAGGACTACATGTTCCTACAATTTCGGCTCCACCAGGACCGATTCCTGCTTGGAACCGCTTCCATGACAAGTGGTTGGTGCCCGTCTTTGACTTTGCTGAAGAGTATTTGCACGACTACGGCGGTCTTCTATTGATGTACCCAACTCCATCTCAGCCTCATCAAAGTCACCTACTTGGTTGTTGCGAAGAATACCATTTCAGGATCCTGTACACTTGGTTCGGGATGAATCATCTCCATTTGACATCGCCAACTGACCCTACCAAAACGGTAATTTCCAACCCTATTATTTTTAATGCATGCATTTGTATGCCATTCTGTTTTCATACTTATAGTCATTGATTCTTATTTCTATTGTCTGCAGACTATGCGCTTTGCCATTTCGCTTGTGGTTAGAGACTGTGGTCCTCAATCGGAGGGTGACTACCCATTTCAGTTTGTCTCCTCTCATGACGCGGTGGGAGTCAATGTTGCCCGCGATGACATCCTACAGAACTTTTGTAACAAACAAGATGTCACCATGAATGGAGACATACCTTGGCGCGGCCCTCGTGAAAAGGCTCGGCAGTTCATGCAAATGCTTATCGAAGCATGTTCTCAACCTGGTGACGTTGTGGTGGATTGCACAGCATCTACAGGTAACCTTGGCTTCTAGTATTCTGTGTTTACGGGTGGATTCAACGAAGCCATGTTTGTATTTAGATTCACATTTCATAATCATTTGTCATGTGGGCAGGTGCAAGCATTCAAGCTTGTCGTGCTTCACGTCGTCATATTTTGGCGTTCGAAGAGGACAAGGCCATTTTCGATGCCTGCATCGCACCCGTGGTGCGTCGATCATCTGCGGTGACTTCCGCCCCATCCCACCTTGCTAGGCCCGAAGATGTGGATGACCCTGAAGTACCGGTACAGAAGATCGTGAAGACGTCACGATTCAGTAAGTAAGTTTTTGCTTTCTTCACTTTTATTGAATCATCTATCTCACCATAATTTACTATGATCTCACTCGATGTTTCGTGGAATGTGCAGAAAAACCCAAGAAATGAGGCATGTGCCGTTCTTTACAAACAGTGCATTTCTCCCAAGCCCACCCAAATCTTTCAAGCTATCCCGTATATGCTGAGGCTTGTTCCAATGTTTTGGTCAAAACCAACCCCAGGCCAACTTCTAGGGCACATTCAGTTGATCCACGCGTTCTTGATTTCATATCGGATCAAGCTGCAGAGGTAGATTCAGAAGCATCAGAGAGTGAGGCTAGTTCGACATCAGATAGTGATGACACTTCTACTTCAGACCACGATACCTAAAGAAGTGTGTGGCATTTGKCTTTTTCAATTCATGTCGTTCAATTTCACTTGTTCTGGATTCTATTTCACTTTTCTTTATTACAGTACTGCAATTTGTGTTCTATACTCTTCACAATATTAATTTCATTATACGTTTGTTAGACTAGTCAGTAGTAGTTGGGTCTTATACCATTTCTGGGACACTTCATTTCAATGTTCTGAGTTCATTGCTTCGGTTGTATTCTTGGACAAAGTAGGAGTTCTACATGACATGAATGGGGAGGTGTCCATCGGATATATGATGAACTTGTAACTTTTGTATGTGCCAAATCCATGACTAAGCTGCGCATGTGGTTTGAGGCTAAGGTCGTATGGGTGACAAAGACTATCTTAAAATGATGCGTGATATGCATGGGATGAGATCTTAGGTGTGTGCCCGGTGAGGGGGTGTGTGGTTATCTTGTGGCAAATAGTAATGGAAGGGATTGGCTCAGTATGCAACGCTTGGAATGGAAAAAGAGAGGGTGGGGCAAGCTCAAAAGAGGTCCCTAAGAACTTGCGCTTTTCACTTGCAAATCTAAATTGTATGAGCAAAAATGACATCCATGGTTGTAGCAAGGGGGGATGTTTCCTGATGTTGTATGGCCATTGATAGGTCACTAAAGTTATCCAATGTATAAATAATACTTTAATTACTTTTCTACTTTTCTCAATATGCGGTGTTGAACACATGCCACACACTTTACCATGCACAGAAGATCAGCCTTTTCAATCGTTTTGGTCCACACATTACTTGTACAACATATCTACTATGTAGAACTTATCTTTTATTATGTACAGTCCCTTATCTTTATCCTTGAACGGGGAATGTGATCCAAGCACTATATTTTGCAAGAGGGGACGTCCCATACTTAATGCTTCATTTTAGACTACAGAGAGGGTGTGCACAAGTTCAGTTGTACACACTTTCATAGGGATGTGCTTGTCRAACGACCCTTCTCTAGTCGCCCAGCGGGAAGAGCTTCTTAGAGACTCGTCATTTTCCATACAGAGTAAACACCTTCTTGTTYACATGTTTCTTTGATTTGATTTCAAACCACATTTTAGCTTCTTATTGGTTTTTTYGATTGAATACAATTAACTCACTGGATTTCCTCTTCATTGTAGGCAAGGGAGTGCACAACGGAAATCCAAATGATCTCTCACTGAAAGTCATACTTCTTGTGGAACTTCCCTAAAGCCCTTCACCATTTCCGTTTGTATCGAAGGTCTTAGCGCGGATCACATGAAAGTTTGTGCAGGGCCTCCACCTACAAGCGACCCTAAACCCCATCTTCTTGTCAATTGCCGTGCATCTTCTACATGCATAGATYGTTATGATTTTTTTCCAATTCTCCACTCTCTTGGATTGCACGACCGTTGAATCACAGCATTCGCAGTAGTAATGCTATGTTCTATTAATAYAGAAGCAATCACAAGCAATCTCTCTTGCAATGTTTTGATTTAGYGGTCCAATTGTTCATTTTGAAAGTAGTGCCACTAGACGATTTTATCATGCGTGTAGAAGATTGACGGCAACTGAGAAGAAGGTGTTCAGCTGCAGTGCACTTCGTTGGATGTATTATTTGCCTCARTTTTTTCCACAATATTCTTTATTGTTCCGATAGTCTCAAAACACCCTGAACGCAVAAGCCACCTGCTGTAATTCAGGTATGTCAATTCCCTATAGGAATTGTATTTGGTACTAATACTTTTGAACTCAGGTACTTTGACCTTGGATGGCCTGTTCTTGTCAATATGGATGGACAGCGCCCGCAAGCTTTGTGCTTGGTCGCACTTTACCAACGATCGTGGAAGGGGGAGAGTGCTCTAAGCCGTAGCACTTAGGTCATGCCATCACCATCCCTTCTACGATGTRGTCACTTGGCCTTGCCTCGAGYTGCATTGATGCCCAACCAACCCTTGCACAACATGGATAGTCTAATCCGTGTTTAATGGGGTTTTCCGAGGTTAGATATGTAGTCTTCGATTTTCAAGGCGAGCATAGAGTCCCCAAGTGAAAGCAACTTCAAAACAAGTGTGGATAAYTGTTGTTAAAACAATCTTCCATCATTGTCTSTAAATTRAATTCTTTGCGTCCGTTTTCTGCGGATTCAAATGGTTCTCCAATACTGACTTTAGATCTTATTTTTCCTTACATGTGAATTATCTTTTTCATGCAATTTATTTCACCGTCTGAATTTCTATCCATTTTTGAATCATTGTGTCTTCCAATTTTGCATCCAATTTTGCATCAATCATTTCATCCATTTTGCATCGATCGTTTCATCCATTTCACCTTGAACCGCCTTCATCCACTGCACCCAACTACTTTCATCCATTTCATCCAACTAATTTCATTCACTTCATCCAACTATTTTCATCCATTTCATCCAACTAATTTCATCCATTTTACAACAATTTCTTCTACTTTTTTCCTAAATTTTGGTTGACTTTTTCATACTTCTTCTTCTAATTTTTCACCATTTTCTAATTTCCCTGCTCCCCGCTCACCAATCCCTGCTCCCTGCTCGCATACCAGCATTTTTTTTTTCTAATTTTACAGTACTCCCGAAAAAAACATGAGTACTATGCCAAACGCTACAAAAACAGGGCGGTCTTTCTTGCAATCACCCAAAAATTCAATTGCATACACTCCGTGTAATTTCAAGGGAGTACTGAATTCAATGCAACATTGATTTCATTTCTATCACTGAACTACTTTGTATTACCAACTGAAAAAAAGTTTGTGATGACAAAATCAACACCCGAGAGGGATTGTACATGTATTGTTAAAAATTGAACAAAAAACTACAAAGAGACAAAACTTTAGAGCTAGAAGTGTAAGTCCTCAAAACACAATTAAATTTTTCTTGCCAAGATGTAAAGTTGGGGTCGTTCACTGAGAAAACTTTAATCACTAATAAGAAGGGTTTCCATTGCTTCAACAAAGAAGCGATATTTACAAACAAATAGAATCAATGGGAGGACAAAACAAGCGGTTTGATACCTTTGAAGAAGAACACGTTCTTCTTAAACTTGATGATGACGTCTCCAATCTACACATCCCATGTAATTTCCAATATGTGAGAATGCATGGTAAGACACACTCCTTGAAGGAAATCAACCAAAATAATGTAGGCAAAAAACGTAAGGAACTACTCCGTACTTCATGACAACAAGGAAACTGAAAGCAAGAGGAAAGAGTATCGATAAGTCTCTCACAATGCTCAAAAATTGAGGCTCAAGAGAAAAATTGAAGATTGAATGAATACCTCATTTGTGGTTGTTGATGGATTATTGAATGACTTAAATATGTTTTCTGAAAGTATAAATTCTAATGATGACAATTTTGAGTTGTGTATAAATGCGTCAATTTCAGACCAATGTCATTCTGTCATTGGAGTGCATGGAGAATCGATCATAGCGAAAATTGATTTTTTCAACAAATAGAGACAAAATATTAGACACGGCAGCAACAGGAGTTGACATAATAGTCTTTGAAATTGCTTCGAGTAGACGCTAGTCATTGATAGGTGTGAACTAAATTTCTTGAACTTGAATTCGATAGCGCGGGGACTGGGAGCAGAGTACTCGTGGAGCCAAGACAACGTAATCGAACTTTAAGTGGACCTTTAGCTTGCAATCTTTGTGTACATTGGGTGTACATTGGGTGCACAACTAATTACCATGAAACTTTGATTATGTGAATATAGTGAGGTTCCTTCCCTTCCATAAAAAAGTGACTGATTATTTTGCATTAATTTTAAAATTAGAAGCATTATTTTGTGGATTTTGGCTACTTGGTAGTTAATGCTGTCAGTGTGGCAGGTAGTTAGAATTAATGTCCTTTGGTGGCAACCATGTTGTGCCTTTTCAACTGCTCAACAATTTCAAGACATCAATATTCAATACACTAGTTGACTTTCTGTGGTGACCATGAGGATGCCTTGGACGCGGAAAGTCCGATGTGACAAAACACGGAGCCTGGAATTGAGCAGACGATTGGCCAGTGGTGCTCCAAAAAATTGACTCCAAAATCTCACTTTTCAAAAAATCACAACTGCATTTTGACAATTTAGTTTAAATTGAAAATGTCAAGATAAAAGGGGTACATCACATTCTTTTAACTCATCAAAAAAAATTTAAATATTCTTTTTACCCTTAATCCATAACATTTTGACTAACAAGGAAGATCATTATGGGACAGAGGGAGTACTACAATTGTGCACAATTGCACATTGATGAATTTTAATTTGAAGCATACTTATTTTAATAAACATAATTTTTTGTACTATTATTTTGATATCATTTCCTTAGAGTAAACTATCTAATATGAAGATAGCAAGGCATTACAAAAAATTTGAACCCTCAAGAAGGCTGCTAAAARATAAATAAATAAATTATCGTAATGATAAACTGAACTGCGAGCAATCTTAGTCGCCCCGGCCCAGCCCATTCCAAATGGTATAGCCCATGTGGCAGCCGATGAAATCAAGAATTGCAAATCAATCGCAGTTCAAATCACAATGATGACAACCATGAGTCAACAATGATCTGGCGAGGCGGGAACAAGGCTGGCAATCATTTGGCTCCACAAGATGCTTGGTGACAATTATTTTGCGTGCAAATTTGGGCGTGATTTTCAAATTCGTAAGCCCTCATTTCGTACATTCCCATTTTGAGATGGCAGACTGTAGTCACATGATAATGATGTCTTCTAACCTTGAAGAATCTTGTGCCATGAAATCATGAATCAACAAGAATAAGTTGAAACACTCTGCCAAAGCTTTGTACCTCTGCACCTTTGTCCAATTAGTTTTTAAGTATCTTTTTTGATAGAGATGCAATGGAACTGCTGTTTAAAGTCCAAGTTTCACCAGTCAAAGTATCATGCCTTGATACTACGTGGAAGATCTTTGCGTGAACAAGTACAGAAATTAGAATTTGCTAAAAGATGAGATGCAGGTCACAGTAATCTAGACCTTTGGTTAGATGGAAAGGTATATCCAATTGATCCCGTCAGTAAAAGAAGACCACCATTCAATGATGTTAAAAGTCTCCTCAAATTCATTGGAGATAGTAGAAGTGGATTTTTGGGCTATGCATGTAATTTACAAAGAAGCTGTGAGCAATAAGATGCTCATATGGTTGAAAGACAAAGGTTGTAAGTAGAGGTTCAATATTTGAGAGGAATAGTACAAGACAATCATATACGAGAGCAACAATTGGTAGCACTAACGAGAGAATTGAAAACAGTATTGGAAGAAAATTCTAGCCTTAAGAGTGCATCAACTATTGTTTTGGATTTCATTGCCTCCTAGCAAGAAGCAATATTGTCACTCTCTAGAGACGTCAGTGACAATGTTCAGTCCAAGTTTGACCTTGAAGCACAGATGAATGGACTAGAAAAAAATAGCATACATGAGAAAGAATCTCTTGTAGCCACTCATCGCTTAGAATTAGAGAGAGCTATTTCAGAATTTTAGGAGACGAAAAGGGCTTTGTTGAAATAACAACACAAATGGAGTCGTTTGCATGGTACTCCATATGGATACCGGAAGCAAGTTTGATCTCGAAAAGACATAGCGAGTCTTTTGCAATCCGGAGGTCATGCAAAATCACTACGAAGACTGGCGCGGAATCTCATTGCACTTGCTACAGTGAAGCAGATTCAAGACAATAATGCAAGACGTTAGAAAAAACAAAAGCTATGTGGTCCTATTGAAACTCAAGTTCAGTTAGGGAAGGTACTAGCTTCTATGTTCTTGAAAAAAGAAGTAAGCAGCATGCTACACACGTCTGTTCTTTGGTTTGTTGGAGTTGATATTACAAATCAAAACCTAGAGGGAATTGGAAGAGGAATAGGAAAACACGAAGTTCTGGGAATAAGTGATAGGAAGAACATAACGCAAGAAGGTTACAATGCATTGTTTCAAGGTTTCAGTAAAAGTGTAAAAACAAGTTGTCAAGGTGTTTGTATTAGCTCCTTGATGCCAAAGCCATATCACATCAACTTGTTGAGGAGGGAATTGAATTCAAAATTCAAGGAATTTGTAGGCGATTACTATTCTATCAACAACATATTGGAGATCCCTGCAATTAAAGACAAATTCAAAGAAATAACCTACCTAACCATTGCGTTTGAAGCTCAATAAATTCAATTCATTTGTTTGCTGATTGTGGCAATGATGAAATAATTACATGGAAAAACTGTAACATTACAATTGGGGTCAAATGCAAATTACAGTACTAAAACTGTCCACCTCTTCAAATATACATTGCTTTTACATGTTTTTTCATCTTTACAAGATTGTATAAATAATGTACATTTGTTAGTTTTGGAGAGCAAATTTGACTTTCAAAATTCACAAGTAACTCAAAAAATATATAATACGACTTGTATTCAATGCCAATTCCACTTGTCCTTCAAGGAGATTTTACTGAAAAATATTTCAAGAAGTTTCACCTCCTCAAAATTCAGTTTTAGTTGTTAGATGAGCCATATTCATCAAAATGAAAAAAAAAAATGTTCAATTGGTGGAACATTGGTGGAAACGCACTCATTTGAATATACACTTGTTTACCCCCTAAACGTGTTTGACTATGTTTACACCAAAAACGCTCCAAATTTCCATTTCTAGTATGAGACCCAAATTTTTGAAAAATGTCATTTTTGGACACATGTAAATGTAGGATCTTATAGTGCAATGGTTTGAAAAAATGTAGTAAGAGTTTCAGAGATTCCCACCGTACAAAATTGCAAGATATTAGTGTTTGAATTGACATAAATCCTTTTTTTGGCCCTACAAAAACTCGGGCAACTAAGGTAGAACCACCTATAACCAACCAAATAAGGAATTTGGACAAATATGAAGCAATGGAATGCAAGGTAAATATTTTTAGAGGTGTGTTGATAAAAATGATGAGGATTGCAAAAACTTCAGTAATTTTATTGCATGAATTGAAATTACTATGAATTTTGAAAGGCAAAAAGTGCTTTGGACCCATAGCCGATCTCTAGACTCTTGTAATTCCGATCATTCAAAAAACTACTATTCCACTCAATGCTTCCTACTTTCTTTTGCACTACTTTGGAACATGCATCATGAACTTTGAGTCCTAACTTTGAAAAGATGAAAAAAACCATTCTAGCCTTGGTTGGAAATAAGTCAATCTATGGTTGGCTACGGGGCACTGGTTGGTAATGGGCAACATATGATACATTAACTTTTTAACTGTGTAGGCAAAAGATATGAAAATTGTTGAACCTTAGAGCTACTCCTCAGACACATGTTGTGAATCAAAAAAGGAGACAGAGATAGAGTACGGGTCACTACATAACCGTCAGCAAACAGCAGGGATGCTTCTAGGTTGTCTCTCCTTTATAGAGACTCGAGGGTATGGAGGTCTGACTAGTCTGGGTCTCAGGCCAGGCTTCGCGGCTACAACCCTACCACCAAATTTCTTGGGACCCGGTTTCCTCCCTCGGCCATGCCACCGACCAGCAGACTGTACAAGGGATTGACCCAGCAGCGCAGCAATATGAGTAGCCATCTCTGCAGCCCTTTCTTTCTGCACGAAAAGCTCCTCGGGGAAGTGCTGACTTAACCATAAGTACATGGATAGCACCTGTCAAAAATTCCAACGTTGATGCATTACTTTGACACAAGATTCGAACAAAAATACAAGTGTACCGACAGAAATTCCTATTACCATAAGGAAAAGAAACCCACGGAGATTGTGCTCATACTATTTAGCTTGCTTAGTAGTCTARATCAGTGCTGAAAACATACTGCATGCAGTTGTCKAATAATCCTCACAATCACAATAYTTAGAAGTATATGTAAAAAAATAGAATCAATGAGATTAMAATATACCTGATGTCGAGTTTCCAGGTCCATCAGCTCAAACTCATCGCGAGCAGAGTTAAGTGGTGCCCCCATTTGCACGACTACAGGAATCTTCTGACTGAACGCCAAGGCATAGCGGTATAGCGCACCCAAGGACTGCGGATCCCGGACGTTTACAGGGGTAAAGCAGAAGTTGAATCGCTCTTCTAATGACAGGCCTTTCACCTTGTCAAGAACGCTTGCTACCCTCTGCAATTCRAGAGAAAGAGAAATTAAATTTCATAGTTCAAAACCAAATGGTATTCTGTACAAGCGTACACCTTAGAGATATACTAGAAGGGGTCGCATTCCTAAACTCAGAAGGCAAAAGATGAATATTGCATGTATTGAAAAACGATCTAATGCAGAACCAAACCAAGGAAAACAATTGCATTAAATGTACAACGCAAAAAAACAAGTTGGAGGGAACTGAGCAAGAGATAAGAATTCCGYGAAATAAAMATAATAAAGATGTGGACAAAAAAATTTAATCCTCACTTGGACCTTTACCATAGTGTCATTTCTCCACCAAAATTAGAACTATATACATGCTTTAAAAGCTGAGAAAAGAGGAAAAATGTATAAAAATTTGAGGTGTAAGCAATTGTCCTACCATCCTTTTAACACCAACCAAGCACAATTCCCAAGGAATGTGCCATGCTCATCAACATCCAACAACATTGTTTTGACTCTTCACCACTCTTCATCTAGAGTGCTCTTTACAACCTGAAATTGCCTAAAATCAAGCGAGCGTCTTGAAGATTGAGATTAGATTATTTCTAAGTTGGTGGTAGATTGGTAGTGGATTTAAAACAAGTTCTAGAGCCTTCTAACCTTCTAACTGTGATTTTAATTTTTTAATTTTGAAAGTTCTTTACTATTTGTTTTATAGGCCTCAAAACTCAATACATCTTGTCTCAATTTYATAGCTTTCAGAATAAATGAATTTAGTTGTAAAATTTGGTGAAGAATTGATTATCTGGGGAAGCGTCTCAATGAGGAATAGATTCTTTTGTTCCCGACTCAAAGCAGAGTACTCCAACATATATTCAAAAATTGTGAAGTTTGGAATAAAGTGGTTATGCACCATGTTCTCCATGTGAACTAGKGTCAGCAACCCCATGGCACGTTTTTATCCTGATAATAAAGCAAAGTTTATATAGAAAATCGAATCTTACTTTCAAATTATCATAGCGGCARAGGAAGTATGCACCGTCCAACCGACATGTCTCTGCAAACCTGTACGACGAAAGGCGTATTAATAAGAATACTATCAAAGCCACCATCACAATCAATGTAACATAACTATTTCATTGTATTAATCCATGAGCCATAAAATGGAACGGTAGAAGTAGTTGGGTTTTACTCTTCCGAACAAACTCCAYAATTGTATAATCTCCAAAATTCCATTACACGCATCAATATTTAATCTTGCCACGATAAAAAGAAGTCATTCATACCTCTCCAGCAAGTGAGCAAATGAGGTCTCTGGCAGTTGACTAGCAAAAAGCTCCACCTAACGCACGAAAAAACAAAAGATTTCAACAATCACGAATTACGAGGTTAGAACTAGAAGGAACGTACAGTGCAACCTCGAAACATTTCTCTGAGTTGAACGATAGATTCAAGGCGTAAAGAATCAGAATGCAATGAACACAGCTAAAATAGTTTCGCATTATTGTTATTTGTCGCATTATAGTTTCGCATTACTGTTATTGTGATAATGCAACCACTCTTAGCATAACACGAAAGAAAAGGAGGCATCAAAATGCTTCAAGTTACTCATCATGGAACTGGAACCAGTATCCACATGGATTTAAGTACACTGATTTTTCCTATAAGAGCGTGTTAACAAAATCACACTAGAATATTTAAATTGATATAGACTGAAATACTACTGTATTTTACCAATTTCCGCAAGAATAAAAMTTTGAAGTGACACTATTTTGAATGTCACAAATAGTGCAAATCAGTGTAGTACCAAATGAACGTATTGCGATACAGATAGCAAGTAGGATGTCTACTTACCTGTTCATATACTGGGAAAAGACCTGCTGCAGTGGCAGGCTCAAAGTCTAGCTCCAATGACTGCTCCAGGTACGCTATATCCTGTGAGTAGAAGGCAGTAGTTATACCATCTGGAAATATACTTCCCCGGCGTCCTGCCCTCCCTGCAATCTGCTTCACCTGAGGAGCTGGAATAGGTCTCTTTGCATCGCCATCAAATTTGTCAAGAGAATAGAACACAACCCGTCGAATGTTGAGATTCAGACCCATCCCAACAGCATCACTTGCAACCAGGACGTCATATCCGCTATTTGGGTCATTGAACAACTTTGCTTGCTGAGTTCTTGTCTCAGGTGGAAGGGCTCCGTATACAACACAGCACTTGTGATTTGTTGCTAATTCCACTTCCCGCTGTTGTTGACATAAAATCACGAATAGAGAGAACATTGTCAMTGAACAGCACTTCTTAAAACAACAGGAAGCGAGTGAATACAGGAGAAAACTGGGCCCCAACAAATGCTCGACTCAGAGCTTCTTGACTACGTACTATCGTTGTAAATAACAATTATCATGTTATGATCACTATAGAGAAATTTCGGCAAACGAATGGACACTGAAATAGGGAGAATATACTATTGCTTAAACCTCCGGAAAAGATGCATATCAAACAAACACATRCACGCCTTGATAAGTTTAGAAAGTACAAACCTTTACATCGAAGATATCCTTCCTGGAGAATGCAACTATGCAGTCTCCGCCTTCAACATTCGAAAAGTCCCCATTGAGTGATTCCTGCAATCAACATGAACCCTCATAATTGCATTAGAAGATCGTGGACTGCGGAACCAAGATGATCCCGCAAAATTATGCAGGAGACAACTAGAACAGTGACATCAAACAACTACACTCATGATCCAGCTCCTGACGAAGAGAGGAAACTATTTACACCCTTTAACAAAACTACAAGAGCTACAATTAAGCGAAGTGACGCAAAGGGRTCTTACTTGATCAAGTCTCAGAGGCTTGAATCGCTCATACTCATTTTCAATCAAATCGTCTCCAGTTGCAACGCATAAACTCCGTAACAACGGAACTGCACTTGGGTCCCCACAGACATGAATTTCATCTGCTTGCAATCCTAAAAATGCTCGTGTCCAAGCCCAACCTCTGTACTCGTCACTCATCATCTGGCCCATCAAGTAGTAGAGTCAATGACCAGCTTGTGCTTAGCCACGTACGGTGGTGCAACTTCAGATACTGAGTAAAAATACTCCTTACAAATTCACAAAGTGTAACCGAGAATGAGGAATTACAGCATTTTCATTACCTGCACTTCGTCAATGACAGCAACCTCCCATTGCTTGCTCAAGTACGCCATCTCCACAGTGCATGCTAAATGGTTGGCAAATGGCAAATCCTTTTTCTCTTGCCCAGTATGCAGATTGCAGTAGATGCCTTCAGCATTCACCTTAGTGAATACCTGTCAAATTTTAAGAATRTTTATAAACTACTTCATCTTCCCMCCMMCCACCCCACCCCCCAAATAGAAGTCTGACTGACTTAAAATTTGACTTCTCAGTAAATAAATTAAAAATGTTGCCTCTTGATAGTGTACTGAGATGCCTCACCTCCATAGCAAGGAGTCGCAGTGGACTGCAATAAATTCCATTGGAAGCCTCCATGAACCGCTTGAGAGCCATATACGTCTTTCCACTGTTGGTAGGGCCTTGGTGGTAAACAACCTTCCGCTTCATTGCCCGGGCAAAAGGGTACCTGCAACCCCATCCTCTTATTCTTCAAAAACCAAATGCCCTGATCACGACTTAAACCCTACGAGGAGCGGCACAACCAAAAACGACATTAAATTCAGCAAAAAGATTGGTAGAGCAGCGCATGTCATACCAAGCATCCGGCTTGGTGAGGTCAGCGGTACTAACAAGTTCCCGATACCGATTGATTTCAGCAGAAAATTCCGCGTTGCAAAACTCTGCGAAGATYGGAAACAGAAATTTGAGAGCAGAGTTGGAAGGACCCATTTGTATTAGCAATCCTCTTAGCTCCGGCGTTGCCCTGCTTTGAAAAAACTTGCGAAAACGTGAAACTGCTGTTGGAAAAAACTTCGAGTTTATGTATAAGGCCAGCGCTTGATCCGACACCCACCTGCTCTCAGCCGTAAAACAAACATAAGAGACCAATAATACYRAAAAAAMTGGTTGGCAAACCCCAACCATTGGATTCAAGCTTTCAACAAGCATTGCGCCTCAACCCCGGGAAAACCTAGAGYYACACAAAAWTCCCATYCCTGTYCCAGAAACAAATCCCTCACTGACCATTTACGTAAATTATACAATAGTGGGAATTTCACTAGACAAAAATGCTGTAAACGACTCAGTTCCACTCAATTGTTCTATTAAATCCGGATAGGGACTGACGAACTAACCCTGATTCAGCAAATCGGTGAAAAATCCAGCTGAGTCGGGCTTTCTCTGTGCTGGTATAAGCYCCCGGTCTAGCATGATGCAACTGGTGGAATACCTTTTCGGGATCACTATACTGCGCAGGTACCACAACCTTTGCCCCTCTTTCGTGGCCCTTCTCGTCCTCATCGAGCTTCACGACTGTAATTCGCTGCTTTGACGTAAGATCTAGCTTCGGGAACTTCGGCGCTGTGCGCGGTGGCGATTCCTTCAAAGCCTGCACCTCCTCTCTCACTGCGTGCGACTCACCGTCTTCCACCAATGAAGACAAAATTGCATTGGAGCTTTCGCCAATAGCCTCCAAATTCAAATTATCAATCACATCATCAGCCGATCCCCTAATCTCTTCATCACTAACCAATTGCTCCCGTGCTTCGACACATGGAGTCCCTACATCTACAGAATCGTCAACACTCGACACGACCGAATCCGCAATCGCCACTGCCTCCACCCTAGACYCAGACCTCTTCTTCCTCGTCAATTTCAGTTTCACGGGCGCTGATCCAGCCGTGGATTCATTCCCAGCAATCTCATCCTCCAACTTCTTCATCGACGCTCTCGGTTTCCTCCGAGCCTTCGCTTTCTCAACTCCATTCTCTACTTTCCTAGGCCTTCCCACCCTCTTCACTTTCACTACCGTCTCCTCCACGATGTTTTCCACGACTTTCTCCTCCACTGTAGTTTTCACACTAAGCCTTCGCCTCAACCCTAAATCCCAAAACCTCGAACTCCTGTMGAATCCCTCCAACTCTCTCACAAGAGTACTATAACCTCGCCTCGCTACTTCATCGGGCAAGGTATCGCTCCAACCACGAGCGAGAATAGAAGCATTAGAGTGCTTTAGAAATTGAGGCACTTTTCGAGTGTCCCTGCGCGCAATCGCAAGCAGCAGCACCGCCAGCGCCCTGGCCATGGCTGCAAACGTTTAAGGACTTTCCTTAGTCCGGACGGAGATCAACACAAAATCGCCATAGCTGTGGAAGATGGCAGACCCAGCATTCACGAAACAAATTTAGGGTTTAAGGATAACGAGACTGAAATCGGAGCTGGCGCTAGTTCAGAGGCGTGCGAGACAGAGTAATTAGGGYTCCTGGAAACCGAAGTCTCTCTAATTGCACCWCTTTCCTTCAATTCTTAGTAACATCAAAATCGTTACTCTCCTTGTATTTGCCCTGTAAAATCCTCTAAAATCACATCAAAGGAGGTTGTAATAGAGGTAGTCACAGCTTCTCGGAGGATTCATTTTTCTAGGGGAATTCAAAGTTGGCGAGAGAAACAAGGAGCCAATGGGGAGCCGTTGTGCACAGAGGAGATGTGACCCCCTTTTTGGTGTGAGGAGCATGGAGAATGAAAATTTGAGAATTCATTTACCGGACAAAGCAAAACGGGTATGAAGTTGCGACGGGCGAAAGGTGCAACGGGTGAAAACAAAGGAGGCGGAGGGTGAAATGCGCGGTACGAGGATAAAAAATTCCCTGAGGAAATGGTCAAAAGTGTCGTTTCTTCACCTCCGCAAGAGAAGATACAATTTAAATGTAAGAATTTTACACTTGTTTTTATGATGTAACATATTTATGCCATGTTGTATTTCTACTCCCTCTTTCTATCACAAACATAAAAGTTTATCAAACCTTCTTTATTTTTCATTCTTTATTAGTAAAACTCTATAATAGCATTAGAATCCTAAAAACAAACATTTTGGATTCAATGATCTTTGTATTTGTATTATTGCACTATTTAATATTACAAAAGGTTGCAAAACAAATGGAAACAATATTGAAGAAAAATCAATCATTCAAATAAGGTGTAAAATAGCCAAATTTGAGCTAACTAAATTCTACAAAATATTCAAAAATATTTACAAGTTGTTTTTCAAAGTTCAATAATAGATGTAATATAGCTTCATCAATGTCCTCAAAAAAAATTAGGACTTTTTTAGTCCAATTATAATTTAGACCTCCATAATGAGGTGCACCAATTCCAAAACCATGGACAACAAGATATTACCCCCTCCATCAAATCAAAATGCAA
The DNA here is from genome assembly GCA_006891605.1 of Pleurozium schreberi. Classification (NCBI taxonomy): domain Eukaryota; kingdom Viridiplantae; phylum Streptophyta; class Bryopsida; order Hypnales; family Hylocomiaceae; genus Pleurozium; species Pleurozium schreberi. Next base: position 36,435 of record VACF01000232.1, on the reverse strand, counting down.
CTCTATAATTGTTCCAAATCTTACAATAAATTTGATTTCTTCCACCATTCCACTAATGTCATCAAACCAATAACCGGACATCAATATGCAATTTCAATGTATTTCAAAAGGTTCATTTATTATTCCACAATCTTGAGGGATGTTTGTGGATTGTTACCACTACAAAAACATGTAAGGAATTCAAAGCATGTAAAGAACTCCAAGAAGTGCAATAACATCTGAAAAGACAAGAACAATCCCCTTCCAAAAAACAACAGTGAGAAGTATGATTTTGGGTTTGACCACATACAACGTACATTTTCTTTTCAAAATGAGTGCACCAAAATACAATTAAATGGAATATCCCCTGATTTGCCATTCTATCAGAAGAAGAAACTGTGAAAAGAAATCGTGAATCTAACAGCAGACCATCATCTGTTCACATCTTTCGCCCATTGCTCTTGTATGAACCAATTTGTGCCACTACTGGAACTAATGAACATTCTCGCTACATTTTATTGAGCCTTTCATATGGTACAGAAAACTGTGTTGAATGGTAGAAGAATAAGAGAATCACCTTCCTTCAGGGCACTCAGCAGTATGCTGGCAATTTGATGCCATGAGGTGGGGGGTGCTTCAATTGCTTGCACCCATCAATAGAAAGGAATTCGTATTGAAACAAATACTACTACCGCCACTACACACCAGACATGATCATAGCATGCAGCAGAGAACGGGGAATCCCTCAAAATCTTTTTGATTTTACGTGCGGAATTCTAGGGTCACAGGAGAAGGAACTAGTTTTGCACCATTTCTCAATTTTCAACGGGCAGCACTAAACTGGAAAGGTCATGAAAAACTATGTGAGAAGTAACGGTAACGGTACAAATCTACTAATTACCAACTGATAAACARATASTAAGTCTCTTTTSATTTCGYTCCTAACTGAAGGGGTCTCGGATTTCWACAGTCTCAAATTGCGTAATCTTTTTTCATGTACCTGCGCTCATAAAGACCCGTCACCTGATCAGCAACCGCCCACATGATAGCTTGGCCTGGAGGTATACGCATTAGGCGAGGTAGCAAACCCTTCCACAATGCCAACAGACCCTCTTCAGCGTAGATGCGAGTGAGCGCATGCGCCAATCCTCTGTATTTCACTTCACCTCCCACACTCTTGGTTTGAGCCATGAGACGAGTTTTGATAACATCAAACGGACCTGTTGCCACCGGTCCTGCAAAACCTGCAATAAAACCCGACACCATTGACTGCCATGGGAGGAGAGTGACGCCATCCCCCTCGAACTTCTTCCACAGGAACTGATCAACGCGATTTTTCACTGTAAACATAACAGACTGGTTGGTTCCATTCCGTAGGACGGTAGGAGCAACACCTGCCCACAGCCCTCTCAATCCCTCCTCACGCACAATTGTGGTGGCACAATGCACCGGTCCCTTGTACTTCAGCAGCTCTCGCCCCAGTCCTCTCTGCTGTTGTAGCCGAATTTTCACAACCTGTAGAAGAAAAGATATTTATCAAACACTATCTTTCCAATTCAACAATCCAAATATTACAGAAATAGATACATCAACATATGGACGGTGCTAAAACCTCAGTCAACAAATCGATCGACGAAGAACATGACCTAAGAACGGAATGTGCTCGAGACACACATCTTCGATAGTCATCACCGAAGATGTGTCTGAGTTCGAAGCAGAAGTRCGCGAAGGAAAAAGCAAAGGCAAGACTTATCATACTGCGCAAAATGCAATTCGGAATACACCCCGCCTTCGTCTCCGTAATCTTTCCGACATAAAAGGCGTCAGCACAACTGTACGTATACTCGAAAATTGCCCGAACCACAGAGGCCACCTCTGTCTCGTTCTAAATACTCACAGACAATACCATGTGCTTCCTGGTGTAAAGAAATCAAAACACACCCGATGAATCTACAAACATCGCCCGTCATGACAGCCTACTTCGCAAATAATGTCGCAGCTCTTACTTGTCTGAATTTTGACCAGCAACCAGCAGTTGAACAGCTTAATTGGCACAAACGAGATGCTACATAGAAAAAAAAAGGCCAGAACACAAATCACACGACTACAAATTCATCACAAGAAAATCAATAGAAATTCAATATAAAATCAAAAAACATCAAGAAATCATGAAAATTCGTCACAAGAAACAATCAMCTAACCCCTAAACCTCTGCAAGACCTAAAAACAGAGTCACTGCGCACCACCCCCCCCCCTCCGAAATTCACCTCAAACGGCGTGACAATCACAATAGCTTCCAAAACTCCAGCTCCAAAGCCCGCGGCCACCCTCCCTCCCGGACTGAGCGTCCCCGTCTCCTTATCTGCCAACGCGCGTTGAAAGAGCGCATTGGAGCCCATGCGCAAGGTGTACTTCAACGTCAAATGCGTGGCGAACGGAGTCAAGCCCTTCCACAGCGCGCGYACGCCCTCGCGCTCCACGATGGAGGTCCCGCAGTGCCAGATGCCGCGGTACTCCTTGCGCGGGTCCAGCTGCAGGCGCGTCTTGATCACGTCGATGGGTTGCAGGCAGCAAGCCTCCATCAGSCCGCCCAGGGAGCCGGATACGGCCTTGAAGTAAGGAGGAATGGCGACGGCATTGTCGTTGGTGTCTCGCCTTCTCTCGGTCATTGGTAGCTGCTGCAGCTCCCACTACTCCGGCTTCGGCTTTCTTCTCCCTCGCCTCTCGGTCGAATTCGATGGGATTCGGACGAGTGGGGAGGGGCGGAGAAACCCTAGGAGGGAGGGAGGGAGCGGGAGCTGGAATTGGGGTGAGGTTGCTGCAATGGCAAAGTTCGTTGGGGACTACGCCTGGGAGGTGTGCCAGCAACATCGGAAGAGAGTGACGGGAGAGACGGCGCCAGGATGGACAGGTGGCGGTCACCGGTGGGGGTCGGCCGCATCGCATGACAGCCTACGGAACTTTGGGGGATGGGAACGTAGGTTGTTCTGTATGGGGGCTGACGAGGAGGGAATTCTACCGAAAGTGAATGGGCCGACGGGGAGGTGGACCCTGATGAGGAACTCATGATGTTTTGGCAGAATTTTTGAGAAGGAAAGGGATGTCCAAAATCCCTGGGCGTTAAATCGTGCTCACGAACTGGGCCCCGCAGGGTAATGTTTGAGGGTAAAAGTAAATAAAAGCCCCATATATTGAGCCGTCACTAGGGTATGTTCTCTAGCCCCCTAGTTAATTTGGGGTCTCTGATTCCAAATATGAATTCAGAAATTGCAAAAAATAAATTTTGCAAAAAATAAAACATTCCTGCGTTTTCCCCAGTGGTAAATCTATCCTGCAGGGCCCAGTTTGTGAGCATGATTTAACACTTTGCCCAATGAAGACCATCGTCGGGAGATGTACACTGAATAGCGGTATTAAGGGGACCCATACTAAAATTAATTGACATTTCACACTATATAAATATCTACTTTTGTTGTACATGAACAATGACTGAAGTGTCCGAGGATATACATTATGTTTTGAACACCTAGTTTCCCTCATTTAGTCCCTTTAATTGTTTGGTCCCCTTAATACTGCTATTTAGTGTAGAAACAAATGGCAATGGCGCCAATGTTGTGCAGATTATTTGTAGGGCTCTTTTTCATTTTTTACAAAGTGCCAAAGTGCCAATATTAAATGCTATGGTGGTTAGGTGGTGCTTCAAATTATAACATTCATCCACATATTGGATGTATAATGTGGTTTTCATCCACAATCTGGGAATTTCTTCTAAGATTTTTTTTAATTTCAAAGTTGTTTGGCGATTTCATCCAAGTTTTTTTGACATTTTTTTTGGCATTTTATGGCCAAATTATTTTTTCTAGTGCAATGTGACACCAAAAAGTCAAAAAACAAGCCCTTATCATTTGTTAACCCCTAAAAGCCCAAGGGGTTTGGACAAAACACAAATGTGTTATAAAATATACATTCTATAACTTTTTTGAAGTTTGCATCAAAGAAGTTCATGTGAAGCACAAAAAGTAGAAGATATTTGTACAATCAAAATTACAAAATTATTTTCAGATTCTCTTCAAATGAATTTTGAAGATATAACTTCAAAAATTCACCAAAAATAAAATTTCTATCCTTAACACTTGAATTTTTTTTATTGGTCAAAACAGTGGTTTCTATTGAATTGTAAAAAAATGCATAAGATCTAGTCATAAAAATTTCAATGCTTTCCTCAAATAATACGTTTTTCAACACTAGAAAATTCTAAACACATTGTGCTATTTCTCTTATGACTTTTTTTTTACCGTAGTGATCTTAGTTTTGAATATAAATATTGAAAGACAACCCAATATTTTCAAGGAAAAAATTTTTAAAAATTTTAAAAAAAGTTTTTTTCTGCACAAAGTTGGGCAACGACCAAAAAATGGTCGTTTGAGCGCTTAGGGGTTAAGGTAGACAAAAACTCTAGAATCCCTATTGTAGGTGTGGCAATTTACACTATCAAAAGGAACTTATTCATCTAGGAAATAAATGGCCCATTTTTGGACGGCGGTATAGGTTGTTGAAAAAGAAACCATGATCCAACTTTGTTAAAATGTAGGAGAACATGTCATTGTAGAATGTCAATCCAAGATTATTCAAAGTTTCTTCCATTAGAGTATATCCACTTTTTCCTTTGATCCAGCTCTTGACTCCAGTAGGGAGATAGGGTGCTCTGGACCATACCGGATCACTAGTAATCATCCAAGTCTCTTATTTTGGCCATTGCCCTAACTAGCTTTGGTTGCATGGAAAGAAGAGAGAGTCGCAAGCAAGTAAAGGCCACAACATGTGAGCCATGGATTAGTCCTCAACAACGGCAAACAAATTAGCCCAAGCAACATCTACAATACTTTTGCCTTCTAGCACTGCTTGAATTTGCCGCCCTACGTTGCCAATTTCACATTGTATTTTGTTATGGCACTTTTGGTATCTACTCCCATATGACAACCAACCATTGGAAGTTGCATAATGGAGATACTCTTAGGGAACCTTCAACACAAAAATATATTAAAGATTCATCAATTGACCTTGTATAATAAGTGCAAACAATATATATTGTGGTGAGTCACTGCCCTAGGCACCCCTTACAACTCCAAACAACCTTAAAAAATCCTTCACAGCTTAATGGGCTTACCACGCTTCACTTCCGATATCATTTGGATCACAATTGACTAACACGGCACATGCTATGCACCTACAATATTAGTCCTTATTCTCAACTCACACTGCTAAATTCCAGTCCCAAGACTGCTAGGACACATTCTACACCTAACACCTACCATGCCACTTGGTAACATGGAACGGAATTTTCACTATTGTCCAAGCGCTCAATAGAGGCACTACTCCCCAACTGTACTAACTKCCTTTGAATGTCACTCCACTCCATACAAGGTCCATTGTATATTAGTTACTTTTACATCATCACTAATCGGGACTCACAACTTGATATACCTTGAAAGTGACTTAGCAAAGAGCGAGACTCCACTCAACCACTACTAAGGAACACTCACACAAGTGTCTCATGGTACTTTGGAAGAGTTGGAGAGGTTGAATCATCAACCTCACCAACCTTGAATCATTAGGACTCACCTAACTCCAAGAGGAAAGGTGGAGGGAGACCAACCTATCCTCTAGTACCCTATGTGGTATTTGGCAAATCTCCTCATTAGGATCAAAGAAAGCTCTCAAATCCACTTGGGTTTTGGAAGACCACGCAAAATCTCCAAGTTACGCCCCCGTTTGGACTTCCAAACTTTCAAACGGCGTAATTTTGCGTTTAAAGCTTCAAATATCATATGCAAGCTCATTTTAAATATCTATGCAATAAATAGATGCCGTGGGACTACTCACTTGTTCCATTTGGACAAAGTCTTGCGAAGTTATGGCCCTCCAAAGATTTGGGTTCACCAAGAGAGACGTCACATCTTCACCACGACTCTTCTTAAAGTCACGTTTATGGGTGTTGCTACCTCATAACCGTGTATGGGTGATGCTTGGCATTTTAACTTTTGTGTACTCATAGCTTTTCAATGATATGCTACATGTCATATTTCTTTTATAGAATTCTTGAAAACCCCTCATTCTTAGCCCTTAAATGTCCTGACGCCATTGTGATACCACCAACTTTGAATAGCCATAACTTTTGACTCACTAGTCCAAATCATTCGTTCTTTGGACGATTAAAAGTGTTTTTTCAAGATCTTTTTGAGCATACATAATATTTTTTTGATGCTCTTCTATCACAAAGAGCTATTACATTTGCTCGAGAGTCTCTCATTTGTCCCTTGTGAGACTTTTGCATGGCTTGGCAAGTCATCCCCAAGGTTTCTCTTGATCACTAAGGCTCATCAGGCATCCCAAGAGATAGAGGCATGGCATAATGGAATTGGATCTATAGTTGCTTTTACAATAAGCTATCTTAAGTAGCTTGCACCCTTGAATGTATACATGTAGAGAATGTCAAACCACTCTTTCTTGCAATCCCTCCTTCATTGGGCATTATCCTACACCAAAGTTCAATGGTTTGCAAGTACTCTATGCTTAAACGTCACCTTTGAATCACAAAACAAACTTCACTCAAAATGTTTCACTATGTACAACTCTTGTCATGATGAATGGGCTTCCATAAAGAATTGCCTTTTATAGCACATAGGTATTCATTTTGAAAGTTTACTTGTTGAAGGGAAACTAACATCTAAATCCACCCCAGTTTGGGATGAAGAAATGAAAATGTGTGCTAGGTCCATGTAATAGGTGAAGTATATTCTTTAGAAATTTTCCTTGGCACTGCACGCTTTAGGACATTTTTCTTATCTAGCCCTCTTCACATTTGCAATCAGGGGCCTCAAATTAGTGAGGAAGCATACACAAGGTAACTTAATCAGGCCCAAAACAAGGGGCTTTTTATTTTACTTGCACCCTTGGAAATACTTGGAGTGGCCGCCGAGCGAGGGGGCCAATCCACCTTGGCCCTCGCTCGGGCCCTCTGAAAAAACGGTGAAATTTTTAATTTTCCACGTATGATAAAATTTGAAATTTTGAAATACCTTTAAGTTAGTCTGTTTGTTTTGTTTTGTTTGTTACATTGAGAGAAAGTAGAAAAAAGAGAACACTCACACATGAAGAGAAAGAATCAATCCAAAATTAGGATAAAGTGCCAAAAAAAAAAAAATACCTATTTTCCTGACGAATTGTCAAAATGAGAAAAGTAAACTTTTTCGACATGAACATGTCGAAACAGACCTACACGTACAATATTTGTAATCAGGGGCCCAAATTATCTAGGAGGGCTGTTCAAGGTAAATTAATCAAGCACAAAATAGGGGCTTTTTTTTTTTACTTGCACCCCTATAACCACCGAGGGGGCCAGTTCACCCCGACCGTTTGCCCAAACTAACTTAGTAAGGGCAGCTTGTATTTTTACCGCAAGCCCCGTCTCGCACCTTCAGTTTGGTTCCCCTCACTCTCAAAGGAAGTTGCTCCTGCTTAGGTATTACCGTATTAGAGCTGCAGCAGACGTTGTCGTTGTTTCTCCATGCTCGTGAGCTATGGAGGTCGACTCCGAGTGCCGCAACTACAGGTTGCGCCTCGGCCTCCCTGAGCTCTCCCAGCCCTTTTTCGGCTCATGGCTATCTCCCGATTCTACATCTCCTCCTTCCTCCTTCTTTTTCGACTCTTTCCCCCCTTCCCAGTCCCCTTCCCCTCCCCCTTCTCCGCCGACCCCGCCCTTGCCCTTGCCCCTGCCTCTGCCCCCGCATTCCAGTTCCAATGGATCGCATGCGTCTTTCGCAACGGAGTCGCTACCTATTCGGTGCGTTTCACTCATTTCTAGCGTTTTTTAATTTTCTAATTAGTGAATTGTCGTGGTTGTGAACTTTAAGACCTTTTCAAATTAGTCATTCGATCGTGTGCTTTCGTTGCTTTCACATGAATCTAGAGCGCCATTGTCGATTAGTTTCTTTCTAGTTTGCGTTGCATGAGTTTGGTTGCTCATATGAATGGGAGCCTCTCTACGGGCCTGSAATACTATTGTTATTTTTGTTGTTTTTATWTTAATCGCGGTTGTTGTGTAGAATTCAAGAGGAAGATAGAATTCGTATTCCCGACGATTTTCAGAATAATGAAAGGGAAGGGGAAGGTCAGAAACTTGAATGCCGGATTGATATTGAGCTTTCGATTCTCTGGTTGGGCGCTGGGAGGTCCARTGAAGGCCAGTCAAGCCAGCAGGACTGGGAAGTTACTCACTTGCGTGAGGAAATGCTCAGAGCAAGGTCAGCTGCTGCAATGTCTGGAAAAATTGAATCGGGTATGAAGACAAGATATCTCGTTCCGAAGTATTCTGATGCCGAGAAAGGCGAGTCGAGAGCCTCGCATTTCCTCTTCGACTCAATCCAGGTCTGTACGGGTCTAGATGTTGGAGCAATTTCCTACTGCACACTGCATAGTCTTTARTATTCGCGAATACTGGAGCCTATCTGTATTTCTTGTAAACTCCATATCATCCTTTCTGTATTAAGTCATAGAACCTGACTGGGAAGGTTCTGCGCAAGAATGAGAGCTCATTTCAGAGAAGTTCGAAGATGATTGTGCCGTGCTTTGGTCTCGACACCGTCTGCAACGTCGATGGTTTTATGTACAGGTCGTCTCACTGTACTTTGTGATTGCAATCTGGAATTCTGTTGAGCWCGGTGTACGGTACCATGATGTACTCTGACAAGTAGAAGGACATCCTTCAATCCTTTTCAGATTATGTTCACGATTTCTCCTCCTATTGGCATCTATTTAAACCTCGCGCCCTTTGCAGGAGTCAGACTTGGTGAGAGCTGCTCTTCGGGCTTTACAAGGGGTTCCTACCGCAGTTAGCTGGCTGGAGCAACTAGCTGCGGAATTTTCGTCAAAAGCGGCAGACAGTAGCTCGGAGAACTTGACAACACTTTGGACGCGCTCATCTAGCTCATGTTCACTTAGTAAAGTTCTTACAGAATTTGCTAAGGCTGGACGTGTTGCTTGCCAACTCGATTATTTCACCAGCTTTTTCCTGAATCAGCTGACTTATTCACATGTGTGAGTTGTTTTGATTGATGCCTCCTTACTCCTCATTTCGGATTATTTAGATTCCTTCCTGGGCTCCTTCGTTGAATATTGTATTCATTATCGTTTGCTGTTTCATCAGGTCAGTATGCCCTTTGTTGTTTCAGCCGTGCATCATTTATGTATGGACTCGGGTACTTACGATTCTATTGTGCCTACGGTTTCTTTGCTTCTTTTACGACACAGGGTTGGGACCAAWGGAGCGGAGAATTCGCGTTTTGGGGACTCCGGTAGAAAGAAACGGAAGCGTCAAAATTTCATAACTGAGAGAAACAGTGAGCGTCATTTAGACTCTCCRTCAGAGATATGGGAGGATTTAGGAGGACCAAACATTTCACCTCACTGTCATACCAATCAAGCTTTTGCGGTAGCTGTGAAGACTTTTATGCAAGGCAATTTAGCGTCTCTTGACAAGATAAGATCATCTGTCAATCATCGGCGACAGGTAGCATTGGGTGGAAGGAGTGTACCGCTCTCAGAGGTTGTGAACGGAGAAGCAGGCCTTGTCTTCGGTTTTGGCTGCGGTGATGTTACTCTTTTGGAGCTTTTCCTTCACTCACACAAGCAACGGGAGCAACTACAGGCAAGTTTTTAACTTCTCTCAGCCTTTTTTATTTTCACTCTTACTTTTTCATCGAATGCACCTATAATGGAGTGGTACTTTGAGAATTTTTTCCATCCTTTCTTTTAAGCATTTTATTTTCCAACTATTATGTGTTATATCTTTTTCGTTGCAGGCTCTTGCGGCMTTGTGCAGGATTAATGAGGGAGATTCTTCGGTTAGGTTATCCGGGAATGATTCGATAGATAGTACAGGTATCAGAATTTTGGCCGAAGATGCGAATGTAAAGAGCTCTCCGTTTGAGATGGAAAGCCATTTGTTTAGTGCCTCGAGAAATGCTTTCAACGAGTTTCCTCGTGGAGCAGATTTGCTGAGTTACCTTTTTGCCAAGCTTTCGGTGAGTTCCGTGCTTGAATATTTATTCTAGAGCTATGTGGCATGATCGATTCAAAACCGTGTTCTTAGAACTATTTGTTAAGTATACTTGAAGAGGTTTCTTTTCTTGACTTAAAAAATGTGGTATCTTTTCTGGGAACTCTTTACCAGGTTGCAGATACACTCCATCTGGAGCTTATTCGTTTTCTGTTCGAGCGAGCATGCCAGCCTTATATGGTATTYATCCGTTCCTGGCTGTACCTTGCTACTGTTGAAGATCCATTTGGTGAATTTTTTGTGAAGGCAGTSCCTTCAACAGACTTGAAGAAGCGCCCTGGAAAGATACGTGAACAAGATGCCCTATTATCACACCAGGTTAGGCTCCATTATTTCCATCTCTCTTATAATTTTTGATTTTGCATCTCTTTAGTTGACTCATTATTGGTTTCGTAATTTTGTTCTTACGTATGAATTTGGTCTTGATTACTTTTATTGTACCTTGAAAATTATTCAAGTACAATATTAAAAACTATAAACATGGTAATCAAACTTGAGATGTAAAGCTGTCTCTTGAGGTTCACGAAATCTAAATGCAGAAAATGGTGTTTCTTTTTTCTTTCTTTCTACTGCAGATTCCTAAAGGAGTCATTGTACCATGTTTTTTGGAAGAGGTTTGCACGCCGTTGCTTCGTGCGGGGCAACAACTTCAAGTTTTATCCAAGGTCCTGGATACCCCGTCTGCTTCAAAGTTTGTCGACTCCCCTTTCAAATCATCGGGAAGCTTTGAGGATACTCAATTATCTTTCTTACATTGCTCAGAGATTTTCATCAACAAGAGTTCACTTGATGGTCAGGTCCTTGTTTCCAGTAAGAGCTAAGATATTTGACGAAATTTGGCAACTGAAAATGGATAATATTTCCAAAAGGTTTTTGGTTCTGTTCCTAGACTGAAGAGCGTGACCAGCATCTTGTTTTTTGAATTGGTTTCTTATCTTATTCATGAGGTTCAAATGTGGATGAAGTTGATGAAACCATGTGATGTATGCAGGAATGGAATCGCTTAGGTGGTGAACCGCAATTACTGGAGGTTCAAAGCATGTTGGGAACTGCTTTACAGAATTCATCTTGTGAAGGAGACGAGTTTGCAGATAGGCTCTATGTAGTGCAGAGTGGATATGATGGCTATCATTCTGGCTTGGACAATCCATTATTGGCTTTTTCTAATCATCAGCATTCTCTTGGCACATTTGTGGATTGTAATAGTAAGTCCTGGTCCTGCATTTTTCTTAATTTTTGTTTTTTTTCTTTTGACTTCTTGAGGGCACTACAGTTTTTTTCATTTTTTGGATGTAGAAGGAACACACGATTCCCTCCAGTATACTGATGACATTTCTCTACAGAACTGGAGGCGTTTGACTTCATAAAAATGGGGTACAAGGTGGAGTGGCCTCTGTGTCTAATAATCACACCGAGCGCTATCAGTCGATACAGTTCAATCTTCACATTCCTGTTACGCTTGAAGCTTACTATCGGTGCTTTAGCTGACGTCTGGCGAAGCCTTCAGGTGATTTACTTCTATCGTTTGAGCAACTTGTCTGAGGTTCTGATCACACCGACGCATTCAGCATTCGATTTATAATCTTGTTCTATTTCCTCATTCCAGTATTGAGAACCAATTTGTTAATTTTCCCTTAGTCAAGTGATCTGACTGGCATTTTTCTCATACATAGTGTAACGTTAAATTTACGGTTCTAATAGAAGAGTAGATATATTGCAAGAGGTAGTGGCAATTAGCTATATTGGATTGGGTGAAAGGGTCTAAGTTCACTCGCAAGTCTAGTCAGTTAAGGCGACCTGTGTTCTCTGCAGGTCATGGGTTACTCTTTAAACAAGGGTAGACGGTCTTCAGACTATCAAGAACAAAATAGAAAGTTTCGAACTCTTCAACATTTTAGGTGATTTCCATTTTTGCTCGTATATATCTTTTGTTATGTTTGCCAAAGAAATTGTCTGTATGATACAGTTCCTTTGTTCTTGTCCAGATTGTTCTTTTCTGTTGGTTGTGTATTGAGCTATTCTTGAGTGTTGGCACTTGTTGGAGATGTGTGCACGAGACGATCGTGTAAATAGATGAGTTTTCTGTTGTAACTCTCAGGTATCAATGTTCGATCATAATAATAGTGCGTCCAGCTCTGATATGCTTTTGCCCTAGATTCTGAAGCCTCTTCTTGAATGATTGCGATCAGAGGAACGATTTTGCTGTTGCAAATTTAATCATATTGCGTCTCTTTGACAGGCAACAGATAGGACATGTCGTGACCACTCTTCAACGTTACACCGAGTCCCAAATCCTTCATGCTGTTTGGAGCAAATTCCACTACTCCGTTGAAATGGAGGTAGTTTCTGTCCCCTATATTCGTATTCAGAGTTGAGTTATTTTCTCTGATTTCTTTCGTCTCATTTCTTTCTCGGAAGTCCTCTTCACAATAAATCCTTTGTTACCGGATATGGTAGTTCCTTTCGTTACAACTGAATCAAAGTGTTTGCAAAGAATTTTAAATGTGCTTCTTTGCGTCACCCAGGTTAATGACATTCAGGACTTGGAAAAGGTGCACTCAGTTTATTTGGATGATGCCTATCACCAGTAAGTTTTCTCTGACATTGCCTATTCTAACTAATGTACCAAATATTTATGCCCTATAGCAGTGCCCCGATAATCACAACTAAGGGCGACTTTATGTTAGGGTCCAGTSCTAATTCCAAGTTGGCTCATTTTACAAACATAGGGCCAACCCAAACCGGGGTCAAGTAGAAAAGTGGGGTCAGGGATACATGGCCACCCAAATTTTAGCACTTGGTCCRATTTTTTGGTGCCAAATCACCGCCACATAAGCAACCATGTGATATAAAAGAAAATTGGGTTGCTTTCAATGTAAAGTCTTCGGGTTTAATTGATGGTTCAATTAAAGGATCTAAGCATACCTATTGATTGATTTTTGTGTTTTGAAATCGGGCCAACATTTATATCGGGCTAACAAAATATTCTAATATGAAGTGGCTCTAAGGGGAGCACTTTAAGCACAAATTATTGTTCTTATTATTGGATTGATAAAAAAATTTATCAATTCTTGTTAGCAATTGCAAGGGATTTCAATGCCATAATTTAATCCTTATTTGGATATTGTACGCAAATACTAAACAGCGTCACTTTTATTCGTGGATGATCTACAATCAACTTGAGTTCTGATGTTATAATTGAGTTCTGGTGTACATTCTCAAAATCAATTTGCCAGTATAGAATGGAAGCTGCTGGAGCGGAATATATGCTTTCCCGTCTAAATTATGTAAGTTTTTTTGGACCAGTTGCTTTTTATCGAGGGACATGGAAGACCTTAAGAATTGCATCGATATTATCATGCAATGTACTTTGGATTTTCGCAATACTTTACTCGCAGCCAACCTTGAACGAAGCAGAGACTTTGTACCAGTTGACGATGAAGTATTTCACAAGGTATGCTCGTATGTACACAATACTGATTTTTGCCAACTATCTTGGGGTTATTTAATACTATCTGCCTTTGATGTCTTTCTGCTGTAATGTGCTCCTCTTACAAGGTGAATGGGTTTATTTGCACAGGTGCTGGAAGTGAAATCTGTATTTGAAGTGCATTTACAAAAAATGTATTCTTTTCATCAAAGGCCGGAGCCTCAGTATAGTGTATTATTGTCGGATTTTTGGATGTGTCTTAATTACAACGGATGTCTGAAACCATTTCAGCAGGTTTCTAGAAAGGAAAAGTGAAATTGGATTTTTCATTCGGAGTGCATTATACTGAAATCACCTCCCAAGTCATCAAATATTACCCGTGGTTTCATTTTGTTTTCTTAGACGAATATTTCCTTTCGAAACTTTTACTGCAGTCCCAATTTTTGATTGTGTTTTTCTAGAAGTCTGCAAATCAATAGATGCAATCAAAATGCTTTAGATGTTTTTCTTCTGTACTCTACTGTAATCTGAGTCTATTTTGTAATCTCCTTAAAATTTGTATTGCACTTAATTGGAAGTGTTTTGGCATTAACCCAGAAAGGATGCCGCAGACATTTAGTGTCCTTAGTGTCCGATGAATGACAAGAGATTTCACATGCTCACACATCTCTGGAGAAAATCACGTTGAGAGAGATCTTGTTGAGTTTCTGCTATGGCGCAACAGACTCATTTGCTTCTGCTTAGGGTTTGGTCGAGCAAATTCGGAGAAACGTGAAAGACGGGATGCAGGAAAGCTCCTTGGATCACGTTCACGCTATTCCCGTATTCATTTTTTGAATTCCGGAGTTGATACGAGGTTTCCATGAGGTTTAGAGTGAGGTTTTTGATTCATTGATTTCATGGTGTTTTCTTCTTGGAAGAAGCTTTTGACGACGAGGGAAAAAGAGATTGAGTGTGAAGTGGTCAGAAATTGTCATGTCATGCGAGCTTGTGAATTCTAGCTAAAGTATGGCGACTGCAACCTCGAGCGCTCTGTTCTTGCACTGTCAGGTGTCGCAATCCGCTCTCGGTTCGAGCGTTAATTTATCACGGAGCCGAAATTCAGGAGTCAAATTTAGTCAGAAGGCGAAGAGCTATRCGTTAGGTGTTCAGTGTTTCCAAGGGCAACCGCGAGCGCCGGTAGCGTACTCGGATAGTGATGACTTGTGCACCGTTCGACCGGTTTCTGATTTGAATGTGGCGGAGACGATTGTGCCCAAGCCTTTGGAGCTTCCGACGTCGGCATTGGCAATTGCGGATGTAATTGGTACGGAATTTACTGCTGTGAAGACATCCGAGGACTTGAAGAAGTCGTGTACGACGGCCAGTGCGGAGTTTTTTGCACTCTGCACTGAGCAGCTTGGACTTTGCCAGGAAATTGTCGGCSCTTCTGCTCGGTTTACGGTACATTGCTGCACTCCTCTTATCGCTATTTTCGTCTAGAACAGAGTGACTCAGGTTTTAGCCTACGTTGATTATCGCTGAGTTTGTGTAGAGTATTGACCTTAATTCTTATAATTCAGTGCAAGCTCACGTGCAGCTAGTGGAAGGCTGTAAGTAGAGGAGCRCTTTGAAAGTTTCTAGTTGCGTCGCTCAGTCGATGTGTCTGCGCAATGTGCGGTACTATAGGCTTACATTGTTTCTGTCTCTCTCGATCATATTTGCTGACATTTGTCCAGCTATCAGGAAGGGTTTTGCGGGCGCATCTTAGTATGTAACTGTATTTTGAACATGAGGTGGAGTGATTGCTGCTTTGCACTMAAAGAAGAATCGTCTGACGGATGCYTTCATGCATGCAACATATTTACCTGACCGTTTAATTGCAGGTTTACATTAGGCCAGCCGAAAGTTACAGCACAGGGCAACTGGAGTTTCAGTGTATGACAGTGTATCCAAGTCAGCAAGAGGAGCTGCTGGTGCTTAGGCAATCCGATACTCTTGTCCCCGTCGACCTGGATGAAGCAGAACTCATAAAACAAGAGGTCTGTCAAGCTCTATAAGCGCCCAACTCACTGCTGACGGAGTACAAACTCGTAGTTGTTCAAATTATTTTATGGTGTCTGCTGAAACTCCACGCCKTGCAAGGATATCAACTTGACTATCGTCGGCTGTGAATGTACACAGGTTGTGGAGGTGGCGAGTGGCTCGGTAATCATTCTTCCTATGGTGAAAGAAATGTTTTTGATAGGATTCATAGTGGTGGAAGGTGTTAGTATTGGCTCGAAGGCTGCAAAATTGAGACCTGTTAAACCTGTGTGGCCACCGAAGAAAGGGCCGCGGACKCCCGTTGCCATCATTCCTTTAAGCAAACAGCAGTTGACTGAGCTTCCSAAAATTGCACGTACCTTGGCTCTTGCGTGTGTTGTGGACCAGGTAAATTTAAACCACCTCCTAGTAACTTGCTGCCGTCGTTGACCTCGCACGCAGAATAATCTGGTACAACTGTGTCAGTGGAATCATTATTTCCTACATGTGTACCAAAATTCATGCTGAATTGTGAAAAATAAAACAAGCGATGTCTCGACGGACATAGGTGTTTGACGCTGTGCCAATTGCAAGTCCCTCGATAACGCGTCTGTGATCTCAGAAATCAATTCGAGTAAATTTTTGGAGGCGGAAGACCTCTGATTAGACTTATTGAATTACTGTTTATCTACTAACATCTTGTGATATGTAAATTTGGCAGCGAGCACTTCTTTTACAGAAGTCGAATTTGCAAAAAACCGATCAAATTGATGGTCTTTTAGAGCAGGTAAACTACTTAATGCCTTCCACAATCCTTTTTGATGCATCGATAGTTCCGGCCAAATCTTTATTCGTTTCTCTCAGTGATTTTCACCTGTGTTGCTGTTAGACATTTTGCTGTTTTATCCTTACCTTAATTGCGGTTGATTGGATTGTGTATTTTTGTGTAAAAGGCCCAAGGACCYTTGCAAGCRATTAGGACACTGAGCCAACTTATGCTTCCTCAGCTCAAAAGAGGCGAGGTATAAGCTACCTCTATATTCAAAGCGTGCACGTTGATTTTGTCTCACCATCGTAATAGTTCTATTTTTCTCATTTCCCACCTGTCCGTAATCGGGTCCGAGTGTGCCAATGATTTTCCTCAAGCTCCTACTTACTGTTAAGTTGGATAATTGCAGATTTCTCGTGACTTCATTGAAAACATATTGGTGCAAGGTGCTCGCATGAAAGACGTTCTACAGCAACTTCAAAATGTGACTCAAGTAAATACCTATCCTTTCAAACTTTATTTTAAGAAGGCTTGAGTGGAAGAGCCTGAATTCTTGTTGACGTTCTTCTTGGAAGTTGAAGTCACTATGCAAGTTTTTTGACCACGGCAGAGCTCGTTTTTTACTTTGGCCGGGACGTTTCAAATTTCGGTGGAACATCTTTCGGGCAGTTGCTGACTTCCTCCTTTATCTGTGTGCAGAGTGGCCCTAACATTATACAATCCTCTCAAGATTGGGATGAAGGAAATCTTGAAGAGTTACCAGAGCCAAATGCGGCCAGTGAAAGCAGGCGTTTGAGTAGCCGTGGGGAGAATAATGGCACTATTAGAAGACAAGGATCGCTGCCAGCTGCTCAGTCAGAGGGTCGAGATAGTGAAGCCCCAATGCCTCCGTTGACACTGGCTCCTGTACCTGAGTATGATATGACGAGGTAAGCGTCTGCGATTCATCGTGGGTTGCAAGTTTCCGCTGGATTKTTATGTTCTCTTACTTTTCATTTGTTATAGCTGTCAATTCAATTTTAAATGAAAGTGCAGAAAACTGGTTGAGCTGAGATGCTCTTATGTTCTATCATGAGACGTTCTAAAATATTTGCTTTGCCTATCACTACCCTAGATCATGTCCATAATTGCTTATTTGATCGGTTATGGGTCCCTCTACCATATGTGATTACAAAAGTGGTTGTTCAATGCGGTGCATTTCATTCTCCCCACTTGTTCTTGTTAATCCCCACTTGTTCACGCATTTAGATTCCCAAGCAAGAACTTGCATTGTCTTATTTAGAATTGAGAATGGGCAAATAGTCTTATTTGAATACAATGAGATGATGAAAGAGTCATTGGAAATAATATCTGCTAAGGTGATATGTTGGTGATCATTTAGAGTTGCCATTAAGGTAGGACTGTAGGAGGTTCTAAAAATGAGCAAGTTCTAAAATGGAGCACCTTCTTAAATGTACAAAATTTGTACATGTTTCTTTTTCATAGCCTTCAACAATGTACAACCCATGTACATTGTACGAGGTGCTCCATTTTAGAACCCTATGCCACTTCAACTACAAAATTTTATAACTAATTCCACAAAGCTCCAAAAAATATGAAACTACTTGGGTTAGATGCAGCTCTTAGATGCTCCATTATAGGACCTCCTACCTTATCAATAATTTTTTATAAATGTCTTGAATATACACATTGCATGGATTTGCAAAACCAAATGGCTAAGCGTTTAAATTGTTTGCTAGCTAGTAGTTGCAATAGGAGCTAGAAGGCACTATAATTGGCAATGACAGTCCAACTGTTTTGGAACTAAAATTGCATTTTCATTGAACATTATGCAAATAAAGAAATGATTTCTTAAATGATCATTTTGAAACAAGTGTTGTAATTAATTTTTACAAAATGAAGAGTAAATAAATTCTTGGATCGAAACTTCAATGTTTACATGAGTTATATTTCCTTTATTAAAATTTGAATTTATTAAGTTGCATTCCAAAGAATTAGGGGTTTAAAATCTGTTTTTAAATATTTTCAAATTAACTTTGGCTAGAAATTGTATGTGAAATGAAAACCTAAATAAATTGAAAAAGAAACGTTGATCACAAATGACCCCCCTCCCCCCACATTGTTTCAATGTTAAGAAATCCATTCAACTAAATTCTAGTGTTGTTCTAACCGGTGATTGCATGAAAGACTAGTACAATTTTGCTTCACACTTGGAATGACTGAGTTGTCATCCACTATAACTTTTGAAGTATGAACTCGATTAACTTGAGATTTTTATTATAGATGTCTAATTTGATATCAATCACATTCATTATTTTTCAAAATTTTCAAAGAAAATATTTTACATTTACATTTATATTTAGCTAATTTGTCACACTTTGCACTTTAGGGTTTTTTAGTGCTAGGGAGTATCCAAAATTAATGATCTAGAGTTGAAATTTGTTTGGTCTATTCTCGCACTAGATGGATTATTGTTGCACTAAGTATTGTGTCAATTTAATTTCAATTTCAACTTTTACRAACATTGATTTTAGTAAAATATCTACTTGTTTACAAAAAAGTGGCCATATTATCCAAAATGGTGCACAACATACACTACTCTCAAAATTTTTAAATGTTTCAACCACTATGTACTTTGGTCATTTCTTCTCTTTATTTGAGCCCAACTGGGATTAATGGGGATTTTACTAATACTTAAGAGTTGTTGCGCCACTTCGATTTCAAGGATAATGGGTATTGAAGTCATAAAAGATGTCATCCAAATTATCACTGCTTGTAAAAATCCCAAGCACTAGTGTGGTATGATTGTGTAGCTATTGTTTGATACATGGCCATTCAATCAACTTCAGGTTGCAAGTCTCAACAATGTTGTTTTTATGGAATGAAAGATGAAATTTGGGTACTAGAAACAAATTTGTAGTGCCTATGTGATTCCACTCAATTCTCAAAAGCAACCAATTGTAGGAGGTAATTTTCTTGTAATTAATAATTATGTTTGGTTGGATATTTCAAAGCAACACCTTGGTCGATTCTCAGCTTGCAACTTGAACAATTTTTTCTCATAAAGTCAAAGAGTTTCCTAACTACTCATTTCTTGATCTCCTTGTTTATAATTGTCGCCCAAATATTGGTTAGAGAAGTAATGATTATGCCGCTTCATTTGTAAGTTGAACAATTTTATGGGATGTTAGTTTTTGAAAACATTTTTTATGAATTTTGTAAAGTCCAATGTCTTTCACTTTGGTTAATCAATTACTTTACCAATTTTTGATAGGTAATTGCCCAAAACACTTGTATTATTTGTTGCACTTGGCAGCAAATATTCATGATTTATTCTAGAGTATTTTGAAATTAAAGTAGGTACTTTAAAAGAACACTCAATGTTAACAATGTGGATTTGGTAGGTATCCTTCTAAATCTAATTAATGTCAATCATATTGCTCTTCAATACAAAAGAAGTCAAACATTTGGTGTTGGTATTGGTGTTCTTCCTTGTTGTATTCTCAATAAGATGTTATCTACTCTTAATGAGTCAATTTGTCCTTTGAGTGAATCTTTCCATTTAAATTGAACATAAAAGAATCAACTTGAAGCTCTTATAAAAAAGAAGAAACATTATGAAAAAATTGAACCTTTTGACAACAAGGAAAATTGGTCGAATAAAAAAAATTGGACAACAAATTGTAAAGCGCAATTTGGTGAGAATAGTTCAATTATATCATTTTTAAAATATACAATTTTCTAAGAAAAATTAAATATTAACTCTAAAACAAAATTACGGAATTTTCAAATCGGATGTGACATGAGTGCACCACATCAAACCACTATTTCTAAATTATTTTGAGGCTAGAAGCCTTAGCTTGAAGGGCAAGGGCCTCACATAACGGTAGGTCCGTGTGGTGGGGCATCCCACTTTGTTAAGTATGCACTATATAGTGTACTATTACAAGTGCCAAGCACTAAGATAGAAGTACCTATTTGAGACAGCCTTGCCATCGTGGCTTTATAGGCTTACCTATTGTTGAAATTATTTAGATGCATGATTCATTGAAAAAGATTCTTTGTTTATACCTTCTCATCCACTCATCTTTTCTCCTCTCTTGCTTAGGGAGAAGTGCCAAAACTAACCGTAATAGGTTTGTCTATGAAATGAAATGGGTCCATATGAAAAAGTCACATGCATGCTAAATAAAATATCATTTATGAGGAAAAATATTCTTTTTTTCAGCATTCTGCCTCTTCTTCATGTTTGCACACATTGAGCTCAATTTCACAATGAATTTTCCACATTCTACTAGAAAAAAGCTTAACCCCTAACTACCTCAACGACCATATATGGTTGATTTGAAATTTCAGGCTCATTTTGGTGTGAGCACTTAAATTCCTACACCTTTTTAAAAAAAAATTGGGTAGTTTTGAAGGTTTATTATTGGAATCTTTCATTTCTTTCACTATAAAAAGTGAATATTCTATCTTTAAGAGGTCTTCCACACATATATGTACTATTAATGAAGAATAAAGCTTGCAAATTTTACTTCATTTTTCGGCTTTGAGCAAAGTTTTCCAATTTACTTGATTTGAGGTCTAAAAACTTATACAAATCTATTTGCTTTGAAAATAGTCCCAATGGAAAGAAAAAAGTGTTTTCATGATTTTCACCACTGAGAATTTAAATATTCAAGTATTAATTTGGAGTTATTTGCAATCTCTATTAATAAGAAAAAACTACATTACAACAATTGCAAGGTGGATTGTATAATGAATTTGATAAATTTTCATGTGAAATTAAGTGTTTTGAAAGTGCATTCTAGTGTGCTAGCACTATTTGTAGTTGTTCATGTAACCTCAAATCCCAAAAAACTTTTATTTGCAAATTTCTAAAACATTGTGGTAAAGGACAACATACTAAAAGTAAAAAATATACATTTCTTTTGTTATAATCTCACAACTCTTTTACAATTTCAAACTCAAAATTGGAATGCATATACTAATAAACAAGCTCTCTAAACATCTATACGATCAAATTTTGAAAAGAAATAAATTTGCTCATTGAAAACAACTATAAGCCAATGCTCTTTTTTCATAGGAATAACATCCTTGGGATTGCAAAGGCATTTAGGGATTAAATTATCTATTACAGGTACCTCTATCTCATAACAAGTGTATAAGAGCATCTATAATATTCCCTACAACAAGGACGGTAGTGGTACTGTACCATTTGAAAAGTCATTCTTTGGAATTTAATGCATGTTCCAATGCAACCATTATTTGGGGATGTAGTTCCACGGTCTCGGTAAAGGACAACACCGGATCGGCAAATTTTGTCAATTTGCCTATCCCTCAAAGAGTCTCGGCAAATTGATTCGTAGGGTCATCATTACAACTACTTTGTCTTCTCGTGCCTCGGCAGTACCCATTGGATGGCAAGCTTCATACCTCCTGAATTGCGAAGGAGTCAGAAAATCTGACTTAAAGTTTAGCAATCCACATCACCTTTCCAATTGACTTTGACAAAAATTACAGGTAGAGATTTGTGAAGCGGCCGAGCATTGGGGCTTCTCTGTGAAAAAGAACCCGTCAAAGTGTAGAGCTCGTTTTAAGCCCCTATATTATTAACAGAGGATGAATTGCTCATGCTCTACATTGAAATTAGGTTGCCCCTCACTAATTTCTCGACATGCAACACTATTTAAATATTTATGGTTAATGTACAAAAATATCCTACTTTTGAATTAGTAATTGGTGTATTTGGAACTGATGAACTTCCATGTGCACAAATAGAAGTATTTGTAGAAATATTTTTTGACTTTGATGGCTTTTACAGTCATTTTCTTGGAGGAAGACAACCTAATTGCAAAGGCAACCTAATTTCACTATTTAGTGTAATACCCTACAATCGGAGAGATTCTCTAAACGGACTCGACTGGATAAGTACACTAATGATGATAAATAGTGTTACCCATACTAACTATTTTAGAAATGCTATAAGTTTTTACTCTTCATGAATATTTTTACGAAGTGCATGGATCCTGATAGTACTATAGTTGGAAAAACTTTGTACGTATAGTTGGTAAAAGTATTCATTAAGAGTAAAAACGTATGGCTATTTTAAATCAATTAGTGTAGGTAACACTATTTACCATCATTAGTGTAGTGCTTAACGAAGTTGAGTGGATGAAGCCCTCCTCATTCATCCATGGACTCCGTCGTCGTCCTCCGTCCGTCACTCGAGCCCTCGTGCTCGTTGGCCTTCCCAATTTCGGGCTGCCCGCCCTGGACGTTTTTCAAATAGAATGGCCCGTACACGGAGGCGCCAAGAGTTCCGTTCCGTTCCTGTCAGAGCCATGGACGGAAATTCGAATTCCTGCGGCACCAACGGTAACTGGGAAGGCATTTGCCGCTGCGGATTCATTGTGTTCGGGTCCTTTGCTGTTTGCCGTGCCTGAACGACTTGCAGTTCTTTATGTGGCTCTCGTTGAAGCATTCGTTGCTTCGGTTTCCATCTTTTTCTTCCTCTTCTTTTTCGTTAGTTTTGGAGACGATTAGCGATTGCAGCAGCAAATGGTATTCATAAGTTGTGTAGTAGACAATTTTATTTCGTCGTTACGACATTCTGATTCCGAAGTTTCGTTTACAAATCCAGTGTGTGATGGTGGTACTCAAGGAAGAGAAGAAGCGTAGGGGAAGGACAGACACCGGCTTGTGGCACTGAACACTCCGTGTTGTATTTTTTGTTTTCTGGCCCTTCAGCGTTTGTAGCCTGGTTTGCTGCAACCCCTCGAGGATCCTTCCGAATCAGCGTTGGTCAAGTAAAGAGTTCCGTTCCCGTTTCTTGATTTGATTAAGAATCTTCCGATGCCACCAAGGACAAAGTGTTTAGGATTCGAACGTTCAGATACGGAGTTGGACGGCTCGAGCAGGGTGTAAATTAGGAGAGGCTTATGGGGGTGGAGAATCGAGGGGGCCCGGAAGGGCCGCCCCCTGCAGAGGAGGGCAATTCTGTGGCAGAGAAAGAATTGACGCAGGCTGTTCAAGTGGCTTTGAACATCAGGCCCCTGATTGCGTTGGAGCGTGCCCAGGGCTGTAAAGATTGCATTTCAGTTGTGCCCGGTGAACCGCAGGTGACTTCCTTTCTTTGGTTGTGAATCATATTCACCTCATTTTGGTTTCTTTCATCGAGCAACTGAGGACTTCTCACCTTCAGCCCTTGTCCAGATCAGTGTGCAATGTGCTTGTGAAATTCGTTGCATAGTATATTGCACGTGATCATGTGGTAATGGCAGGTAAAAGATAATGGTTATATTTGTATCTTTGCAGGTTCAACTTGGCAGCCATTCATTTACGTTTGATCACGTTTTCGGCAGCTCTGCCGCACCTCTGGCCGGAGTTTTTGACAAATGTGTGAAATCTCTCGTGGAGGGTTTGTTTCATGGGTACAATGCGACTGTAYTGGCCTACGGTCAGGTGTGAACTCGACAGTCCTTGTCATCTTTGTCTAAGGAAGASTTGTTKCCCTTSTAATATRAACTTTTTTTTTTATGTCAATGCTCTGTGGCAACGTAATAGAGGGGAGACTTATCTGTTTTGAGCTCTAACGGTATAGTCTAGAGSGAAGCTCGGCTAACCGATGGTCGWTGGTTATTTTCACAGACWGGGTCAGGGAAAACCTTCACTATGGGCACTGGGTACACTGTGGGAGGCAGCACMCATGGAGTTATCCCTCAAGTGATGGAGTTCATCTTCAGGCAAATCGGAATCCTGAAGAAGAAAGCCGACTTCCAGATCAGAGTTTCGTTCATTGAGGTSTGTGTTGCTGCTGGGTCTGTCTATGATAATAATCGTAATGAWCTACTATATATTTGAATCGGAAACCTTCGTCCGCCGAGTTGAAGTTGGATATTTAAACAGCAGACAGGTCACCTGATTGATATTGGCACGTTTTAGGGCATTCAGTGTAGTGTCTGGTGTCGCTCTTCGAAATGATCAGYTCAGGATCGTGGAGGCATGCATTTAGAAACTTATATCGTATTAAATTGCATGAGTAGTGTTAAAGAAWCGTTTCAGTAATTTCATGATAGACTGACTATTCGATYATCGTAGTGRGCATCCTAATATTTATTGTATAATYTGCAGATTTTGAAAGAGGAAGTTCATGATTTGCTTGATCCCAATCCTCCCGCTTCAGAGGTTAGTTTTGGAGGAGGACCGAAGACGACGAGCATTGGTAAACCTCCCATTCAAATTCGAGAGACCTCAAACGGAGGTATTACAYTGGCAGGTGTTACAGAAACTGACGTGAAATCCCTCGAGGAAATGGCCGCTTGCTTGGAGCAAGGCTCCCTGTGTCGGGCCACTGGAAGCACCAACATGAATTCCCAATCAAGGTGCCGCAGTCTCAGAAAGTCATTACTTTCGGATGGAGTTTATGGCGTAAATGTACAGTTATTAGAACTGCATCAAATTGTCATAGTTTGCTGGTTAATTTTTTAGGTTCAACTTACCTTATAACCAAATACTATGCTCTTTATTGCCTGGACTTCTACAATCTTTTAAGGGCGTTTACAGACGATAACTTAGACCACTTGTTTGCAGCTTAGAATTTCCGAAATATGTTAATAACATTTCCTCTTGCATACAGTCGATCGCATGCTATTTTTACCATCACGGTTGAGCAGCGTCGTAAGTGGGATATTGGTCCTGACGGGAATAATCCACTCCTGGAAGATGCCAATGAGGACTACTTGTGTGCAAAGTTACATTTGGTAGATTTGGCTGGATCAGAGAGAGCGAAACGAACTGGAGCTGATGGTCTTCGTTTCAAAGAAGGTGACTCAACCTCCTTGGTGGAATAGCTGGTCCTTGCTGGTCGAATTTGAACACCTAAAGCTATGGATATTGGATAATCAATGTATCGGTGTCATTTTGGTATGGCCACTGTTTCTATGATGAATCTAAGACTATTGCCTCATCTAGAAGTTTATGTGACTCTCTAACCAGTAGATACACATACCCCTCGGTCGTCCAAAACGGCACTCCATCTAAGTAGGATTCCACTGTCTATTTCAGGTGTACATATTAACAAGGGACTTCTGGCACTTGGCAACGTTATCAGTGCACTAGGGGATGACAAAAAGCGGAAGGAGGGAGGTCATGTTCCCTACAGAGACAGTAAACTCACAAGACTCTTGCAGGCAAACCTTCTCCTCCTTAGCTTTTGAATGAGGGTCACAATTTCTGTGCAAGTGATCATAATTACAGTAATCTATCTGAAATCTGAATTCTGACAATGATTTTGTTTCAACAGGATTCTTTGGGAGGAAATAGCAGCACTGTGATGTAGTGAGGTACCATGAATTGGCACTTCTCTAGCGTGTTTCATTTTACTACTGTTTTTTCCAGGAAGTTAATTTGCATCTAATATGTATGCTATCCTTTCGCTGTTCAGACCGAAGACTTGTTGAAGGAGTATAGAGATAAAGTTCAGGAGTTAGAGGCTGAGGTGCTACATCTTCGTCAAGCGAAGGCTCGCTCTGGAACTGCCGTGAGGCCACATTATTCTGTACCTTCTCAGCTTGACAAAGCCATGGAATCTGGAGCAATTCTTCGAATTCCTGGAGCTGGAGATATCTTGTCTTCTGGTGCGGGCCTACCTCAAAATATTATCTATTTGATGGTGGCTGGGATTGTTGGTACCTGCCGAGTCGGTCGATGCACTTAACACTTCTCACACGAAAGACCTTTTAACCCAGTTCATTTTTGTTCCTGCTCAACCCATGGTTGTCTAGACTAGTCATCGTGTGCTAAACCTGTTTCAAGCGTGTTCACTTGCAGGTGAAGGAAATGGAGATGATGAGGCTGATGTTGTAGCCAAAGAGTTGGAATACACGTCACTTCAAGAGGGTTTAGACAAACAATTGCAAGACTTAAATATGCAGCTGGAGCAGAAAGAGGTAGAATATTAGTACTTGAATTAGTGGAATGAATTCTATCTAATATCAATTGATTGCTAATAATGGGATTCCTTCTCCTATATTTTTTAGGCGAAATTTGCTGTATGGGCTTACTCTCCCTGCCTGGTCGCTACATGTTGATAACTGGAGATCTGCGTTTTGCAGGCGGAGATGAAATCTTTTGTACGACCAGATGCTGTAGTCTTGAAACAGCACTTCGAGAAGAAGCTGATCGAACTGGAGGATGAGAAGAAACATTTGCAGGTAATTTWCGTTGCCCTACGCTGGGTCTCYCCGKTATTTAGAATGKAACAACTGTAGAAGAAATACYTCGAGSATCTTGTACATCAGATAACAGTGGAAAATAAATGTGTGTTTTTCAGAAGGAAAGAGACAARTTGCTGGCAGATCTTGAGAATCTCTCCCATGTTTCTGACGAAAATACGTTGAAATCGCAAGAACTGCACACACAGAAATTATCTCAGCTCGAATCTCAGGTAACTTTAGTTCTAGTAATTTCAGTCCTGGCGTTGCTTCGTAAATGTTTCACTTGGTAGAATCTTTACTTCTTATTGATTACTCGGCTTTTCATGTCAAACCAGATTGTTGAATTGAAAAAGAAGCAGGAAAATCAGGCTCAACTTCTTCGTCACAAGCAGCGCAGCGATGAGGCCGCTAAACGACTACAAGAGGAGATTGTCCGCATGAAGACCCAAAAGGTTTCCGAATTCTGCGCTTCATTTGTTTTACACATTACGTTTTTTATTTTTTTTACTGGAAAATTCCCGCATGCCTATTGTGGCCTATCACTGGAATATGCATGTGTACTGACGTTTTATGTGTGGTTGACTGGTGCACTTCATTAGGTTCAAATTCAGCAGAAGATGAAGCAAGAATCTGAGCAATTTCGTCTGTGGAAAGCATCTAGAGAGAAGGAGGTTCTTCAGGTTAATGTCCTAACATTAGATAAAGCTGACATGTCGATAGTAGTTTCCGACGGTTTCTTCTTTTCAAGTTGACAATATCGCAGTYGGAACTCACAATTGGGTTTGGACACTAACAGCTGAAGAAGGAAGGACGTCGTAATGTTTACGAGTTGCATAAAATACAAGCACTTCATCTGCGACAGAAAATGGTGAGTGCATCACGCTTGGAAAATTGCAATCCTTGCATTCGTGATGGGAAATGGTCGAGGCCACTGGAATTTGATTACTCCCGAGTGGATTTGACGACTGTAACAATCTCTTGCAGGTTCTTCAACGAAAGACAGAAGAGGCTGCATCGGCAATGCGCCGCTTGAAGGAGCTGCAAGAAGCAAGGAAGTGCTCCCGGGATACTGCGCCAAACGGTAACTCTTTGACTCGAGTTTGTTTCTTGCTTGGTAGGATCTGGACTTATATTTCTGGCATCGTACCTCATTTGTATGTCTCTAAGTCTCCTTCTGGGCTCTGCAGGTACTCTACTMCTTGGCGGTCCTTCAGCACAGGTTCTATTCTCATCCTCTAAACATAACTGCTGAATTGAAGCCTCTCCTTGCTCTGTTACTGTTAACAGGTGTTTTCAAAATGTACTCATGGGTGATTTATGCAGATCTTCCGGAGATATGGTGGCAATGGCTT
This sequence comes from Pleurozium schreberi, assembly GCA_006891605.1. Lineage (NCBI taxonomy): Eukaryota > Viridiplantae > Streptophyta > Bryopsida > Hypnales > Hylocomiaceae > Pleurozium > Pleurozium schreberi. The sequence goes on along the minus strand of VACF01000232.1, from coordinate 8,567 downwards.
CTCAACTTTCCGAAGCTGAAGATCGTGAGAGATCCAGTAGTGGACGCGCTCGTTGGCAGCACTTACGGTCCATGGGAGACGCGAAGACTCTACTACACCTGATGTTTGGTGTCGCATCGTATTCTAGGTTCGTCCAAGTCGCAGCAAGTCGAAGTTCGCTTCTTGTTTTCCCATGCCTCTTCTTCACTCCTGTGCACGATGATTTTGTTTCTCGCCTAAGGAATTCATTAGCATCGGTCTCGATCACTAGTTTCACTTATCATGTCTACTCCCCAAAGCTGAACAGTTTGGTTGTTTCGCAGATGCCGCTTCAAAGATCTTGAGGAGGAGAGCAAAGAGCTGAAGGAGAAGCTCGCTGAAGTCGAAGGTTTGCTGAAGCAGACAGAAATTCAGCGGATTGAATTAGAAAGGCAGACTCTGCTCAAAAACCGCGCCTTGTCAGCTGCCCTCGTAGCATCCAGAAAGGTTTTGTTTAAATCCTTTTTACATAACTGACCGTTGGGGATGATTTGCTCGGATGGCTKTTGAAATTGACAGATGCGTTTTAACTTTGGAATTAGACTACTGATCTGCTTAGTGTGTCAAGCTGGATTCTTCTTGATCCTGCGTGTTCTAGGATACAGCATGGTTTCTCTTTTGCTAATGTGATCCGTATGGTTGTTCCACGCAGGCGGGGATTGTTGATACGAACATTTCAAGCACAGACATAGATAAGGCTTCACAAGGAATTGAAGCTGGATGTAATGGACCTTATGGTCTTCGACAGGCAAGTCAGAAATACCCTTTTTCTCCTCGTTTTCTTAGTCACAGGTTCAAGTGCCAGTCCTTGGATTTTGTTGTACCCTTTCTGAATCATCGCACATCTCATTCAAAGCTGTTCTTCACTCGAGGGAAAAATTACAACACTRCCACACTCTGAAGACAGTAYTTCGCTTTCAATTCTATCTTTGTCGCAATGCCCTATATGATTTWATCTTYKYSTGGTCACTGTACAGTCTAYGCGCGGMTCTTTATTYCTCCGRGACTCCCTTCCAGACATGGATCTGTCGGATTCAGAGTCAGATTTTGAGATGGAAGCAGACCTCTCTGACCTGGATTCAGATTCCGAGGAAGAACACAAAGTGAGCAGAAGACGCGTGGCTCGCAAGACTCATTCTGGAACGCGTGTGATTTCTGGGAGTCGGAAGCAGCAGCTCCCGAGCAGCAGAAGGTCGGGCAGTAATCCGATGCGAACTGCGCCAGATTCGTGTGGGATTGTTGAGTTGAGTGATGCAGATCACTCCCTTATGGAACAGGACTCTAAGTCGGGGCAGACTTTAGCTGGTAGTCTCTGCTGCTCTTGCTCGTCGTGGTCCGGCTGTAAGACGAAGAAATGTGCATGCAAAGCGGCGGGTGGCTTCTGTGGATCTCAATGTGGATGTAATGTCGGTCGATGTGCCAACCGTTGGGAGRTTGTGACATCGGAAACAGCAGGGTTCTCCGCAAACGAACTCATCGCACCTGCCCAAACAGAAATGGCTTCGGCCATGGCGAGTCTTCGAGTGGATTCTTCACCGCTTCAGCTGGGTACTCCTCCCATCTCTAGAAGCATTTCCTAAAAAATTCCAAGTTATGAAGTTTCTAGAGTCTACTTAAGTTCTCAAAAAGCCCAAATGGGCTCGTCAAAGATTCATCCACCTTCTCAATGTAATGAAATTTTGTAGCTCAGGTGAAAGCACCCAAAACCGATCATTTAAGCAATTCAGCATAGCTCAAGGCAAATTTTTCTGAAAATAATATTTTTGTAGTATTAGCGAGTGAAAATCATGAATATTCAAAAAAAAAATTAGATTTTTTGGATATTGTATGTAATTTCTATGATTTTTTGAAGTGCCGGCTCACTAGACCACTGGAACTGTCCTATAGATGTACCTAAATCTGAACACTGCAAAAATCAGCAATCAACAAATTAGAACTAAATATGCGTCATTCATATGTGTCAGCCAATCACAATCAAGTATTTGTAAGACATATTAACTACAACCAATGGACGCAATTAGGTGTAGTCTATGGTACAAGATTAGGTACCCGTGCGCTAATGGATGTTTCTACCTTAGACAAGACTAGATTATTTTGGTCTTACGGAATTTTAACCTTGTGGAAAAATGCAAAAGTTTAATTTATTTTAGATGATAAAATTATAAATTTGCATTTGAAATCAAAGACTTCATATCTAACTTTGTATAAGAAATGAAAAATTACTAAAATTAATTGCTCCAACGTAGGATTTGGCAGTTACTGCGAATTTTCAGTACATTGTGTGAAAATGTACTGAAAAGTGGCAATAAAATTCCAATTCTAAATTTTTTTTACACATGGTATGTCCTCACAGACCCGCAAAATTTTAAATTTCAAAATTAAACTTTATAGTTATTCATATCCCTCTCCCCCCTGCCTCTAGCTTGTAATTTTTAGAAACCAAATCATTGACAAACAATATGGGACAATGCATCTTGTATCCATATCTATACCAATACATGTGTCCAATGTTCGTATTTGTACTCATATATGTATCGTATCTACATCCATATCTACACGTGTAGATGTATCCAATGCTCATATTTGCCTCGTATTTATATCCATATCTATACCCGTATTTGTATCCAATGCTCATATCTATATTAATATCCGTATTCACTTTTAAATCAATGACTTGTAAATTTTTTGAGGGAGGGAGGCATAATTAATTGACAAAGGGTCAAGGGTGGTATGCCACTTTTCAATACAGTGTTGACCTAGTGGGTAACTTTTGGAGTTTTTTCCCCTTGACTACTACAAGACTAGACATGGTGTGTGGAATGTACATCCACAACCAACACTACCCAAAATGGTCCCTTACATTTAAACCAATTTAAAGCATCACTTTTTCTCACACTAMATACACCATCAAAATGTCAAGGCCTAATAGTGAGCCTACCATTGGTCTAGAGACAATATTTTGCAAATTCACAACTTATCTATACACTATGTTCAATCAATACATGCTAAGATTGACTTAAAACTTTTTTTTGTTGCCAATAAGATTTAATAATAAAATGAATAATAAGATCTATGCTCTGTTGTAATGAGAGTCAATGAAGGTAGATGCATCGATTCCATCCATGTACCTCATTGAGTTATGAATTTTCAAAAATCACAATGGTGTCTTTCCCAAAATTATTGCTTTTTCTGGCTGTCCTAGTTTTGCATGAGGACGTTATAAGCAATGCACTTTTTMATGAATGGCAATGCACTTAGTGTGTGACTGTTTTCATATTGGTTTATGGTGGAATGATATTTAGTGAAATCATAGATGTATGGTTTAGGGAGCCAGGAGTAATTAGGATATCTACCTTACAGAGAAGTTTTTCTGTCATTGCAGGCTCCTCCTCCACTTTTGGGCAGAGAAGTTCGGGATGATTTGGCACATGTTTGGAACTCCACCATTGACARGACATTCGGATCCCTCATCCATACGCTGAGCTCGAAAGGCTGGTGACCAGGAGAAGCTCCTCTCTATTCAMCTAGGTCTTCGTAATTGGATTAATGACATCTCTCAGAAGCAATTTGTCCAGAGTTGCTTGATCATCATTCAAGAACTTTCTGCAGAACTGGCGTAGCCCGCCGTTGGGGAGACATATGCACTATTTCTGACTATCTGTGACTCAATTGAAAACTAGTGATCTAGTCAGTAGATATTGACAGCCTCCAAAGACGCTGTGGCCAGGAGAAGATTGCTGTATGRGTGCAGCTTTGAGCTGGACATGTTGATCTACAAAGTGAGCATAAACATTGCAGAGGTTTCATTTTTCATGTACATGTGCATATCATTATCAACAATTTTCTGTTGTAATGCTGCAGGTCTGGTGTTTTGTTTCATGACTTTTGACAGATTTTTCTTGTTTGCGGTAGTGCCGTATATTCTTTGAGTATAGTTGATAATGTGCTTGAGATCTGTAATTTGAATCGTGCAGTTACTTAAGAACGTGGAAACGACTCGAATTCGATTGGAACTCAAGGTGACATTAATTTCCTATTTTCCAACTAGTTGTGCATGGCTGTTAAGGGTCTTGGTGAATGTCTTGAGTTCTAGCGTGTGCTGAACTAAACAGCTTATCGGTTGTGTAAATGTATTCTGGTAGTGCTAGCCCAACAGTTACAGTTTACAGTTTAATGTTTAGGTTGGCCCAGTAAGGGAACTTCTAGTCCAGTATTTGATAGGACCGGTGCAATGTGGATGYTTTGGTAGCAAAGGTGAGGGTTTYGATCAGGGTTGAAGTTAGGAAATAAATTATGTTGTTAATCATGCGATGCTAAAATGGTGCGTCCATTAACCCTACACGATGCAAATAGATTCGAAAATAGAGTAGTCCTAAACCCTAAGCGATGCACCCTAAGACCCATGCACTCAATGCAAATCTATCCTTTAAATCAGGCTGTTTGTTTTGTTTTGTTTTGTTTGTTTGTTTGTTTGTTTGTTACGTTGAGATCTCCCGGACCGTGCATCCGCCGGTGGCGTGCTTGGTATTGGCGAAAAGCTCTCGGCGAGGAGGGGTGCACAGGCTTGGTTTCGTGGCATTCCAACCTACGGGGTGAAAGTTATTGATTTTTGAGTTATTTTTGGTTTTAAAAAATTAGAAAATTACTTTTACTTTAATTTTGCCTCTGGCAACGGCACAGGGCACACTAGTACATTTGGAAATAGAGTAGTCCTAAAAGTCTTGGTGGTCATCTTGTCTCCTAATCTTTCTACACTGAATAAGGGTATTAAAGGGACCCATACTAATTAATTGACATTTCACACTATAAATATCTACCTTTGTTATACATCAACAATGACTGAAGTCTTGTACATCATGTTTTGATGTCTTGGGTTGTACATCATGTTTTGAACATCTACAGTTTCCTTGATTTTGTCCCCTTAATTGTTTGGTCTTGTTAACATCCCTATTCAATGTAGTTTTCTTTTAATCCTAGATTACATTTTAATTTTTAATCAACTTGTATTTTTTTGGAATGACAACAAGGCTTGAGTGTATGTAATTTAAATACTTTGAGGCTTGGCTTCCATCTTTGCAATAAGAGAGTGAATCAAGATGTTAGCAAATAGACTAGGAAGTAATNATTAGAAAATTACTTTTACTTTAATTTTGCCTCTGGCAACGGCACAGGGCACACTAGTACATTTGGAAATAGAGTAGTCCTAAAAGTCTTGGTGGTCATCTTGTCTCCTAATCTTTCTACACTGAATAAGGGTATTAAAGGGACCCATACTAATTAATTGACATTTCACACTATAAATATCTACCTTTGTTATACATCAACAATGACTGAAGTCTTGTACATCATGTTTTGATGTCTTGGGTTGTACATCATGTTTTGAACATCTACAGTTTCCTTGATTTTGTCCCCTTAATTGTTTGGTCTTGTTAACATCCCTATTCAATGTAGTTTTCTTTTAATCCTAGATTACATTTTAATTTTTAATCAACTTGTATTTTTTTGGAATGACAACAAGGCTTGAGTGTATGTAATTTAAATACTTTGAGGCTTGACTTCCATCTTTGCAAAAAGAGAGTGAATCAAGATGTTAGCAAATAGACTAGGAAGTAATYGTAATTGGTTATAAATTTTTGGAAAGTGTGAATAATTTATGAATTTCYAAATTGAAGTACAAAATAAGTGGCTTGTCTTCTATTATAGTATTGTCAAAAYTTTTAATTTCTATTCTACATAAAGACAAATGTGTGTAAAGGCAAGAGTAGTTGAAATGATTTATTTCAACAAGTTATGAATTGAATATTAAGTTTTGAAGAATGGTACCTAATTGACCCAAAAGAGTGAGTCTAGACTTGTCAAAAACCAACAAAAATTGCATGTACATGCAAAGACGACAAGCCACCATAATTTCTAATTTGAATATCTTGGGGCCATCTTCTAGATGGGTGCATATTTTTCAAAAGATGTGTGTTTGTTTCAAGAATCAAAACCAAGTGAAATAATGAAATTCCAATTAAAATTTGTAATTTTTTTGAATTCTTGAGGTACCGTACGTATAGGTCAGTTTAGAAAATAACTCAAGAAAATTTGGAAAATATTGAAATCAAAAAATTTATTTACAACTATTTCTAAAAATTTGAAAATATTATTYTTGGGAAAAATTAGRAAAAGAACACTCTTATGCATGATAAGAAAGAATCAATCCAAAATTAGGAGAAACTATCGGAAAGCAAAATAGTCCTATCAACCTSCCTRATTGTCGAATTGTGAAAAGTAAAATATTTTRGCATCAACCTCCARAAACTGACRTATGTGTATGGTAGTGGTTGCCCTCTTGAAATTACAAAAGTGACCACAAAGAGGAGTTCCAAATGTCCTATTAACCCATAACCATYAAGTCWAGTACTAAATATTCACTATTAAAAGATTGACAAGTTAATGCACCAAATTTTGTWAGAAAATGAACAAATTTGGGTGAGTTTTGTGKCRGAATTGGAGCCAAWAGTGGGATAATGGAATTAGATAATCATTGGCARAAATGTTCTAGTCTACTTTAATGGTCATCTTACTTATGTACACCAATTGCAATATTTTCTAAAATTGTAATAATATTTTTCACTTTAAACGCAGATATCTTACAATCTATGCAATCAAAGTTCGTGAAAATTTTCATACACATTAGTATACTAGACTTGTGCAAGATCCTATGGTTAGATATGCAAAAAAATTGAAAATTTTGAAAGCTTTGCACCTTGCAATAAAAAAGGCAGTTTTGAATGGATTTTGAGAGAAAAAAAGGCCTTGGGACTTTAGGGGTTAAGGATCAAAGTTTGGTTCTTAAAGGGTTTCTTCTACATATACAGTAGAACCACCCATTACCAACCAGTGCCCCATAGCCAACTATAGATTGACTTATTTCCAACCAAGAATGGTTTTTTTTCATCTTTTCAAAGTTGAGACTAGAAGTTCATGATACATGTTCCAAAGTAGTGCAAAAAAAAGTAGGAAGCAGTGAGTGGAAAAGTAGTTTTTTGAGTGATTGAAATTGGAAGAGTCTAGAAATCAACTATGGATCAGGAGCACTTTTTGCCTTTCAAAATTCATAGTAATTTCAATTCATGGGTTAAAATTACCAAAGTTTTTGTAATCCTTGTCATTTTTATCAACACGCCTCTAAAAATATTTACCTTGCATTCCATTGCTTCAAATTCGTCCAAATTCCTTATTTGGTTAGTTATAGGTGGTTCTACCTTATACATAATTGATTTTGAAAATGTACAAAGAGTGTGAAGATGGCAGTTTTAGATCAAGGGTGATTTTGGTTGTGCCTATTGTAGATGGAAGTAAGATTGAGTATACTTGTTGTAATCACCTTACTTGTTTCATGTTACTTCTATACTTTTAATAATTTTGACCTAAAAAGAATATCAACCACAAATATTTTAATCCTTGTTGAAAAATGAAYTGTAGATGTACTTAAAAAACTAATGAAGAATATATTTATTGACCTTTKTTGTTGTGTCCTATAATTAGTTTTGGAGGTGTGACATATATCAAATCACCATACAATCAATCTTGTCACTATTCTAGTGTTACCTTTCAAATTTAGACCATAAATGTCTTTATTTCAATCCTTGAAAATTTGACAAGGAGACTATTTATTCACCTTGTCTTTATATCTTATAGTCCATTTTGTTGGTAAGTGCCAAATAGTTGTAGTCTTATCTTGTCATAGTATTTTCTTTCAAAATCTATACAAAATTAGTTCATTTGATAACTAATATTATGTTTTAAGATGTRTTTTGGAAGCTTGATAAGGTGATTATTTTATTTTGAAAATTGGCTACTTTAAAAATTTGAGTGACCTCAAAATAGCAAAACAATTTTTTAGGCTAATTTGGGCCTATCCTAGTTAATGGATTAATGCATGTGACATTTCAAGCTATTCTCCAAAAGTTAGAGTTTAGTCCAACGTATATTTGATTTATCTTGATAATTAGGGATAAAACACTAAAAATCTTGGAATTGAGGCCTTGAGGGAAAGTATGAATTAAAGGCACTCATAATCTCTCTCCAAACACCCCCATTTTTCATATTATATCTTCTACTTTGGGTCTATGTAGTGGTTTGGACAATTTGGCCATATTGTTGTCAACATGGTGTTTTCCAAGCATTTTTTGTTCATTTTATAGTATTTTTTGAATGCACTCGGTTTGTAGAACGTGGGGTCCCTTCAAGCATTGCCACTTTTCTTCTAATAAACTCTAATGTGTGTAATTTGTACTTACTATCATTTGAGTTCTTGTGACTTTTGCTCAAATTTATGAGTCATTGACTTGTGTTTGTTATTTGCACAAGTTACTTGGGTGGGAATCCAAAGTCTTGAGAATTTCCCATAGAGCCTTCACATGCAAAATTGTAGTCATCATTGAAGTTTTTTCACATAATTTATTTGTTTTATGTCATGTTTTAAACCAATGGCAAAGCTTTGGCTTTGTATGTGACAATTTTAATGTTTTTTATAATATCTTCAATTCTAAGATTAAAAA